>JAGFNQ010008058.1:50087-358446 GCA_024364735.1 Boesenbergia rotunda
GATCCATTCTCCCTCTTCACATTCAGATCTTGATCTGACGCTCCAGATCACCATCTTGCGATCTGTCCAGATCCTTGATCCGACGGCCACCATTGAGCGTATCTTGAACAATTAATTTCTCATTCACCCTTAATCGGTTTTGAGCAAATAAATAGTCCAGATTTATCTACGCGAAACGTAGATTTCGATTTTTCAAACTTGACTTTCAACGATCGATGGCATCAAAATCGTATCCAACAATCCCCACATGAATGGAAATTAATGCATGTATTGTATGTATGCATGCTGACACTTTACAAGAGTCCAATCGATAAGTCAATGCATCGGGAAGGTAGCTTGTGGCTTTGAACCTTCCGTAGTGGAATGCTATCGAGTATACTAGGCTGCGCAGTGAACGTGATGTCTTGAACTGCTCAGCTGTTGGTGTATACTAAGACAATAACACCCACACAGAGACTCATCTCACCTACTTTTAGTTCTCATGGTTGGTTCCGTTTCGGCCATGGACACCATCTTGGATTCATGAGTGTTTTATTGAAGTGGTCTGTCTTCACACTCACATAGGTGACACTTCTATCAAGAGTATCCTACTATACTCCACCTTGTAAAGGTATAGAAGTCATTAAAAGCATAAGCTTAGCCTCACTACATGTGGTAGGGCAGTACCAATTCATCCTAGGATTGGGATAGAGATAACATATCTCTTGTGCTGTTACACAACTTCTGTAACTTCGTTGTCCCATTGAACCAAGATCTTGGGATCTCCAGTCAACAAGGTTGGGTTACCGCTACAGCCGTTTTTAGTTGTAGATTTTTAATCCCATTCCTCTTGATGAGCAGCATACTTCATCTCGATTTAGCCCCTTCGTAAGGGGATCTGCCAAATTATCTTTAGATTTGACATAATCGATTGTAATCACTCCATTCGAGATCAACTGCCTAATGGTATTATGTCGATGGCGTATATGTCGTGACTTACCATTGTACATGCTACTCTGTGCCCTTCCAATCGCCGATTGACTATCACAGTGGATAAGTACGGCGGGCACAGGTTTCATCCAGCTCGGAATATCTTCCAAGAAGTTCCGCAGCCATTCAGCTTCTTCAGCTGCTTTGTCAAGTGCTATAAACTCGGATTCCATAGTAGACCCAGCAATGCACGTCTGCTTAGTGGATTTCCAAGACACCGCTCCCCCACCGATCGTGAATACATATCCACTAGTGGATTTGGAGTCTTTTGTATCCGATATCCAATTAGCATCACAATATCCCTCTAAGACAGCGGGATACATTCCATAATGTAATCCGTAGTTCATAGTATATTTCAAATATCTAAGAACTCGCATTAATGCTTTCCAATGAGTGTCGTTTGGATTACTCGTGAAATGACTCAATTTGTTGACCACACAGGCAATATCCGGGCGAGTGCAGTTTGTGAGATACATCAAACTGCCTATTATCCGAGAATATTCCAATTGTGATATGGGCTCACCATGATTTTTTGCTAAGTGTTGACTTAGATCCATCGGCGTTTTGACAGTAGAGAGGTCGTATGCATTGAACCTTTTCAATATTGACTCTACATAATGGGATTGTTTTAAAACTATCCCATCGGATGTCTTGAAAATTTTAATTCCCAATATGACATCTGCTAGACCCATATCTTTCACGTCGAAATTCTTGGTCAACATTTTCTTAGTATTCATGATTATATCATGATTACTTCCCATTATAAGCATATCGTCTACGTATAGACAGACGATTACATAGCTTTCAGGTGTACTTTTGACATAAATGCATTTATCACATTTATTTATTTTGAATTCGTTTGACAGCATTATTTTGTCAAATTTTTCGTGCCACTGTTTGGGCGCTTGTTTAAGTCCGTACAACGACTTAACAAGTTGACACACCTTGTCTTCTTTTCCCGGAGCTACGAACCCCTCGGGTTGCTCCATGTAGATTTCTTCTTCCAATTCACCATTTAAGAATACAGTCTTAACATCCATTTGGTGTATTTCAAGGTCATACAGTGCTGCTATAGCTATCAGCACTCGTATGGGCGTAATCCTTGTCACCGGTGAGTAGGTATCGAAGTAATCTAAGCCTTCCTTTTGCTTGTACCCTTTGGCTACAAGTCTGGCCTTATACTTGTCAACCGATCCATCAGCTTTATACTTGCGTTTCAGTATCCACATACAACCTAATGGTTTAGTACCAGAAGGAAGGTATACTAATTCCCAAGTATGGTTATTCATGATGGACTTGATTTCACTATTGACTGCTTCTTTCCACAATGGGGCATCGGGACCAGAGAGAGCTTCACTTAATGTTCTTGGCTCCATTTCCGACATAAAAGTCATGAAATCCGGCCCGAACGATTTCTCAACTCTAGCCCGTTTGCTCCGTCGTGGCTCTTCGATTTGATCGTCAATAGTCCTTTTATGACAACTAAGTTCTGGAATGTTATCTTCGTTTGGACTTTCGTTGTCATCACTTTGAACGTTTCCCTTTTTATTTGGGAACACGTCTTCAAAGAATATTGCATTCCGAGATTCAATGGTTGTACCCACATGAATATCAGGAATGTCTGACTTACGAACTATGAAGCGATATGCACTACTGTTTTGGGCATATCCGACAAATATCGCATCGAACGTTTTAGGTCCGATCTTTACTTGCTTTGGCTTAGGTACTTCGACCTTTGCTAAGCACCCCCACACTTTCAAGTATTTGTATGACGGCTCGCGGCCTTTCCATAGTTCATATGGCGTTTTGTCATTTTCTTGTGAGGGATTTTATTGAGAATGTGGTTTGCTGATAATATAGCTTCCCCCCACAAGTTCTGGGGTAAGCCTGAATTTATTAGCAAAGCATTCATCATTTCTTTCAGTGTCCGATTTTTACGTTCGGCAATGCCATTTGATTGGGGTGAGTAGGGCGCCGTTGTCTGATGAATAATGCCAAATTCTGAGCAGAATTCATCAAACGGTGCACCATATTCTCCACCTCTATCACTACGAATTGTTTTAATTCGTTTATTAAGTTGATTCTCAACTTCAGTTTTATAGGTTCTAAAAGCTTCTAAGGCTTCGTCTTTACTTTTTAAAAGAAAGACATAACAGAACCTCGTGCAGTCATCGATAAAAGTAACGAAGTACTTTTTACCTCCTCTAGTTTGCACGAATTTTAAATCATATAGATCACTATGTATTAATTCTAGAGGCGTCGTTGACCTTTCCACCGAGTGAAAGGGTAGTCTTGTCATTTTCGCTTCCACGCACACTTCACATTTGTGCATTTCGTCAATATCGATGTTCGGTAATAAATTTAGCTTGACGAGACATTTTAGTGTATTATTGTTAACATGTCCGAGTCGATCATGCCATAAATAAAAACACTCAACAACATAGCTAGAAGCTTTTATTTTATTACGATTAAATTCACGGTGTACAGTCATTACAACAATCTTGAACAGATTTTGTTCCAAGTATCCCTTACCTATGAAGACACCGTTCTTCGTAAGTACAAAGTTGTTGGACTGGAACACCAATTTGAAGTCGGCTTTAACAAGTGCCGCTCCAGAAACTAAGTTCTTCCTGATGTCGGGAACATGGAGCACATCAATGAGAGTTAGCTCCTTTCCAGACGTCATTTTTAGAACAACTGTCTCGAGTCCAACAATTGAGGATGTCGTGGAATTGCCCATATAGAGCTTTCTTCCACTTATCGGGGTGTACTTGGAGAACATCGCCTTGTCCGAACAGATGTGGCGGGTTGCTCCAATATCGATCCACCACTGCTTCGGGTTGTCCACCAAATTGGCTTCGAACACGACCACAGTGAGATCCAGAGTGCTGAGATCTATGTCAGCGGAGGTTACGACTTGGTTCGCAACATTCTTTTGGCTCTTGGTTGTCTTCTTCGGGCATCTGCAGTCTTTGGACATGTATCCTGACTTTCCACAATTGTAGCACGTACCCTTGAACTTCTTGCCTTGAGCCTTCTGTTTGGTTTGCTTCGGCTTCTTGGCTTTTGGTTCTACCAGGTTGGACATGTCTTCGACTGTCCGCTTTGTTCCTTTAGAGTCGGAAAATTTTCGGTTATCCTCCTCTATGCGCAGCTTCAGGATCAGGTCTCAAGTGCCATCTCCTTTTGCTTGTGCTTCAGGTAATTTTTGAAATCCTTCCACGACGGAGGGAGTTTCTCGATTACCGCGGCCACCTTGAATGATTCATTTAGTGGCATGCCTTCGGCGTCCAGATCATGCATTATTATTTGCATGTCTTGGACTTGAGACGTGACGCTCTTGGAATCCACCATTTTGAAATCCAAAAACCGGCCGACGATGAATTTCTTCAGTCCGGCGTTCTCGGTTTTGTACTTCTTCTCTAGTGATTCCCACTGAGATTTGGCCGTCTCGATCATACAATATACGTTGTATAGCGCGTTGTCCAGCGCGTTCAGAACGTAATTGCGGCACAGGAAGTCACCATGAGACCACGCATCGCGAGCAGCGTTACTACCGGAATTGTCTTCCGTAGCGGCTGGCGGGTCTTCACGCAGAAACTGTACAAGGTTTAGCGTGGTTAAGTAGAACAACATCTTCTGCTGCCATCTTTTGAAGTCGGCTCCGTTGAATTTCTCCGGCTTCTCGGCGTGAGGGGCGGTGGTGGGTATATCGTTGATTTTGACCATATCAGTTTGCTGAATAACTTTATTGTAGAGTGGATTCTCTCAACTTGGTGTGGTGGTGTAGTTGGTTACCACCTCAAGTTAACATATAAGAGGTCTCCAGTTCGAGTCCTCTTGATGTTAATTATTTTATAATAATTGCACAAATATCGTTTTACGATGTTGGGAATTTAATCCTTCAATAATTTCGAATATATCTCCTCGGTATTTGACTTAGTCGATTCACGACCGTCGGAACTTCCGGGAGGTTGCTTTCGGAGGAAGCAAACTGATTGGTATTTCACGTCGAGGCTAGTGTTCGACACTATCTCCGTAAAACTATATTGCTCCGCTACAGGTGCTCACGGATAGCAGCAATTCGTTCCCAAGATACAACGAATAGTAGCACTTCAAATTTCGAGACCGGCGAACCTTTCGTAGGCTTCTCGGACTCTCGATGCAGAAGAGGTAGGAGTGCAAATGCTTATAGATTGCAATGCTTGAATACTTCGAATGATTGAATGAATGAAATGATCTAGTGGAGGGTTCTATTTATACTGAGTGAAGAGGTAAGTATCTTTTGGTTCGGACAGATCTGGACCATTCATAACGAAAGGGTATAACCCTTTAAAGGTCATTTAATCTCGTCCATTGATCTGAAGAGTTATAACTCTTCAGATCCATCTTGATCTCGGTCGTCAGATTAGATCAGTTAATCCGACGCCTTAGATCCATTCTCCCTCTTCACATTCAGATCTTTGATCTGACGCTCCAGATCGCACCATCTTGCGATCTGTCCAGATCCTTGATCCGACGGCCACCATTGAGCGTATCTTGAACAATTAATTTCTCATTCACCCTTAATCGGTTTTGAGCAAATAAATAGTCCAGATTTATCTACGCGAAACGTAGATTTCGATTTTGAAGTCAAACTTGACTTTCAATGATCGATGGCATCAAAATCGTATCCAACATTAATTGCATAAACCCAAAATGCGAGACATCATAAGAAATCCAAAATCAACTTCCAAAATAGAGCAAACTCCCAAATCCACATTTCCACATCAAAAATCAAGTCCTTTATACAAAATAGATCTCATATCAGACCTGGAACCTTAAAACTTTTTTAAAAAATTTTCTGGACCGATTTTTGAATTGTCATATTTAACATTAGGCCTAAAGTGGAAAATATCATTCATTCTAGATATATGAATATCCTTGGGGCCCCAACACCTTCCTTCTCTTTGTTTTTTTCTTCTTAACCGTACCTTAGTTTTTTTTTTCTTTTGCTTCTCCAACAACTCTCGTTTCTTTTTCCTCTTCTCAAGAGCAGAAATCCTCCATTTTCCCCCTTCTTTTTGTTGTTTTCCAACTTTTTCAAAAAATTTCTGGACTGATTTTTTGAATTGTCATATTTAACATTAGACTCAAAGTGGATAATATCATTCATTCTGGATATATGAATATCCTTGAGGCCCCAACACCTTCCTTCTCTTTGTTTTTTTCTTCTTAACCGTACCTTAGTTGTTTTTTTTTTCTTTTGCTTCTCCAACAACAACTCTCGTTTCTTCTTCTCTTCTCAAGAGCAGAAATCCTCCATTTTCTCTCTTCTTTTTTTGTTTTCCAGCTGACCAATAATAACTCTATAGTCCTTTTTCCTCTTAACAAGAGCAACTCTTATTTTACATTTTCTTATCATTGGTGCTAGTCGAAATCATTATAAAAGAGAGTAAGGCTTTCATTCTTTTTTTTTCATTTTATCTTTATAATTGTTTTGTTGAATAATATAATAATGTAATGTAATGTAATGATATTTTTAGTGTTATATATATATATATATATATATATAATTTATTATTTTTTAATAATAATATATAATTTATTATATTAATTTCAAACGCACTCAAATACTAATTCCTTAATCATTCTTTGAGTAGATGGTTGATACTAGAGCTTAAAGCAATCATAATTTCTAGATGGTGTTGGTACTAGTTGCATTAAGGGAGAGATATCTTAGAGCCTTAGACTTGTTATTTATAGCCTCTTGAATTTAATTTTAGTCATCCAATCTAATTAATTAGTTAGATGGAAAATCCCAACTAGTTTAATTAGAACTTTTAATCAGAAAAAATAGTTAAAATTTATGTAATTAATTTTAACTAATTACATAAAATTTAAAAATTATGAAAATAGTAAAATTACATTTCACCCTTAATTAATTAATTTTATATTAATAACTATAAAATTAATATAAGTCAAAATAAAAATAAAAAATAATTAGATTGTTTTTTAAATTTAATTTTATAAATTTATACTAGACAAATAAATCATTAATGTCACCATCATTCTTTCTCTTTTTAATTCGATAAATTGGCTCTTAATAAAGTTTATGGGTGATGTTGCACTATTTACACGTGGTGCTCTTAATCTCTCGATTTACACTAATGATGCATAAACACAGATCACCTCCGACTAAAAAGGCTTGAGTTACACCTGCTCACCGAATGGCTCGCTTTCCATTGCTACTTCATATCGAAAGAGAGGAAGTCCAAGAGCGAGGGATCAAGAAGGAAGAAGAGATCATGGCTGTGCCTCAGACGATCGCTTCTCTTTCGAGAAGGGCGAGTTTGTTGAAAGAATCACTGGAGAAGAGTCAGAGTAACACAGAAAGCATGGTTGCCATCCTCGGCTCCTTCGACCATCGACTCTCTGCGCTTGAGGCTGCCATGCGTCCCATCCAGGTCCTCCAATTCTTTTTTTTCTCCATTTTTAGTTCTTATTTCCTACCTCGATTATCTCTCCGATTCACTAATTTCTCATATATATATGGGAAAATGTGACATGCATTTATGATTATATTCGGTAGGTAAGGACGCACGCCTTTAGAATGGCGCATGAGAACATTGACAAGGCTTTGAAGACCACGGAACTTATCTTGACACAGTTTGACGTTTCAAGCCAGGTTTGTACCTATCAAAGTTCCTTATGCTTCAAAATGAAATTTTGTTCTGTATTTATACTTATCTTTAGGGTTGGAGACAACCAAAATTCGGTATAGCACACATACTATACAAAAATATACCGAATGATATCGATATTATCAGTATACCAAAAATTTTAATACGATATTATACTGTACCGAATTTTTCGATATCGATATTGATATGAAATTTAATATTGATATATTGCATATATCATATCATCAATACTTAAACTTGAATATAAACTATATGAAATTTATACCATATCAGGTAGATCCTTTTTGTTTCTTCATTGAATCAAAGGAGTAGTTTGCCCCAAAGGCTACCACTCAGCTTCATTAAAGTCCTCACTCTCGAGCCGAGTCAGATAGAGCAAAGTTGGATGGTCTTTTTTTCCGTAGCATCCTTTTTTATTTTATTTCCTCTCCAAAAATTTGATATGATATTAATATAATTTTTTAATACCATTTTTTAGTACGATATATAGTATACGGGTTTAGAGTTCGATATACCATACCAAACACCCCTACTTATCTCTACTCATAATTAATTATCCTTAATTTTATTTGATACTTCTGCTCAACGTTTTTCTTCTTTCAAAAATATTTATACTCTATAACTCTAACTACAAAACTTTTCTTTTATTGAATTGACAAAAGTTGAAATTCTATGTACAGTGTATTATCTTAAATTGTCATGCTAAATTATAAATCAGAAAGAGATAACTAAAAACAAATACTTGGTTGGTACGATCAAACTCGGTTGTTTTTCTTAGTATTTTATAATATCATGATTATTAATTCTGTTGGGATTTCATGCATTTGTTAAAGGCTGAGGCTACAATACTAAGAGGACCACATGAAGATCTTGAAAGTTATCTTGTAGCAGTTGATTCGTTGAAACGAACCGTACAATTTTTTAGCTCAAATAAAAGCCTCAAGAATTGTGATAGGGCACTGAACCATTCAAATAGTTTGCTAGCAAAGGCCATCCTGAAGCTAGAAGAAGAATTCAAGCAACTCTTAGCCACTTGCAGGTGCACAAATTATATTTCTTTGTTTAACTCTATTTGCCTTTTTTTTGTTAGAATAATTAAAACAATTAATCCATCAAAGTGCTTTTTGTCACAATCATGCATTTAAACACCGAATATGATGAGATAAATTGAAAAGTTTGATATGAGATTAATCATGAATAAAGCCTCAGTCTTGAAAAATGCTATAGTAGCATTATCTTTTCCTAGATGCCTTAAGGTTTTCTAGAGAAGCTTTTAGGGTTTTCAAAATATGCTTTCTTGATCACAGAAAGCATTAAAGTTCACATCATTATCAAAGGTCCCTAGTCTAGTTTACATATGTGCTATGATTCTCAAACAAGTTTCATTAGCCTAAGACTCGAATACTAAATGACAATTTAATGACTTTACAACTTGTTCTTGGACAACTGCATATGGAGCTATGTTTTATTTTCATTGAAAAATATTATTATCTTCTTTTAGAAACCATTATCTATGTCATGGTCTTTAATGCTCTATATACTTCTTTTTTATGTTGGTACTAGAACATTCCTCTATCTAAGTTGTTTAGAGCTTTTGGGAGCAATTTATACACAAATCTAGATTTATCAAAGGTTTGATGATAATATTTGTGTATAATCTTATTGATGTCATTATTTGTTTAGCATAATTTTTTATGCTCGAGTTGTTGTTTTTTTGTGAATTTACACTATATGTTAGGATTTTCTTATTCAAGAAAAATAATGAATAATTTTATTGATATTTCTACACTTTATAACATTATTCAGTATATTGCTAGCTTTTGCCACCATGATCAAGCTAGCAATTCATATTACCTTTACTTTTTTTTGTACATCATGTGTATTGATGTATTTAAGTAGAGATATCATATGACGTTCCAACAAGTTTAACCGAAGAGTTGAGGCAACTTCTAAGGTTGCATACATTCAAAAAGATAAATCATACACAAGAGTTACTTATGAAATCAAATAGTCAGTATGTCCCAATCCCCCCGAGCCCACAGGATTTATGAGTTAATTGTGCATAGATTAATAATTAGTATTTTGTATGGAACTTACTTGTAAATTTTTTAGAGTAATTTGAAATTCTTAATTTATATGCTTAGTGCATTTTATTTTATTTAAAATTTTAAGCTTAACGCATCCAATTCCGCTTATAGGAAATTTTGAATTCCACTTTCAGTATTGTATCATGTCGTACCAATATACTTTTAATATTTTTTTAATTGTTGGTATCCGAATTTATCCCTGAGTTAATCCTCTTGGATCGAATACTTTTAATTGGACTTCATTCGATTTCGTTCTTCAATCCGATTTGAAGGAGAAACATATGATGGTATCCAGATATATCCCCAAGTTGATCATCTTCGAACCAGTATTTTTAATCAGACTTCATTCGACTTTGCTCTTCAGTCTGACTTGAAGAAGAGACATCTGATAATAATCGAATTTATTCCCGAGCATCTCAAGTCATTAGAGTTTTCTTTCGAGGAATCACATTCTTAGATGCTATAGTGATTGGTGCAACGTCCTCATCAATAACATTGTCATCTGCATCATTCATTTATTCATCAGATCCGAAGGAACCCAACTCTTCGGATCCCAACTCTGATTCATCTATTTCATAACCTTGAGGCTTATCTATATCAACATGTTTAGTTTGTTTTGTTTCTTCCTGTATTTGAATATCTGTAGGATCTTCAAATGCTTGGTTTTTGTCTACAACCATATCTTCATAATTAAGATCATCTTCGTTTTTTTAAAATCATTGTCCACATTAAGCCTGTTATCTTGATTTTTGTCTATATCTTCTAAATCATTTGTAGGAAGAGCATTGTTATCCTTAGCAGTAAGCTCTCTACTATCTAATTCATTTTCTTTTACATCTTCATCCACCTCAACATCATCATAAATTGGATCATCAACTATTTCGATTTTGTCGTCCACATCTTCTTTATAATAAAAATTTTCTTCCACATCATCAAACCAATCAAAAAATTCCTCGGTCCACAACGTACCAAAAAACTCAGGAAGTTCAACTGGAAATTCGATATCTACATATAATTTATCTCGACCACAGTTCTCACAACCAACTAACTTCAGGCAAAATAGTGAGTATCCTATTAGCTATATTGATTTTGTTGATTCAAACATGAATATCGTAAACAATCTTCTAAAAACTATTAATCCAGAAGAATTCCGAGAAATAGCTAAAAGGCAGCAACATATTAAGCTCCTCATATGCCTTGAAGTCCACTTCCTCGGCTTGCCCTTTGAAGTTCTATTCATTCGGCTCTCATCCCTCGGATGCGCACACAAGTCCGTGGCTTGTCTCCATGCCATCCTTCGCGTATGCCTCGGATGCGCACACAAATCCACGGCTTGTCTCCAAAACCTAATCCCTCTTTCTTGAAACTTGTCCTTTGGCTCTCAATGATCATGTCTAGGGTTTTTGAGCCAATTTTAAATTTCCTAAGGGCTTTAGTAAGATCATCTACCTTTTCCCTTAACTCCTTATTTTCTTTTTCTAAGCATGAATCATTTAAACTAGAAGAATAAGAGACATGCATGCTACCCTAAGTGTTATGGATTCTAATTTTTTCATTTAGCATGCAAATTTCATTCTTCAAGCATTTGATTTTCTTTCTGGCTTTAAACAAATCATCATTAGTACTAGAAATTATCTTAACTAAAATAGTAGTTGGTAGATTATATACCTCACTTATCGAGACGTCCGAGTCTGAAGTTGAGCCTCCCCCTTCACTTAAGCTCCCTTCATTTTCACTTGAGCTCTTTCCTTCTTCAATTTCGGATGATGTGGAGGCAATGCCTTCAATTCCCATTAAGGTAAAATGAGATACATGGTGCTCCTCCTCTTTCGATAATGAAAACTCATCCCATGTTGCCTTAAAGCTTTGGACTTTCTTCCCCTTTTCCTTTGTTTTCTTCTTTTCTTCTTTCCTTCCTTTTTCTTCAAAAGAGGACATTCATCCCTCATATGTCCTTCTCCTTGGCAGTTGTAGCAAATTATCTCCCTTGTTATACTTTTGCTCCTTAAACTTTTCCTACCATAAGATTTGTTAATAGAAAAATGTTTAAATACTTTTCTCATTTTTCTTACCATGTAGGCTTCCGCATCACTATCCATGGATGCACTTGATTTTTCCGAGTCGGATGAGGAATCCTTCTTCTTTTTATCTTTTCCCTTGTTCGCCACAAGGGATACTCCTCTTGGTTTGTATACTTCTTCAATCGTCCTCCAATCCGAGTCTCATGGAGCTCCATAGTTGAGAAGAATTCTTCTAGAGAAGTTTTCTCTAGATTCTTGGATATATAATACGAGTCCACAATTGAGCCAATTTGATGTTCTTGAGAAGGCATTGATGACTTTCATCAATATATCTCGGTTGGAAAGTTGCTCACCTACACTTGTTAGTCCATTTAAAATCTCTTTAATTCTAGAATGTAGGCTAGATACCTTTTCTCATTTGTCAAGCTTGATGTTATTGAGTTGAGGTCGGAGAAGGTCTCTCTTGGCCAATTTTGCCTCCGAAGTGCCTTCATGAAGCTCTACTAGCTTATCCCATAAATCTTTGGCACTTGTGTAGCTTCTGATTCTTGTTATCTCTTGTTGAGGAAGCACACTTAAAAGATGATGCACCACTTTTGAATTTGCCAAATGATCATCCTTTTGCTTTTTGCTCCACCTTATCTTTTCGAGTGGCTTGTTTTCTTAATCTCTAGGCATTTCAAAATCGTTTTTCATTATTAGCATAATATCAAAGACGGTATCAAAAAATACCTCCATCCTCTTCTTCCACCAAGAAAATTATCCTTCAAATTTGGGTGGTTGGATGTGTGAGCCAACCATTTTGATGAATTTGCTCTTCTCGGCGGTTAGTCCGTTGAAGGTGAACTTGGCTCTGATACCACTTGTTGGGACCGATGACATGGCTAGAGGGGGGTGAATAGCTTCTCACACTCAATTCGATTTCTCCCTAAAACGTTAGCACAAGTAGAAACTTAAACTATCAATTACAACAATGCTAACACGTTACCGGTTACGTGGTTCGGAGATTGTTTACTCCTACTCCACGACGTGTCCTTGAGGTGAAAGAACCCTTGATCTTTCGGTGGATCACGCCCCGACAATCTCCGGCTAAATCTTTCTCCTTCTCGGTAGAGAACAACCTCTCACAAACCTCTTCCTCCTTACAAGATGAGAGCTAGGGTTTAAGAGGAAGAGTGTAGACTTTGAGCTTGAGCACTTAGCAGAGATTTCACAATCAAAACGCTAACCTCTCTCAAGTCTCAAGCTCCTCTTTAAGTAGAGAAAAGAGCTGCTAACAAAGCAACTCAACCCCGACACCAGTTTACTGGCCCTGAGGGCAATCGACTGGTGTTTAGCCAATGGCTAGCATAATGGCTAGAATTCGAACAGACCAGTCGATTGGTGCCTAAACCAGTCGACTGATCTTTCTGTGAGTGTTGTCAGTCAATTGCTTCCCTTGTCAGTCGACTGCCCAACTTACACACTCACTCTCAGCCTCTCCGGAGTCCATCCTTCGCATATACCTTGAAGTCCATTTCCTCGGCTTGCCCCTTGAAGTTCTCTTCCTTCAGCTCGCATTTCTCGGATGCGCACACAACCCCGCGGCTCGTCTCCATGCCATCCTTCGCATATGCCTTGAAGTCTACTTCATCGGCTAACCCTTTTAAGTCCTCTTTCTTTGCCTCTCACCCCTCAGATGTATAACTCCGTTGCTCCTCATATGTGGTTCACCAAGTCCTGCAAGACTCAAACACACAGATCAAACTAATATGAAAGTCTAACTTAATCATATTGGCACATACATCAAAATCATGATCTACCCGATCAAGCTTGAGTCGATTGCACCAACAAGAACAACACAGAAAACAGAGATATGAGCTAGGAAATTGCGGCCTGCAGGAAGGTAGGGGTGATACTAGGAAATCGCTTAGAAATATGGCGTTGAGGATGGTGTCGCTGTCTAGCAAATCAAATAGCGATGAAACCATGAAGATGATCAGAAATTGAAGTTGAAAAAATAGGGCTTCAGAAGCACAAGGATGTTGGGTTTGTGTTTACGAACCCTAATCCACGCTCGATCTGTTCGCAAATCACGATCCGAGGGGAGGGATGAAGAAGCTAAACCCTCAAATCGTAGGGTGGAAAAGGTGTCGCCTTTCAAAGTCGTGCCTGCGGGAGTTAGGGAGGACGCACGTGATCGCATCGTCGGTGTTGGCAAGAGGAGGAGGCGACGGCGACAGCGCTGGTGTTGTTGAGAGGAGACACACGTGATTGCGTTGAGAAAAAACTTGAAGAACAAAGTGCGATGGGTTTGCACGAATGAAGCGCCAAAGAAAAAGGAGGAAAAGGAAAAGAAAGAGAAAGAGGAAAGCGACGTGTAAACTAACTCTGCTCTAATACCTTGTTAAAACAAAATAACAAAAGAATTCTTGATCTTTATTACAAGATATAATATCTATTTATATACAAAGTGAGAAGTCTATTCTAAAAAATTAATAGGGAGTTTATTCTAGGGAATAATTAGGAGTTTATTTAGGAAATAATATATTTTAGGTAAAACACATATTAGGCAATATCCAAGGAAATTTATAAGTATCGAAGTGTTGATAAAAAGGTCTTCGAGCACAATATTTTTTAAACTATTAGGAAATAATAGATATAGATATTGTAAGCAATATCGAAGAGTTGATAAAAAGGTGTTCAAGCACAATATCACTTTCTCAAGCAACAAGGGTAAAAACGATAATCAAACTACATGAGTTTTAAGTCTCCTGTACCCTAAAGGAATACATGGGCACTTAAATAAGTTTTCAAGTTCTATTTTAATTTCCTTTGTTTACTTTCCAAAATTTACAAGTATTTTTCACTTATAAATTTTTAAATATTTTTTAAATTAAAATATAAAGGCCTAATCATAATCGTAATCAGCGATTAACCATAACCGATGGTTAACCATACTAAATTCTGAATTGGTTTTGATAGTTAAGGTTAAGGATCAATTTTTTTGAACTGTCTAACCGTGGGTTTTGAATCTTCAAACTATCACTTTGGTTTGGTATAGCGGGTATGCTTCATATCTTCTACAAAATACTATATTTCATGTTCATGTTTAGTATAGGGTTTCCATGTTCTATATACTTTGTATGTTTTACTACTTTCTAGATTATCTTTTTGAAGTTATATCATGTTTTAAAAGCTTATATTCTATGATCAATGGCTCCAATATAGTGTTCAATCCAGCATCTTATTGACAATCAATTTTAGTCCATCCAAATTGTATTCTTTAATTTATTTATTTTTTGTTTGTTTGTCTTTTATTTTCAGCAAACCGATTGAGCCTGACCGCTTATTTGATTGCCTTCCTAAATCTTTGCAACCGCAATCAGATCAACCTGGAAATCAAGCTGATGGCAAAAAGCCTGAGCATAGAAGCTTGGAGGCTGCTGTGTACAAAACACCAACTCTAATTCCTCCAAGGGTTCTTCCTTTGCTTCATGAGTTGGCAAATCAATTGGTTCAAGCTGGACATCAGCAACAATGTGCAAAGATTTACAGGTATTTATGTACGTGCATGTTTCTTTCCTGAGAATTGGTACAATCCTTTTAAAAAGTCATTCCATAAAGCACCAAAGGATTGAGTATTTGTTTTCTAATCTATGCATGGCGAATGTGTATTTGAAATTTCTGTACGTATTTCTATTTTATGCGTATAGATTCATTGCATATTGCATCTTGTTATTGATGGATAGATGAGGTAATCCCTAACATCTGGTAGTCTCCCTATCGTATATCTCTACTAGGTGATCCAACATGTCCGTCCTATGGATCGAGAGAATGTGCGCAGATTTAATTAATTGATCAACGATCACCCAAATCAACTCGCGCATTCTCCGTAAATTAACATACTAGGTTTTCTCTCGTATAAAATTCTTTGAGAGTAAGTCCCCTAGTTCTCTGACAGTCCTGTGGGTTATGAGCCCATAACACTACCACTACATCAATTGATACCATAATAGTCGAGATTCAAGATCCTCAATGTCCTTTTTTCATGACGTTCCGTCAATTGGAACGTTTCAAATCCCTATACACTCGGGTACATCCCGGGTGAGTTGCAAATCTAGATCGATGCATCACCGAGAGTAGATCCTCCAAGACCGAGAGTGACTAAAGACCACACAAAAGAATAAAATATTCCGTCCACATCACCTAAACACTCTATCTATTGTCCTAAGACTACCTCACCTCGGAGACACTGAAAATAGTAATCTTCAGCCTAAGCCCTCCTGATCGGATCGACAAAAGTGTCTAAACAACCGAAGGCAGCAACTTGTTCTCAAATTTTTGATCAGGAATACGACACTATGTCATCTACGAATGATCACAGCTCAATCCAAACACCCTAACAACATTAGCCCCATCAAATCCAAGTGGTGGTTAGATCATTGGTATGCCCACAAAGCATCACCAAGAGCTAATAGTGTTCGTACCGTATGAATGTTCGTACTGTAAGAAGAACCTCATCCTCTACCCCAAAATGGTAAGTAGAGTCAACTCCACCCTAATCCATAATCAACTGTCTCCCAATCGATGTTCGCAGAGTGAAACATACACATCATCTACTCCCAATTAACAGGAGCTACCAATATAAGTCCATGCTAAAATCACTGATCTAGAGGTCGTCATCCGACAACCAACTACAACCGGACCACTAATCAACATCACACCTATCCAGGATGCTCAACTCTAAGGTCACTAGCCTAAGTCTATAATCTAATCCTCAACCGTAACACGTCAAACCTGTAACATCCCCCATGACAGAGTCTAGGAGAATATGCCCCCGTCTCCACTTGAAAATTGAGATCTTCTGGAGTAATTCAACAGGTTTCTGGGGTTCATTGACAACTAGATCGTAAATCAAACTTAGAGTACACTGATGTACTCTTGAGTTGATCATACCAATCCTCACTCCATGATAGGGGATATTTATCCCTAACGGTTATTGCATTTAACTACCTATAGTTGATGCTTTTTACAAATAGCATTGAGGCCCTTTGTAAAGAAACGATAGGACAAATGAATCTCCTATCCAACAACTCCTGTAGTTGGATCTCTTGTCCAACTCCTTAAGTGTCATACGATATGGAACCTTTGCTACTGGTGTTGTGTGAGTTCAGTTCTGGGCACACGGTCGTGAACTTGCTTTTATGGTTGTACCTATCAAAAATCATGTGGTATGTGTTAATCTATGCTTGGACTACATAGTATAACACCAGGTTGATATAACATTTTAAAACAAGATCTCAAGTATATAGGATGGCTCTGTGTTGTTGATTGACGTTCATTATGTTAAGGGGTTTTGTTCATGGAATGGAATGGAAAGGGATGAATTAAATAGAACACTTATTCCTATGGAATTTAATAGATAGGGAATAGAACATGGAATGACTTCGAAAGATTTAAATATCCCTAAACATAATGAATTATAGTTAAACAATTAGGCGCAATCATTTAATTTGTGCTACGTGGTTTGTCCAACCTACCAAATCTATCATCCCTGTTTAATCTATTCATCCACCAAGCCCTCTTGATTCATCAAGCCTACTTGTCTACCTAGTCAATTGGCCTAGTTCACTTGGTTTGCCGAGCCCACATGATCCATCCAACCCATTTGTCTCTTCTTGTTCGTTTTTTTTTTTTGAGAAATGAAAAATGTGGAGTTCCGAGGAATGATCTATTGTACGCAATCACCATGCTTTAAAAGAAATTGTTTTCAAGATTTGAACCCGTGACCACACAGTTATTCAGCAATGACTTTATGTTGCGTCAAGACTCCCTTTCTTAAGAATTGAATAGAGCATGATTGGAAAATGAAATGGATGAGTAGGTATGCCAAGGAATGTAACAAGGAATACTCAAGAAGGATAGGGAATAGCCATTCCAAGGAATTAGTATTCTGACTTTATTTTTCTAACCTAATATAGAAATGGTTTTTCAATGAGAATTCATAGACAATAGAATAGTTATTTATATGAACCAAACACACCACCATAGATTCTGAATTTTGATATTATGCTTAATCAGGGATTCTCGTGGTTCAACTTTAGAATCAAGTCTCCGAAAACTGGGAGTTGAAAAGCTAAATAAAGATGATGTACAGAGAATGCAGTGGGAAGCGTTGGAGAGCAAGATTCAGAATTGGATTCACTTTATGCGAATTGCAGTAAGCATTTACGTAGAATTTATCATGATTACATTTTTCCAAAAAAGTAACTTTTATAATAGCTAGCTAGTTTGATGTTGCATGTACAGGTGAAACTACTATTTGCTGGTGAACGAAAAATTTGTGATCAAATCTTTGAAGACACTAATCTTAATAAAGATCAATGTTTTGCTGAAGTAACATCAAACAGTGTGGCAGTACTTCTTAGTTTTGGAGATGCTGTGGCCAAAAGTAAACGATCACCAGAGAAGTTGTTTGTGCTTCTTGACATGTATGAAGTACTACATGAACTTCATACAGAGGTAAAGTTAGAATTTTATTTAAAAATCCTAAAACTTTCTTGGGTATCTTTTTGCAAGAGCAATCTGATTCATTGTGTTGCTAATAAATTTTAACTCAATGGTCCCATGTTATTGTTTGCATTTGTTAATATAGCATAACTGTTTAGTTGAGAATTATTTCTTATTATGCTTTGCTTTGCTTTGTGTTGCACCCATTTGCTTTAGTTGAGAATTATAACAAACTGGAAAAGCATGAATATATCATTATGTAAGGCACAATGGTTGGTAAAATTTGTATGTTTTTTAATGTTCGATTTGAATATTGAAGATGATATTGATTCAACATTTTGGCAATATGTCAGATTGGAACAGTTTTTCAAGGCAAAGCATGTACTGAAATGAGGGAGGCTGCTTTCAGCTTGTCCAAACGCTTGGCTCAAACAGCACAAGAAACCTTTGTGGACTTTGAAGAGGCAGTTGAAAAGGATGCTACAAGGACAACTGTCCTTGATGGAACTGTCCATCCACTCACCAGCTATGTGATTAATTACGTGAAGTTTCTATTCGAGTGAGTATATATATATATATATATATGCATCTATTTGAAAACATATATCTTATCAAAGTATCTTCATCCAGTTGATTTTATTCATTTTAATGTAGTTACTGATTATCTTATAGATGTGTTTTTGGAAAGGTCTACTAGCTAATATATATATGCTCACTAAATCTGTGCCAGCTATCAGTCAACATTAAATCAACTCTTCCAAGAATATGTAGCTGGAGATAACTCGGATTCTCAGTTGGCAGTTATAACAATGCGTATTATGCAAGCATTACAAAGCAACCTCGATAACAAGTCTAAGCAATACAAAGATCCTTCTCTCACCTACTTATTTTTAATGAACAATATACACTATATGGTGAGATCTCTAAGCAGGTATATTTGAAGAATATTAATTAGATACTTAGATTTTGCCATGGAGTTGAAAGACCTATGTCTCTTTTTTCTTGATAATTTCAGATCAGAAGCAAAAGATGTATTGGGTGATGATTGGGTGCAAAGACACAGGAGGATTGTGCAACAAAATGCAAACCAATACAAAAGGGTTGCTTGGGCAAAGGTGTGTCAAGTAGTCTGGTCGCAAGCTCTACAATCACACTGTCTCTTCTTGACATGTTTGTTCTATCTAGAATTAGTTCATAAAACTTTCATTACATATATATGGACATCAACATTGTGATACTCCTAGCTAGTTAGTTCTCCTATAGCTAGGTTAAGTGCATATTATTAGATTTCATTATTTGATTTATTGTTTTATCATATTGTCATTTTACAGATTTTGCAAACACTTTCTGTTCAAGGAGTGTCTACATCAGGTAGTGGTTCTTCCTTAGGAAATGATGCAACCAACAACGTTTCAAAGGCATCAATCAAAGAGAGGTCTGGAAGATTTCCCTCATTCTACGTAGAAAGCACAAATATGAACCATTATCCATTTTCTTGTCAGGTTCAAGTCCTTTGATTCTCAGTTTGAGGAGCTTCATCAAAGACAGTCTCAATGGACAGTGCCTGATCAGGAGTTGCGTGAATATCTGAGACTTGCAATTGCTGAAGTTCTATTACCAGCTTACAGATCTTATATCAAACGATTTGGGTATGCTCCATTCTACCTATATATATTTAGGCTTCTTCTTAAATTGTTAGTTTTTATGTCGATTGCAATATTTCTTTCATTTTATGCATTGTGGCGTGTTGTATAGTAATTAGTTTTGTGGTCTGGTGTTGCAGGCCAATGGTTGAGACTGGTAAGAACCCTTGTAAGTACATTAAATACACTCCAGAAGATCTTGAGCACATGCTAAGTGAGTTCTTTGAGGGGAAGATGTTGGCCGAGCCAAAGCGTTGAAAGAGTAGCATTCGCACAACTACAATCTATGGGCTTAATTGCTGCAAAGTTTCCTCATTGTTTTATACTCACAAGAAAATCATTAATTATTATTATTATTTTCAGATTTTTAATGTCCCGGACCAAAAGAATTCATCTCTATAATGATATATATTCTCTATTTTAGATCTAATTTCTTGTGATTTTATTTTTGAATTTTATCTTAAAAAATCTAAGATATTTTTATCTTTTAAATATATGATTTTTTTTATATATTTTCAATTTTGATTATATTTTAATATTTTTGTAAAATATGATAATTAAATTTTAAAAGTTAAAAAGAAAATAACGAATTTTTCAGAAATTTTCAAGATTTTTTCTAAATATTTTCGAAAGTTATTTAAATTAAATAAATATGATCTAAACCTAAATACCCAAATGTCGCTGACACCTCTTCTTCTACCCGATCCCCTCTTCCTCGGCCTATTCACCCAACGCTAATGCCAAGCTTCGATCGCCGGCAACCCTCCCCCTTCTTTGACTCGTCGACGCCAAGGGGGAGTTGTTGGCTGAGAGGTCGGTCGCCGCCCATACTGTCGTGCCCGATCGCCGTAACCAGCTCCATCCGACTGTCGGCGCAACCCTCGACCTTGCAAGCCCTTCTCCCCTAGCCGACATCAATCTCCCGAGTGCTGTCACCTTTCGGTTGTGCCAAGCCCGGCCAATCGAACCTCATCACTCTACAGAATGGATCCTCGCCAGCTCTCTATTCTTCATGATCCATCATTGCAGCCCCTCCCTACCTCTTGATCGCTTACCGTCTGTGGAGCCACACCGATTGGAGATTCTGTGTGCCATGGTCGGGCGAGCAGGTCCTCTTGTGGGGTCACGATAGATCCGACCATGTGATCGCCGACACGGAAGGAGCTTGGGTAACGAAATCCCTTTTCTCTCCCTAAGCTTCTTCATGCGATCTTTGTGGAAATCGATCTTGTGTAGGAAAGTGAAACTGTTAGTTTCAATCAATAGAACAAATCCAGGATTAGCAATGGCATTAAGTTGGTTAGAATTGTTATGTGTTGGTTTGTTTCAATATGGGGAAGAGCTCATGAATTCATGGCAGTATTGTGAATACGTGGCCGTTAATTACACTTGTAGTTGATTAAACTAGAGGAGGGTTTCATCCATTTGCAAAGCGATTTGATATACAATTGAGTTATAGATGGATTTATTAATAACTCATTTATTTATAGAATGGTTTTCATCTTGTTTTGGAAATTTTTTAAGCAAAGGAATTGAATTGAATTCCATTAGGAATTGAATTCAATTTTCATGTTTGGAATGTGTTAGTAAATGACAGACAGAATTCAATTCAATTCTTATATTTTTACCATTTTGTCCTTAATCCAAAATGGCGTTGAGTGAGAAATAAGGACTATTTAGTAATTTTCATTTGTCAAAGCAATTCCCTTCTCAAATCAAACCTCTTTAGGTCTGATTTGTTTTGAAGGATTTAAAGGGAATTGAATTCTAATTCCTTATCAATTCCTGGTTGAATATGTGTTTCAAACGGTGGAATTGAATTTCAATTCATGAATTAAATTCAATTCCATCCCTTTCCGAAAAAAAATGATGAACCAGGCAGCAGACAAATTGAACCTGGGGTGACCGGCACGGCCCCACGAAAGTTTCCCACCGGTCACCAGGGTAAATCGGGAAGCGCTCGCGGGGGCAGTCTAGAAGCCCAGCGTCCCAGGGTTCGCACCCCATTTGGAGGAAAAATTTCTGCAAAATGCGCCGTAGCTAGGGATCGAACCGAGGATGCCTGGGTTAACCACTAGCGACCTTACCGCTGTACCATAGCCCCGGGGGCATTCCATCCCTTTCCGAATAGAGTGTAAGGTGGATTATTAGTTGATTTAGCATTTAGAAGTGTAGTTTACATGATATTGGACCATGTTTTATAGGATTGATCTAATTGGTGATTATTGGTAAATGGGTGTTGGATTGGATTGGAATGAGATTAGCTATTGGAATTATGGATTTATTTGATTGGTTGGATTCATTTATTAGATTGGTTTATCATTATATGTATTTGTTATTGTGATTAGAATTATGGAGTGATCATTGTTGATTTAATTATTGATTAAATTAGTATGAGGAGTTTGATACAGGTATTGGCTGGATTAGGAATTTAAATGGGTTGATGTATTAATCAAGTAATTATGGATTATCACGCAAGGATAAGATTAACGATTAGGTTGATGATTAATTAAGAAGTAAATTAACTAATAGTTTGATTAATTAATTAATAGGATGATATATTGATTATAGATCTTTAGTTTTATATTCGTATCCTTGATATGTAGGATTCGAGCTCGGTATGAACATTTGGACGAGGGAGATGAGCTCATGGACTTCAAGACGGTTAACACGGTCTATATGTAAGGCGGATATTTTTTTTCATGGTCTCTGTAATTTATTTATCTAAGTACATTATTATGGATTAAGTTGCTTTACTCAACTTATATTTTGTTATCATGTGCTCGATACATAAGTGTTTGATCTTTTAGATGTTCTAATTATGTTCATACAGTCTCAACTTTGGTTTTTTATACTTTGTAGTGTTGCACACTAGTATGGTGTATATGTTAGGTGTTAACATGTTGATTATACATGTGTTGTAGTGTGTCATGTATATGGTATGATACGATAGAAGTTGTCATATGGATTATGCATATGTGATAGTATTTATGTGGGTATGGTGTACTATAGGAGTTATCATTTTGATTGCCTATATTTTATAGGATATACAATTGTGGTATAGTCTATTGGTGTTATCAGGTATGGTATGTGATGGGTGGTGGATACCTATTAGGTCTTCCTATACTTATAGCTATCTGTGTTTGAGAGTTCATGATTTTGGATATACATATATATGTTCACCATGTTGTTCGCGTTGATGATGACTATGTTGAGTCATAAATACTTGCATCTTGCATCATGGCATGACCGCATGATCATGATACTTGGTTGTACCTTATCTATTTATTTTAGTTGCATGATTGTTAGATCATGGCATTGGTCGGATATATGTGTAATGTTGCATAGTTGTGATTCAATCTGATTGGTGTTGTGTGTATCAGTGTCATGCACCATTCCTGCATTGTTGCATACTGGGGATCATTGGTTACCTTGTGGTTGAGCCCGCCGCTAGTTATTTAGTTTTCTGCTCACTCAACTACTCGGGATAGTGAGCAGGTAGTTGACCCCCCTCCCCTTCCCGTTATTTTTTTGTGGATAATAGTGTTGGTAGCTCCCCCTTCTCCTGGAGTCTTGGAACAGTTGGCTCCCCGCATCCTCTCCACTCAACCACTCAGAGTAGTGGTAGTTGTTGGACTGCGTACAGTTGTCACAATCCCACCCACTCTGTAAAACATGGTTCAATACATACACATCATAAATAAGAGTTAAAATAGGAAATTTTGGGGAAAAAATTCAAAAATTTTAGTAAATTTTTAGAAAGGTTTACTGATATTAATGTGCGCGAGATGAACTATTGCCAAATTAGTTGAGAAAAAATTTATTTTTTTAAACTTATATATAAACTTTTCCTTCTCTCTCCCGTGCCCGCCTCCCTCTCCTTCTCCTCACAGAAAACCGCCGACCCCCCTTTGGATCGCAAACAGCAACTTCTTCCTCCCCTCTCATCGCGCGAGTGGAGAAACCACAAAGTCTCCTCCTCGCCTCTCGATCACCGGCAGGTGATGGGCAGTCGAACGCCCATGAATCCCTCCCTGAGCCAGTCGTCGATCGCTCTTCGTTCGATCGCCATTGGGTGGAGTCCTTGCGTTGCCATTGCCAAGCCAATAGCCGATGACTCCCTCCCCTCTTCTCTGATCGATGTGAGCATCAGTGTCGGCTATACTTGCACACGACAATCTTTTCGACGGCGTCGCACGTCGTGTGGGAGCCTCGTCGGTCGTTTACCAATGGGGTCGCCCTTTCACGCGACAGGGCAAAGTCCGCCCTAGGCCAGCAAGGTTGGATCTTGGAGCCAGGCTTTTCCCTTATCGAAGAAGAAGAAGACCGCCATCAAAAACTCTCCTCTGCAGTGGCTGATCTTGGCCGCAACTAAATAGGGAGATCAATGTGTGTGATTAATTACAAATCCTTTTTGTGTTCATATGGATGATTCTTTTTGGCCCTCGAATAGGATTTGGTCTCTGCCGATGGTCAATTAATAAAGAGCAATCATCAACCACCGCCATTAAATCGATCCACTCAGTTGGGGCCTCACCAAATTCTTGAGTTGATCTATAGGACTTATGATAAAAGGGCTGGCCTCTGATTGGATTTTAGTCATCAATTAGTAGAGAAGATTAAACTAGCTAAAAGTTTTTGCCATTAAACTACGAATGCAAAGCATTTCTTACGTTGTTCATTTTTTAAATAAAATGGAAAATTTTCATTGTCGACCAAAGTTTTAAAATAGTCAAAATATCCCTGCAATATTAAATATGATACAATTTTTAAAAAAAATAAAAAATCTTATTTTGAGATATGATTCACCACATTGCACATAATTTAGTGTAATAATATTGACACAGATGAGCAAGGAACCCGTGAGAATATTTTATAAACAAATTGGAGAGACAGGCAAAGCTTGGAATCATTTTATCATTAGACAAAACAAGTTTACCTTCATTCAAATAATGAGAAGTGGTTTATAAAATCAATTTATTCACCAGTTGCAAACTAATTAGTCATGATTCCATAACTAAGAGTTGGCGAATCAAGATAATGCATTTAATGGCAAAGAAGAATGAAAAAAAAAGAAAAACACATAATAATTTGATAATAACAAGGATCATATGAGACCTGAAAAATAGGAAGGAATTGAGAAACGATTTGTTTACATTGAAGCGAGTGCATCCCTCATCTCTGCCACCGAAGGAACAGGCTCATTGACATATATTTTGGCGACAAGCTGAACGAAACTTCCATATTTTTCAAGAAATTCCTTCTGCAATACAGCAAATCATTGTTAAACCTTTAGCGACAACTGAATAAATTCCATCCATATCCAAACTCAACAATTTGGACAAACAAAAACACAAACACAATTTGGGATGGTGAACTCATTCCATCAGAGAAATTGGCCTATAAACACAAACACACACAAAACATTTGAGGATGAAACAGAAAGCAAACCTTGCATTTATCCCATAAAGAAGGCAACAACTCCTGAGCAGTTGTATTCTTCTGTAACTTACGATACATAGCATTGATGATCTTGTCAAGCTGTCAGAAACAATAAGGCAGCATAGTTGAAGTCCCTATGAAAAGAATGGAAAAATGATGTTGCTGTTGTTTAACCTACCCCTGATAAGCTAGACTTCAACATTTTACGAAGATCAGCTTTTGACATTCCAATTTGGAAGGGAATCTGCACATTGATGATTACATATATAAGAAAAGTAAGAAAAAAGGGTTCCATATCTATAGCAGTGGACGATGAATTGATTGCTAAAGATAAACAAAATGAAAGGAAAATAAAAAAGGTAAACTGACACTGGAAACAAAAACTTGCATAAAGTTATACAAGGAACTTGTTGATAAGATGAATCAGAAATAATGTGAAACTCAGAGTGTACAAACAATAACTCCCAAGTACCGACTGTTGTGAATTTGCAATAAAATACTAAGTGGAGTTGGCTTTAAAAATAAAAACTCAAACCCATATAAGAAAAAACTAATGCACTGGAACCCGACAACTGCAAGCATTGCAACAAAAAAAAAAAAAGATTAAACTAGATGAAGCACCAACGAGCTGATTGGTTTTAGAGGAATATTGGTTCCAGTTGGTGCATAAGATTCGGCAAGTCTCCCCTATGATCCGACAATCAACTCACTCTTCACATGTGAACTCAAGGCATAGGATGAAGATGCACTATCCCTTTGTGAAAGACTCAAGAAAGGAGACAGGCAGGCTTCAACTGTCGATAGACATAAAACTGAGACAGAGAGCTTCGAACAGGATGGAACGTTTCAACGAGGAATTTGCCCAACAAGATGCATTCATTCGGCAAATTCTTCCAACAAGATTGATACGACCGACGAATTCATCCAACAAAACCCATTCAAACAATTTGCCCAACAAAAAAATAATTAAAAAGATTCTTTCAAAGAAAAAAACTTTTCCAAATAAAAAGGTTTTGGGAAATTATTTTGTAAAGAAATTCTTTGTCACATACGTGAGGATTTGCCTCGTGTACTCAAGCTCACGCTGCATCATGCACGTTCCCTCTAGCCTAGACCATGCCCAACCTAATGCATTGAGTGCGTGTAATCGGCTAATACAAATAACAGGATGCAAATCTACCTCATGTATGTAGCATATTGCAAGGTACATGGTGAAAATAACACGATGCGTCCTAATGGGATGGGCTGATGAGGTCTAGGGGTTAAAATCTAACAAAGTCAGTGTGTCCGTCCTCTTCACGCGCTAGCCACAGTATCCGGGCTAGTAGCCCCTTACCTCCTTCGTGTTGGTCCTGAGACAGATTGGCGGAGACAGTAGGGCGAGCGAATCGCCTTTTGTCACCATGGTGCAAGGACATGTAAAAAGTTGCTTATAAATATCCCTTTTATACCTTCTAAAGTCCCTTGAGGACACAAGACTAGAGGGTAACAAAGATCATGGAGTTTTAGTTGAAATCCCTTTCAAAATCTAACATTCACAAGAGTCCAAGAGATTGACGTAATTGATGCTGGCATTTGACTATGAAGTTACAAGCACTGACCTCCTCAGGCGGAATGGTGTGCATCAATTCCTCAACTCTGCGGGCAAACTGGAACAGTTTTTCAAAATGCTGAAAAGATATATTTCAATAAATATTATTGCTATTTCAGAAATGGCTTTGAGTTCAGACCTTAAGAAGATTCCCATCAATTGTCAACAAGAAATGGCACAAATGAAATATATTTGGCATACTCACTATGTAAATGACCATGCTAACGTGACGAAGGCAAGCCTGCTCATACGATTCACTAGCTTGGTGATAGAACTTTGCAAGGGTTGGTACGACATTGGCTAAGTCATACAGGCTGCATATAAAGTTACATAACAGAGTAAAAGGTTGGCGTGTGATTCACCAGATAGAATATCTAATGATAAAAAAAATGCATAGGAAAAGCCAGTAACCGTGTCTGATCAGCCTACTCGCCTGTTCTGGAAGGCCGCATAGTTTTCTAGAAGAACAATATCAGAATACTTGGAGTCAACTTGCGCAGCCCTCTCCAATGCCACAAACATGATGCTAACCTAATCACGAGAAAAGATGAATGTTTGTGATTGCAACTTAAACAAAACGAAATACAAAAAATGAGAATTACACAAGTCGAGAATATTGAACAATCTTACAATTTTAGTGTAAGCTTGATCGATCAAATCCCTTGACTGGCATTGGGTGTATTGTTCCATGCGTGATGCCAGAATTGCAAACCTAAGTTGAAAAAGTGACTTGTGTTTCTTATTTTGTTTCTACCAGAAAGCATTTTCAATCAATTGAAACAAGTTATTCAAGGTCACTTGGCAAATTATATGTCCAATAAAGCAACAAGTTGCTAAGATAATGCACATAAAGGTGTATCTGAGAATTGTTAGCGTTCTAACACAAGTTATAAATAAGTATAATCACAAGATAATCACCAAGCTATGTAGCTAAATGTGTAAGCATGTCCCCAATTAATTGTTGTTTGGTATGATATGATACTCGATGCACTTCAACATGTTCTAAGATTAATTCCACAGTTTTAATCCTATAATTCTTTCTACTCGGATTCTTTATCTTCAAATATAAGACTTTTGTCTCCCAATATAAGACTAGAAAAGTCAATTGAATTAAAATTTGAAATAATAAAAAATTATAGCAATGAGAAAGCATTGATCCTAGTAAGATCATATTTATAATTTTATAAAACCTACATTAACTAATTTTCCAAGACATTTTATAGTTAAATACTGTTGTTAGTGTCAAATTGATTCTTTCCTCCTTTTGCTCCTCTCTCTTTTTAAAGCATTTAATTTCCTCCCATGATAGGCAAATTAAATTGAAGGATAGCTAATGGTGAAAGAATCTTTGTATCTCAGACAGTATCTGTCAAGAAAAGCCTTGTCTAAGCCATATCATTGAAACTACATTTGCCACAAGTGGCATAAGATATTTACCAATACCAATATAGTATCAATATTGATAGGAGACTAGAATGGTCCTTTAAACTTAACCCCTTAATTTTCAATCTAAAAGGTAGGAGGGTCAAAGGTTGAAAAGAAATTCAACATACAGTGTTCAGGGTACGATGGAAGTAAACAAAAGGTAGGTTGCTTTCAGAGGATCCAATATTGATTAGACAATGTTAGTGTAAGCTGAAAAGATAGCTTACCTTTGAATGCAAGGGAGAACTCCTGTTTGCCGTCCACGTTCATATTTCTCCACTGAATAACAAGCATCATCAACAAACTATAAGAAAACAAGAGTTCAAGATGCTTACCAAACATTATACAATATGACAAGCACAATGACAACTTGGTGCATAACACACCCTGCTGAACAGCATTGAGATCCTTGTTTCCAATTCATCAAGCAGAAGGTGCACAAACCCAGAAGTATCAGCTTTGTCGGCCGAAAGATACCTTTCTGTAATCCCATGCATCGTTATGCAACATAATGGATCGATTTTGTACGCCCAATCAACTATCGAATAAAAATCCTCCTGAAGGATTGTAAATGTTAGTCATGCTTTTCCCTAATCTGAAAGATGAAAGGAACTTTAGAAAACAATAGGTCCTTATCGAATCTAGATTAACCTACAAGCTATATACCTTCAGTAGTATATCCACATTTTAAATCAAGGCATCTCTTTCTTTGCCCTGCAGTTTTACTGATTACTTATGCTTGGTATTAAACTAGGCATAACCTAATTGATCATTTCCATCTCATCCAACTTATTCTTAGGATATAAAGGTCCAATGAACTAACAAACTAGCTTCATCTATGAAGGTTGAAGGTTAAAGTGATATGCAGCTGCATATGTATATGTGACCATATGGTATACATGCGTGATCAAGTACTACATTACCACATAAGTATACATGATGAACACACGTGCCAGCATGAGACACTTTTTAAGACTTTATCATTCGTGTTGTTCATGTGATGCTTTTTGGTGAATGTGTTTTTCCCAGTTGATGGAGCATGAGACTGAATTTACCTCAAGTCCAGCAAGCAGTTCTTTTAGACATTCATTTAGAATTGCGAGCTCAGCAGCATCATTCCCTGAAGAATTTGAAAATTGTGTAAGTTGAAGAAAAACTGTAAACTATTCCAAGAGAAGAGTTTGTCCATGATGATTTTACTTAAGAAGGCAAAAAAAGGCGAGAAATGAATTAATATAATTTCCTTGAGGAACCATCATTGGCTGGGTAGAGCTGTTTGTGGTATCAGAGACAGGTTTACTGGTTGCATCAGATGAAGCAAGTGCCGCAACATCAAAGCACATAAAATGAGCAAAAAAAGCACTCTAGTAATAAGAAAACAGTAAGAGTTATTAGTCATGTAGACTTAATTATAAAGGAAGATGCAAGAATCAATAACAAAAAGAACCTCATCCACAAGAAGAGGAATGAAAACTGTCAGCATCTTAGAGTATGCCTCAGAAACTGAAGAAGAATCTGCATTGGCTCCCTGACATGCAGATATCGGGCCCTCAAGCCAGAGTATTGGTTTAGTATTTGCTGCTTTGGTAGTACCACGGAGTTCATTAGCAAATTCGCGTGCCTATAATAGTATGAACTTTAATTTCATATACATAATCTTCATTTAGCCGACCCCACCTAGTGGGATAAGGCTTGGTTGTTGTTGTTGTTGTTGTTGTATACATAATCTTCATTTAAACTAACACAAGCTCGGCAGCAAGATAATCATCAGGAACTTGACAGACAATAGAAAATGTGTTTACCAATACAATCACAATAATGACTGGCGCGATTTTAAATCACTGACCTCTCGACGAAGCAACAGATTTAGAGAATGACAGAAAGCTTTTCGCAAAGGGGCCAAGCAATTTTTGTCAAGTGTCTGAGAAGTTTCAAACGGGGTAAAATAGTCATGGGCATACCATTAGTGAATCCAAGATAATAGTACCAGACAAACCTTTATATGCATCAAAAGTCTTGCATATGTCCTGCATTTATACCTGAGGTCTGCATGGTCAGGTCTCTTGAGTTGTCCACGCTGCATGCTGCTAGGTCAGTCTAGATTTCACAAACAATTTCGTTTTTGGAAAAATTGACGACTATATCACCTGAGAAAATAAGCTCTTGTCATTCATCATCTGATCCACCAAACTTGGAAAGTAATTTCGCAAAAACTCTGCTGCTCGGCAAACAAATGTGCATTTTAATAAAACAAGTTCTGCACGTTTTTCCTTGATCTGCACAGAAAAAGTAATTGAAGATCAAGAATGAATTAAGATGTCAAAGAAGATTAAGAGGGATTTCAACTACATGAAAAACATATAATTGTAGAAAAAAATATAATTTTTTTTAAAATTTGAACAGGTGATGGAAGATCTTTAAAATGCAAATAAATAATAAATAAAAAGATAGTTGATGAATAAATATATGAGTAGTGAAAGAATAAATACATGGGACTAGACTATGAACATGTAAAATACATTTAGCAAAAGGGTCAAAATTTAACCTCGTGTGAACTTAGATTTGTCCTTTATTTTTTTAGTGTGCACTGATTATAAAATTGGACAAGCATCTAACAATAAGTAATTTGAATCTTGACTAACTAAATTGGCATAAACTCAATAAACTTCTAATAGCTCATCATTGCTAACTGTGGTTGGCTTGGCCCCACAGCGAGCGGCCTCCTGGAAAGTAAGTCTAGGAGGGTTAGTAACACATAGAAAGATTGAAGAACATACACCTCTCATTCTTGCATAGCAGGGATCCAAATTTGACGCTTCGAGATTGTGCAAGGCGCCAGTTAGCCATTCACAAACCTCAACGTTTTTATGCACGTTGGCCTCATCAAAATAATCTCCTGTGAGACATGCCTCATACTGCCATCGCAACCAATATTAATTTACACTGAAAACTTCAAACAGCGAATAGAATGTGTCTAAATTTGAATTCACTATTTTGTGAAATACTACATACCTCCTCAGGGATTTGAAAGCGTTCAAGTAGTTTATCAAGTTCCTCAATGAGAGCCTTGTTGCTCACGGATTGCAACTCCAACTTATTATTACGAGATTCAATCTTGAAGGCGGAAAGAAAAATATGCAAGTCTAACAGTTAGGAATGCAGGAAAATGAAAATAGACATATCGACGTGCAATTATAGCTTGCATAATTGAAAACAAAACAAAAAAAAGGAGAAAGTTACTTGCTAAATATTCTGCCTGAGTTGTTCCCACTTAAGTGTAGGACAGATTAGATAATGAAAAATAAGTATTCATCTGCTTACTGATTCAATATCCTCTCTCATATGCCGAAGTTTCACATTAAAAATGCCGAGCCACTCATCCATATCTTCCACGCATGTGCTGGCACCTTCTAATCCTTGCAATACCTGTGAAGTTTAACAAACTGGTTAAGCAAGCTTTTCCTTGATCTACATGGAAGCAAATCACATTCATACATATATTGAGATATTGAATTATACACTATTACAAATCCAATCCAAATTATTCAGGATATGTTCTTACTTTTACATTTTTGCAAACGGTTTATTTGATCGCTAACTGGGACTTGTAAACCCTTATCATTACATCAATTATCATGAGAAAAAAAGTAAAGATTTAACCTATTAGACTTTATTTATTTTTTTAGCTAACACCAGGTATCCATCCCTTCATGCTGACTAATTATGGGGATGACCAGTCCAACCCCATTCAGGGTAAATCCGAAAGTGTTCGTAGCGGGCGGCCCATTAGCCTAACATCCCATATTTGTCATCTCACTGGAGAAAAATACCTTGAAGTCGTTGTAGCTAGGAATCGAATTGTGAATATTTGCGAGATTGCATGGGCGCCCTGCGCTGCATCATATCCTAGGGGCAATTTTGCCTATTATATTGAAGTCACAAAAGGAGTTTGATCCGGAAGCTAACAGGGAAAATGACGATTGTCGGTGATGCGACAAGTGCAACAAGCGAGGAAGACGACTTGAGGAAACAACTCCAAAGAATGTTAGGAGAGCGCCAAAAAGTGTTCTGGCAATCCCACTCCGACACTCAAGTCAGTCCGGGACCAAAAAGAGTTGAAAGTAGTATATCGTGAGAGTGAGAGTGAGAGAATTCACACTCAAGTCAGTCCGGGACCAAAAAGAGTTGAAAGTAGTATATCGTGAGAGTGAGAGTGAGAGAATTCAGACATTTTCCTATGTCCTTCCTTACCTTTTTATCATGGGTTCTCCACTTTTCTGGTCCTTCTAGCATTCAATTGCCCGTTATCTTTGTAATTACGCAATAAATGACACCATTAAAGCACCCGTCGTTTCCCATCTGTTATTTAATATACAGCCAACACTATTAAAAGTATTAATTACGGTCTTAATAACGAGGCGCCACCTAATATCTCGGTTAGCAAAGGATATACTCCTCCCATGGAGTGTCCATCTCGTCCCCGATCGGGAGGAGTCAACTTCCCCCTCAATCCAACCAACTTACCTGGGGCCTATTCAGCTTCCCGGCCGGGAAAGAATCCTCGTCAGGAGCAGCATATCTTCAAGGGCAGGCTGAACATCTATCTGGGAGAACATCCCGGTCGGGAAATGATTCTCGACCGAGAAATGATTTCCGACAAGGAAATATGCCTTGTCTTAACAACGCCAAAACCTCCTCTGCCACGTAATGCCCTTCTAATCAACGTGGCGACACGTGGCGAACCACCCTATCACGAAACCCCCCTCAAGTTCAATCGAAGGAAGTTATCTAACTGATTGAACTTAAATTATGCCACTCAACAACAGGACATGTCGGAGAGTCAACAGAAGGGACAGAGCATTAAATGCTTTTTGCCCCCAAATATCGCCCAAGATAAGAAATGATTATCATTTTAAACAGGGCTCATTCCCGAAAAGGCACATTCAATCGTCAGAAAGTAATCGTCAGCCAACTAATAATGAAGCATGCCTCGCCTTAAAGGTTCTTAATGACAAGTATCCGGGCTGTAATGGCACAGGAGAGAGAGAAGTACTTGGGGCAAATGGGCAGCAGCCACGTTTCATGCACCACTACCCAAGCGTCCCATCACCTCAACCATCCCCTGTCTTGAACCCATTCCTCGAGAGAGCCACGAATGATTTGTGGCGTAGGTTACTTTTCGCCTCGAATGCCCCACCAAAATCAACGAGAAAACTAGACATCCAATCCCAGGGTTACACGTGTCATTCATCCCTCAAACCGACTTAGGGCGACCCCTATAAATGGTTAGAGCAAGAGGAGCTCGCCACATTTTTGCTCCTCAAATTTCTCTGCTCTTGCTCGCCCATCCCTCTTCCTCGCTTCGATACTCCAATCCTTGTAAGTCCTCTTACACTCTCATGGCTCCCGAACCTATTCTTTTTTCTCAATGGTACAAAACTTTAGAGTCTAGGGTACGGAGGGAGGAGATACCCGGATTTAGATTTGAATACAGGATAACAAAGGATTGCAGGATTAAGGTACCCTGGGAAAACCAAGTCCCTTGCACTCTACCCTTTGGCTTTTGCACATTTTTTCTAGATCAAGTGGAGTACGGGCTTAGGTTTCCAATTCCCTCCTTCCAGGAGGTCTTTAGATACTTCGGCATCCCTCTACATCAAATGTCACCAAATGGCTTCGTCTAAACTCCTGACAGGGTGGTTAGCCACATGTCGCCACATTGATTAGAAGGGCATTATGTGGCATAGGAAGTTTTGGCATTGTTAAGACAAGACATATTTCCCGGTCGGGAGTCATTTCTCGATTAGGAATCATTTCCCGACCGGGATGTTCTCCCAGATAGATGTTCAGCCTGCCCTTGAAGATATGCTGCTCCCGACCAGGATTCTTTCCAGGTCGGAAAGTTGAATAGGCCCCAGGTAAGTTGGTTGGATTGAGGGGGAAGTTGAGTCCTCCCGATCGGGGATGAGTTGGATACTCCATGGGGGAGTATATCTCTTTCTAACCGAGATATTAGGTGGTGGCTCATTATTAAGACCGTAATTAATACTTTTAATAGTGTCGGCTGTGTATTAAATAACAGATGGGAAACAACAAGTGCTTTAATGGTGTCATTTATTGTGTAATTACAAAGATAACAGACGAATTGAATGCTAGAAGGACCGGAAAAGAGAAGAGCCTAGGATAAAAAGGTAAGGAAGGACATAGGAAAAGGTTTGAATTCTATCACTTTCACGATATACTACTTTCAACTCTTTTTGATCCCGGACTGACTTAAGCGTCGGAGTGGAATCGCCGGAACACTTTTCGGCGCCCTTCTAATATTTTTTGGAGTTATTCCTCAAGTCGTCTTCCTCGCTTGTTGCACCTATCGTATTCACCGGCAATCGTCATCTTCCCTATTAGCTTCCGGATCAGAATTTATGGGGCATAAGGTTGCATCCAAAAAATGATTAACGAGGTTTTTTCAACCTCGGGCGATCAGGCCGGTCCCATGGAAGTTTCCCACTAGTCGCCAGGGTAAATCGGGAAGTACTCACAACGAGCGGTCCAGAAGCCCAACGTCCCAGGGTTCGCGCCTCATTTGGAGGAAAAATTCCTACAAAATACGTCGTAGCTGGGGATCGAACTACGGATGCCTGAGATGACAACTAGTCGTCCTTCCGCTGCACCATAACCCCAAGGGCGCATAAGGTTGCATCCAAGCAAGCAATTCTAGTTGGTAATGAACATGAATAAAATTTATTAAAGTTGATTAACGGATCATATCCCTGGGTTGGGTCAACCCAATATATGAGTTATATATTTTTTTAATAAAAAATATATAGAAACGGACCAAATTAAATGATCACCTGTCCCAAAAGCATGAGCTTCCAGGAAAGGACCTAGGGCAGACAATAATTCTTTCAACAAACTGATATCTAAAGTTGGAGAGACCTTGCTAGTAACTCAGCGTATAAAATTGAATTATAGAATATCAAGGTCAGCAATACCTCCTCTATTATGGATTCACATTCAACAAGTGCATGAACATTTGCTGCTTCTAAAGCCAGAAGTTCCCTCTTTAACCTTTCTGAAAATGCTTCTGCTTCACCAATTCCCATAACATACCTGCATCAGAATATCAGGTGTATGAATCATGGCGTAAGTATGAATATTAGAGGGAACAATGTGGACATAATACAAGTAAAAAAATTATCGAAACATAAAGGAGGTACAAAATCATATATTGGAAAACAAACACCTGAATGTTAATGAAAAGAAAAATAAAACTCATCAGATTGAATGCTCTGTTTCACTGAGCAAAAAAAGCATCACGAAAGTATCAAAGATGCATGCCTGCATGACTTTACATGATAATTCAAACATAATCAAGTAACATACGTGCCAAGGAGAGCCTCCATGTCCTCTTCTTCAGCTTGTGAAACAAGATCTCTTTCGACAGTAACTTGTGAGTGACCTTGAATCAAACCAGATGCGTCTTGCCCACCATGAGTAATCACTTGACTGCTTACTGCAGTATTATTTTCCTGTAGCAGAATATACAACTTATTATCTGATTTTTTTTGTGCTTTGGTTTACATACACAGTAGACAATGTACAGGTTTAGAACATCCAATGCCTATATCCAAACACCTTGTTCACTAATCATATGCACTGAATAAAATCAGCATAATGGCTGTTGAAAACCTTTTGTACACTGAACTGCACGTAAAAAGGAGAGAGAGAGAAGTAGGATTTGTGCAACTTCAACTGAAGAAACATTGAAATTTAATGTTCTAACGATTGCATGACAACAACAGTTTCAAGCTCAGGAAAAACAAGAGCAGTTCTTGCGCTACCATGCTTGATGGAAGATGGTTAGAAAAGGATGATGAGTAAGATACTTTGCCAAAGTAGTTACAATTAAAAGCTTTTTCCTCTTTTTGTTTTTTTGATAAATACTATCCTAATTCCTAATCTAATATTTAGTCTTGAATTTGCAACATGGTGCAATTTCACATATAAAGAACAGTATGAATCTTAAGATAATAATAAAAACTATTAGTTTTATTCTTCCTACATGTCTTTGTATTTACTAAATTGTATAATGATAATTTTCATTTAAATCTAACATGTCAGATGTTTGGACTGATTATGTTGATAAATAAGCCTTGTTGGGGTAACTGTCATTACGTATTTTCACCATGTGGTTTAGGCCTGCCAAGTAGTTAATGAACCACATGAATAGACGTTCACATATTCGTATGCATATATATAATGGTCAGATGGGCATGAGACAAATTAAGAGGTACACCTTTGCCCAGAGAGCCATCTCCACTATGTCTATCCCAACAACTTTTGGAAGACGTCCCAATATCTCCTTGCTCAAGTTTAAAATGCATAGAAGTATGCGGTTCCTGCAAGACTAGAAATCAATAAATAAGTGCATTCTATATAGAGCATATCCTTGTATCCATCTCTGGCGCAGAGTAGTTTCGAGGCAATCACCTGTCACCTTTGTTTCTCATTGTCCACTGAGGAGGAGCAACACTTTGGCTTCTAAGATTATCAAATCCCTAAAGAAAATGCGGTAGAAGGAAATGAATGACAAGATTCAGCAAAAGGCTTAGTAGAATTCCAAGGGAGAAAAGATGTGAAAATACCAGCATGAATGAGCAACCACTTGGATCATTTTGCAGGACTTCCACTTTTGAAAGATGTTTCAATTTGTAAATTTTTGCAGGCTACAAAGTTACTAGAAGTTGTGAGAATAAGCTAGTATATCAGCAATTTTAGTGTAACAGCAGTAACCATCACTTTGTTCAATTTAAGAAAAGAAAACATTAACAATCAAACATCTTACAACGAGAACTTTGGAGGATGTAAAAAAAATACTTGATTTTGAAAGCAGTTTTAAGGCTTTCGGTATAAAAATTTTGAGCATCAAAAACAATCCTTCTAAATAGCATGAAACTTATAAGCAAATTTTCAAATGACAAAAAATAAGTTAAATGTTTAGCTAGCTACCAAATGAATGGAGAACATAAAAGTATTATATATTATTAACTAACTATTATTATTAACTAGACATTTCAAGGGTCAAAATTATTTTGTACATATTCATAAGGATTATTATTAGAAAAACATAAAAGTATTATTATTCACGAGACATTTCGTGGGATAAAATTATTTTGGTACATATTTATAAGCATATCATTTTAAGTTACCTCAAGTACTCCTCCTCCTCCTGAATCTTTCAAAACACGAAGAAAAGCCTTGATTTTTGGACCTTTTGCTTTGGCTGTATGATTAGATAAATATGAATGTACATTTTCCTACAAATACCATCTTAACAAATTCTTATCCTGCATAATGTACATGCTTAAGCAAAGATCCATCTAGCTAACTTCAAATAGGTAGAACAGGCACAACTTCAATTATTTTTATTGCTTTTGTTGTCGTTTTATTTGTATATACATATATCAATATCAGGTGCTTTCTTCAATTTTCCAAAAGATATTTCTAAATTAAATTAAATACGAAAAGTAAAGAATACTTTAAAAGTCATACAAGTAGACAATGACATGCCTGCATACAACGACTATCTATGGTGATTTTTTTTTCTTCATTTATTTCATGGTATAATGTTACATCTCAAAGAAACTATAAAATATTTTTAAAACATCATAACATACTGCAGAACCTAGAACAACAAGACAAGCTTATATTTTTAGCAAGTACTTAAATTCATTCGATCTGTTTAAGCTGATTGAATTTGTGAAAAATTAAAATTCTATGTATTATAATTGCTGCTCTCGATATGATATTGTCAATTGCAGAGTTAACTGAGACTTAGGTGTACAGTAAATTGGTATTGATGGTACAACAATCCTAAAAAATTTAGGATTCGAAGAGGTAAATTTACTCTGTAAAATAAGTGGATCGAGTTTGTTGAAAAACTGTAAATGCTATATATGTATTGTAAAAATTGGTGATATTGTCGTCTAGACTTACATGTATGGTAATTCATAAGAATATTAAAGAAAAAAATAGTGAGATTTGCACTTGTTTGGAGCCTGCAGCCATTAGAGAATTTAATGCATATGTGTTTGATGCATATATAATGCAATGTGAAGCAATATATATATTTCAATTATGTATTTTTCAATATAACATTAGGAGAGAAGAGAAGAGACGAGACGAGACGAGAGGAGACGAGACGAGACGTACTGGTGAGGGCAAGGACTCTGGGTTTGGCCATTTGTCGCCCCAATTTGCTGGCCTTACCCCAGACGCCACGACTCTTGGCGACGCGGATCGACAGAACCACCTTCTGCTTGTTGATGGCAGCGTCGATGGCAATCTCACATGCTCGCCTCAGCTCGAAGTCATCGGCGCTCGATCTCGCCATATAGCTAGGACCTATCAATCGATCGTTCACCTTCCTCCTCTTCTCTTCCCGTGCGTGCGTCCTCTAACAACCTTGTGATACCCTGTGGCTACCTCCTGCCTGCCTGCCTGCCCGCCCACGCCCTGTGATGGAAGAGACCCGGCCAAAGTGGGAAAAGAGAGCTCGATTGGAGATAAATCTGGATCGAACTGTGATTTTAATTTTTTTGATCAATCGATCGATGTTCCTTTAATTATATGTGTTGATAACCTAAAAATAGCTAGCTAGCAAGCCGAATCGCGGAAATTATTATTGTCAGCATTAATTTCATGTATGTTCACGTTGCATTGCAATGAACTTATGAACCATGCCGGTAAAGCTACATGCATTCAATATATAATTATATCAACGTATACTTCAATTTTCGACAATATAATTACACTACATATTTTTCGAGAAGATTTTTTATTTTTGAAATGTCCAGCCCCAAAATTAAACTATATATATTTTTTTAAATTTCATTAACAAATTGATTTATTTAGATGGCATGAGTTTATATATTATCGAATTAAAAATGAAGTTATTATTAATTAAATATCCTGTTCGATCTAGAATCGTACGTGCAATCATAGAGCACTTGATTGCTCATTAATTTTGTTGGATATTGATCTTAAGAGATCAAATATGATTTTGTAAAAAAAAATAGGTATCATCAATAGATAAAAATCAAATTTATTTCAAAAATAAAATTTACATTTCATGTAGAATATCAAAAAAAGTATAAGGGTTATTTGCTTAAATTACATATAAGGTTGCAAGTGTGAATAGCCAAAATTGAAGGATTTATTTGCAAAGATTCATCCCTTAAATCCCTTCTTCTTTCCTCCCCTGTGGCAAATCCCAAACCAGCGATCACAATCTCTCTGCTTCACCTCCTTCTCTCCGACCTTTCCCGATCTCCATCTCTCGATTCATGATCATTACCTCCCTTCGGTCTTCTAATGCTATGTTTGGGAGGAGGTGATGGATGTGGAGGGAAGGGTAACGAAGGAGAAGAAAATTTTTTAACCTTGTGTGGGAAGGAATGAGTTAAGAAGGTGAAGGGGAAAGAAGGGTATAAGCATTAACCTCGGTGAGAGGAAAAGAGGTTAAATTTTTACACCTCAAATCGGAGTGTAAGGAAGAGGAAAGGAACTCTAACAAAAATATATTCCAATTTTATTCTTATCTCCTATCTTAACAGCTTTGCCTTTGGTATTGCAAAGGTAACAACACCGACGCCAATGCCGACGTCAACTCCGACTATAGTGGAGGAGGTGACGTCAATGGCTTGCGAAGGGGACGTGCAAATTGACAACAACAGTGACAACAACGACGATAGTGGAGCAACAAAATCATGGATAACGTCGATCATCGATCGTCGACGATGGTGAAACAATAGCAGTGAGTATGCATGTGAGGAAACAGAGATTAGTAGACGAAGGAAATAAGTGTATACACAATAAAAACTATAATTTTTAATTTTTAATAAATAATTAATTTAAACTATTCCTAACTTGAAATACTTCTACACGTCCCAAAATCATCGGTTATTTGATAGATATCATATCTTTTGGTAACAGTCGTTGCGATCATTAATGCCCTAATTGCCGCGCGTTGCGGACAATAATTATCCGATGACTTTCCTGTTCTGGAAAGAGGAACGACTATTTGAAGTCGGGCTTTCTGACTCCCATATTGATCTTTGGGCTCCACTCTCCCGAATCAGTCTCGGAGTCTCATCTCTCAAGCTGACCTTAGGACCTTCATCCATTTTTCCGAGATAGTCTCCGGAGTCCGATTCCCAGTCTGACCTCGGGGTTTTTTCAGAGGTAGTCTCGGGAGCCCGATTGTTGGTCTAACCTCGGGACTCTGATCCATTTTCCCGATATAGTCTCGGTCTGACCTCGGAGCTTTGGTTCGGCGGGCCCTGTCACGTAGCTTCCCCGTGTCACGTGTCCACCCCGGGATGCTCATCCCTATCATATTTATATAAATTTTATTTCATTTAAAAAATTTATCACTAATTTATATAAATTTGTAATAGATTATTTTCTATCCTAATCTTTCATTAAATTTTAAACTAACTTTGTTACAGAAATTACGCAGTTTCAAATTTTTGTAATCTGTATTTATTTTGTTTATAAGAATTTATTTAGAATTTTATCTCAAATTTATTTCAAATTCCATCTCATTATTTTCAAATATTATATTTTATTAAAGTGAAATGGATTAGTAATTCCGTGTCAAATATGTCTCTTGACTTAAATAGATTTATTTATGTCTATAAAAATTTATCATTAATTTATATAAATTTAAAACTAATTATTTTCTGTCTCAATTTTTCATTAAATTATGAATAAATTCTGTGGAAATTATATGATTTCAAATTCTGTGTAATATATATTTATTTTTGTTTATAAAAATATATTCACAATTTCTTCTCAAATTCCGTTTCAAATTTTTTTCCAAATAGTATATTTATTAAAGTGAAATGAATTAATAATTTTGTAATAAATCCATATTAATTTATCTAAATTTGAAATAGATTATTTAAGTAAATTTATTTCCGAAGCCCTGTCTTGCAGTGACTCCTACAGCACGTTATCAGCTCATTGGATCAAAGAGGAAATGGTAGAGGAAAATTGTAGGGAAGGAAAACATTAATGGTGAGGCATACAGCAGAAACGTTTAACATGCATGCAACAAAAGGAATTCGTTGATTGATGCCTTCACACTTTTCAAGTCTCAGTACGTAATTTGGAGTGGAGCGGATTGCAGTCTAACCAGGTTGAAGAGATCATTGAAGTGGAAGAGCTGCACTTTTGGAAGACATCAAAGAGGAAACAATCTTAGACATGCATGATAGGTCCTTATCACTGTACAACTTTGAGAAGTTCATTATTATTGTTGTAGAAATTAAGGCATCTAGTCCATTATAATACAATTCAGTTCACGAATTCCATTTCTTTCAGAGGGCATTGAGTACTGAGAGGTGGTCAGGTCAGGGCCAGGGGACAAGCATAAATTTTTCCATTGTTTCTAATTTAGTTGTAAATTTGATATATACAGTAATATTACCCTAGCAAAAATATTCCATATCAGTTGTTTTGTACATGTTCTTTCAAAAAGTAAATTTAGGAAGAAAACAAATTAGGAAGTAAAGACAGTGAGCATATGGATCCCGCTTGCTTTCCTATCTGATATCGGTGTACTGGGGGCATAGTCGTGAACTTGTTGCAGTAACATATGAGTTTACTATTTCTTATGCATGATTGGACTCATAAGTTTCTCCTACTGTAGAAACTGCTTTAATACACTTGTTCTGATCCTTCACTCTCCAACATTCTCTCTCTTAAATATACAGGAGCGAAATTTTTGTCAGAAATTTAACATATGAAGAGAGATAAAAAAAAAAGTAATTTAATATAGTTCATCGATAATTGAGAATAAGAAATATATATATATATATATATATATATATAATATATATATATATATATATATATATATATATATAATGACGTAGAAAAGACTTCTTGAAAATCTCATCTCTAATGTCCATATATTCAATGATGTCTTCAAGCTCTAAAATGTTCTACGGATAAAGACATTTAATGTTCTATCCATCACATTGCAAAATCATATTAAAAGGTACCACAAAACTCCCAAAAAAAATTACATTTGAACTATACTCGGACCTGTTAGGTCTAATATGCGGCAGAATTCAACATGAGCTGATTCAAAAACATGTTGCATTAGCATATGAAAAAGCAGCAGCTTACAAATAGGATAGATGCTTGGCGCCCATGCCATAGTTAAAGATTGCAATCTTCTTTTTGAGCATGATTGCTTGAAAGAAACCACTCGGTGCTGTACTATAAAAGACATATGCAGATGATATTGTGATTGATGCTCAAAAAGAAAAGTTGGAATAAAATAAGAATTGCACTTGCCTAGAGATGGAGATGGGAGAGATGCTTCTTACATCTTGTTCATATGGCTGTTGTATCTGGCCATTATCTGTTAAATGAGTACTTGAATGAACCAAAAGATGCCATTTCTATCTGTCATGATTCAATTTTCATTGAGGCATCACCACCATCCTTCATGGGAACTAGTTGAATTATCCCGAAGAACTTCATCCTGACATAGTTTAGGCTGAAGGAAGATAATACTTCTGAAAACAAACTCAGCTTCATCATTAGTTGATTCATGTAGAGCATTCTCGATCATAGGATGGTTCAAAGAAGAACAGGTAAATGAACAGAACTTGCAAATAGAATCAGTGAACGGGAGAGGAAGATGACTAAAAAAGATAACCAAACTGGATGCAAACTGAGAAAATTACTGTCGTTACAAAGCAAATGCAAAGTGATTTGAGGCTTTGAGTTCCAAACGTCACAAAAACACATTAAGACTGGATATTCAGGAAAGCCTGGTGCGTACAGAGAACCAGGCAATTAAAGCTTGTACAGAAACAGAACAAATAAAATATCCTAGCATATTAAATTCTTATAGTTTCATGTTCTTGACTAGCTAAGCCAATGCTGGTTTAACCAACATCCTCGGTCGCCTTTTTGCAATTGTCCTTTTCATCTTGATTCTGTCAGCTTGGGCTTTAGAGTGGGGGGATTGTTGGAGCATTTACAAGCGTTGAAGCATTAAAGTCGTTGCAGAGGCTGCTTGTACTCTTGAGAAGCATGAGATTCTCAACCCTCGGGCTACTTCCTGTGCTGCTAGACAGTGATGCAAATGAAGTTTTCTGCAGGATGCCGGTAGGTGAGGACTCCATTTGGGTACTTGAATCCCAGCCATCTGCCAAGAGGCTTAGAGACATCGAAGAGTTCTTGCTTTGATCCTTGGGAGTGCCACCAGTGCTGTTCAGCACCTCTCCTAAAGGTCCATCCATGGAAGCCTCCCAGGAGAGAGATCTCCAATTCACTTGCCTCTGACACACATCAGTTAAAACTCCCACACCCAGGCCCATACGGACACAGTCATACTCATATTCTCTGGACAACTTAAGTGGTGAAAGTGTCAGTATGTCTGGGTTCGATGAAGTGGAGGATGAGAAGTCAGAGCAAGACATTGGGATGGAGATGGAGAGTTGGGTTCTATCCGAGTATGATTCTTCAACTTCAGGCCAAGTGGTCGTCGGACCATCAGATTGGGTTTTTGGACAGTCATCCATGAAGTGGCGGAGGGGATTAGACTGGACATCCGGGTGATTGAGCTTTGGGGTGGGAATCAAATTGATGTTATCAGACAATGAGCTCCATGAAGGATTCAAAAGTGAGTCGTTGGGAAAGACTTCCAAGTCGGAACCTGAGGAGGTTCCCTCAAAGATTGCCTGCTGCTTTGAGATTGGATAAAAGTTACTATGAGGACTTTGGCAAACAAGACTTGGCACAGAGAAGCTTGTCGAATTGTGGGCGTAACTGTTTTGTTCTTCATTGATTGATGGCATCCTGAAGATTAGAACATAGATCATCATTGCAAATGAAAAAGAGACGATCTTGACTAAAGCTCAAATCATTTGGAAAATACAATGTTTAGAGATAACTGCAGAATTATCAGCTCTGAAATTTACAAACCAGATTCATCATGCAAAGCTTCTAAAATAATAAAATTTTATTACCAGAAATGCAGTGCCTCTGCTGTGATCAGCATCATGTTTTAACTTGATACAAGTTTATGAAGCAACGTAAAAAAGAATGACCGATCATACTAGTTATGTATGAACCTAAATGTAGTTCTTCTCAAACACAGCATGCAAGAGGAAAATGAGATTATTTTTAAATTTCACTCCCTTGATGGATAATTGACATCTCATAAATTCTATAGTGTAAATAGGATGTTTTCAGTCCATGGAGATTGCAGGCATCATTCTACAGATCAGAGATTGTTAAGGCCAGAAATGAGATGAAGAATATATACATGTATGCACACACACACACAAGGAAACAATAGCGAATGATTTCTCTATTTTGTGCTACTTTCATGGAAGGATACAGATAATATGGAGGGCCCCTTTTAGGCCATCTGAGAAGCCCTCTATGGGATTCCCGTTCACTAACCAATAGGGTGATATCACCTTTTCCGAGGAACGAAAGGAAGAGAGAAATTTGAGTTTCTAACAATTAATTCAATAAAAACATAGCAAAGCATGATTCAAAGGACTTTTTCTTTGGATTTACTTCTTTCACCTCATTTGGGTGGAAGAAAAAAAAAGGAAAACTTGAGAAAAGTATTCCTATTGCTCCGTTTCATAAAGCAAGGGAATTCTTCCTATTGCTCTATTTTTTGGGTGGCTAGGGAATTCTTCCCTCAACCATGTTTCCTTGCTTAGTTATCTCCGGCCTAGAAATCTCGGTTAGATAGCCCCATGTAACTTTAACTAGTGTAGAAATTTTTAAAAGATTATAGACTATATCGAATTGTGAGTTTTTGAGCGAAAGTTTACTTTTTAGTTATAGTAATTGCATCAATTCCTTCACTGAGAGTGCTACACTGTCACATAAACATTTATCCATCCTTGCAAAATTGTTCAACCCAACAACTAAAAGACATCATGGCAATGAATCCATAAGCCGTTTCCATAGATTACTTTTTTAACTCATCCATTCACAAACTTTACCAACAAATGCATCATTTCAATGAATTATCAACACTTTATATCAACCTATAGAGTTTCTCTTACCCGTTGTATGGCACTGCATGAGGATCTTTGATGTTAGATTGCACGCTTTTACTCTGTTGTTGTGCAACTTTTAGAGTACCAGAACAAGAATTGCCAGGAAGAGCAGAATCAGGTTGAGAAGAGGCAATTACAGGTGTGGTTTTGGCGGCATGGCCACTTTGGCCTTCCACATGCTTTCTTGAACGATGGCGGCCCCTGTTCATGTGTCGCTCACAATACTTCTGGTCAGCAACTGCATCCCTGGAGCATCGCCATTTCTTCCCATCGGTCCGACGGCATCTACCAGGCTCTGGGTCAGTGTTCCTAGAATAGAATGACCCCCACCCAACTACAACAATGTCACCAATTTAGTCAATAATGCTCATTAGAAGAGATATTCCAGCACATTAAGCAACATAGTCATGAAATAGTAATCATGTATATATGCTTTGATTTCTTTATCATAAAGCTGAACCTTTGATTGTGATCATCAAATTTAGCAAAGAAACAAAAGGTAAAAAGGATAAAAGGCAGGAAAAAAAACTTCTCAAAGTAGATTTTAAATGGCAAAGTTTGAATCTTGAGATGCATTAAGATATGGAATCAAAATTATTTCGGAAAAGATTAGATTTTGTATATCTATCTACCAAAACCAGCATCTTTAGCTTATTTTCCACTGAATAAAGATGTCAGAAAGCAAATGAAGATTCTGAAAAGATAATATTCCGTGCGAAGCTGGAAAACCATGGATCAAGTTATGTAACGGCGACAAATCTCTTCCCAAGATAACCATGTTCCTTCTTTTTGCTAAAGAAAAAAAAAATCAACAAGCACCTGAGCCAAAAGATCCTGCTGCCAGAGTAGGGAACCAGGAAGAAGCACCCAGACTTCGCCGGAGGGGGACAAGAAGAGCGGCCGGTATGGGTACATTTGCAAGTAGGTATTTGTAGACCAATGCTTGGTGTTCCAGCTCCAGCCACTGAGAAGGAGTGAAGGGTCCCCTTACCCTAGCCAGAACGCTTTGCATGTTGCCATTAGAACTAGCTGGTAGCAAACCTGAAATACAGATCCCACGGGCTGGATCAGCTGGTTAAGACACTCGCACTTGAAGCAGATCCAAAAAAAAATATATCAGGGAGAGAGAGAGCACATCATGGCTCATGCTGCATAGATATCAAAAAATGTCATTGCGATAATTTCTGTCTGAGGAGAACCATCAGAGAAAGCAAACGAGAATGATTCATTTGCTATTCTCCGGATCCATACTGATTAAAGCTTTCTTTTATGCCCCAAAAATCAGGCCATGGACGACAAGACCTAACCGGGAAACAGAAAGAGAAAGGAAGCAACTTTCTACTAGACAAGACTAAAACAATGGCCCGTTACTAAAAAGACCCTCCTCTAATCAATGCCGGAACCAAATAGACCACCTAACTAGCTCCAAAAAAACCCTAATGTCAAATCCCCCAAAAATGAAAACCTAATTAACACCGCCGCTCGCTACTGTTCCTGTCCTAGCAGGAGAACCTACCTGCATTTCCCCTGAGGTAGCACTGCGCTGAGGAAGCGGTCACGGAGAGGTGGTTGTAGTAAGCCAAGGGCGCATCAGTCACCATCTCGCTCTCGGATGCCGACGAGAAGCTAAGCATTTGCTCGCCGTCAGGAAAGAGAGGGTGGGTTTCGGATCTGGGGAGGAAAGTGGCCGCCTTTGCGGGTGCTGCGGCAAATGCATCGGACCTAGCCACCTTGAGTGATCTCCAATCGTAGTCCTCAGACTCAGCAGGCCGCCTATCGTGCTTCTGCAGCACGGATCCGAAGGGACCTCGCTGGAAGCTGACAGCAGTATCCGTAGGAAGCAGAAGCGAGGTCGAAGAGGAGAAGAGACCGCCAGTGCCACTATCGCCGCCATTAGCAACGGCATCTTCAGAAGAGACGCCAGCTAAGGCGTCCATGGCAAAGTCAATGATCGGCTCCGGCGCTGCTAGTGGTAGGGACTGAAAGAGGAGGCGGTGAGTTGGAATGATGAGGAGGAAGAGAACAGAAAAGAGAGCATTTTTGGAGGCGAAAGGAAGGGGGAGAGCGTGATGGTGTTCTTTTATGGAGCTCAGAAAAATCAGGCTGGTTTTTTTCTCTGAACAATCGGTGGGGAGTAAATAGTAATGTTACATAATTATGCTCATTTTTCTTTTAACAACAACAATATTAATATTGATAATAATAATAAGAATAATAAGGGTAAATTTTTCTAAACTCCCTACTTATCAAGTCAACTTTGCATGCAATCCCTACACAAATTTTTCTTTACATGCAGTCCCTGATAGGATATTTGGTGAGTATTATTTGAAGAAAATTGAGTATAAAAATTAGAAAATTGAGTATGGCAGGTTGCATCCACCACATCAATAACTCATGTACTCAATTTTCACTCTTTTATACTCAAATTTAATTCTTTTATACTCAGTTTTCACTGATGTATACTCAATTTGCACCCTTTTATACTCAGTTCTATCAGGAAGTAAAAACAAAGACAAACTTGGGTAGGGAGTGCATGCAAATATCAAAGGGCTATTAGGGAATTTATGGCAATTTACCGTCATATTATTATTAAAAATTAAAATATAAAATCGAAAAGAAATGTAAATTATTAACATTGACCCTTTCACGTTTTTTTGTTTGAACTATAGAAATACATAGAAACCAAAACACAACAGAGATGCCTATAAAATGGTAGATATAAATTTGAACTTTAAAAAATATTCTCTCAATACAAGGTATATTATCTTTAAAACTAAATCGGTACCGAACTTATCAATAGAAAAGATCACACAAGTTATCACTAAATAGCAAGCCTTCGTCAGCCAACCTTCAAGTCTCAGAATTGCCTCTGAAAAACTCTAAACAAACTTTCTATCGTGTAGATGACGGGTCCGATGCTCAATCACTCCTAAACCTTGTCCCAAAGTTATCTCGTGACGAGGTAAAGGAAGAAAATATAGTCATGACTCCCCAACTTGTTAGCATAGGGAGCATCCTTGTGATGTTCAAGCGCCAAATTGTCCGCAGTACTCCGCAATCACAGGTGAGCAAGCATCCAATAGCTAGCAAAATCGATGCTTGGGCATCATGCTGGGTTTCCATACAATTGGCGCCCAGGAGACAGCCACTGTTCATGGTTGGAAAAATTGATAAGTATTAGCGATGATATTCTTTTCTGTTGCAAACTATTCCAAAAGCTTTATGTTGGCCATCCCATAGCCTCGTCTCACTGCACAATTTGGTCGTGAATGTAAACTAATTTCTTGATCAAAGGGGAGGTCCAATGGCGGAGCCAACCTGAGTGATGTACCCGGGCTGAGCCCAAACTATAGGCTATGGGCGACGTCGACATCATCAACCCGGGCTAGTCTTCGACGTTGATATCATCGTTAACCCGGGCTAGCCTTCTTTATTTTCTCACATTTTTTGGCCTCCTATAGAAAATTGTCTTGCCACTGTCATTGGCTACCCGGGCTGTAGCCCGGGTAGCCATGTACATAGCTCCGCCACTGGGGAGGTCAACGCTTTGCATTTGCCACTACCAAAAATATGCACCCCTGAGGTAATGGTGATGCACCCAACCAACCTGAAATGAATCATTCTTGCTTTAGTGTTCCATAATGTTCGACATAATAAAGCATTGTTCAATGCACACAAGTTCCGAATGTCACAGCCACTTTCATCTTTGGATAAGTAAATAGTTGCTCATGAGATTGACGGGCGCTTGGAGGACCAAACAAAAAATCGGTAAATTGCGTAGAGCTTGTTAATCTCCCCACATGGAATGAGAAGAATAGATAATCAATAGCATTTAACGCCTTAAAACACCCATCAAACTAGTTCTAGGCACCCTGCATAAGATAAAATATACTTCAGCTAAGAAATAATCTTCTTTGTCACCGTATCAAGAAGGGATTCATATTTTGCAATCCAAAGCTTCGCCGTAGCTAAAGGACACCAAGGACCTAAAGGGAAAAGTATCCTCTTGAAAACCCGTAACTTATAGAAGCTCATCATTTATCGTTCATCGACACATGTCATGTACATATTAGATTTTAATGGATTAGCTCAAAACCCTGCTTTGTCTCCAAACCCCTTCAAACAATTGGCAATCATAGTGAAGGTGGATGTATCCGCCCTGACAATCATCAAAAGATCATCGGCATATACAAAATGGATGACTTGGGTAGCTTCACACATACGATGGAAATGAAAATCCTCTTGCTCCGATACTACTTTCAATTGTTGCGAGAATACTTCTAGAGAAAACCCAAATAACAAAGAAGGGCGTGGGTCGTCTTGTCATAAGCCACGCTACCCACTAACGAAGTCATACATGTCGTCACTTTGGCTAAGAGAGTATGAAACCATGGTGATGTGTCCATGAATCAATCATAAGATTATTGAGAAAAATCATACCAACAAGTGTCGTTATAAGAAAACCTCAATTCATGATATCAAAAGTCTTTTTCAAATTCACCTTAATCATGCATCGAGGAGAGATCGACATGTGTATATATTTCTGAAGTAACTCTTCAGCTAGATGAATGTTCTCATCTATGAAATTGTCTAGGACAAAAACCGCTTATATCGGATGTAATAAATAATACATGACTCTCACTAAACACCCCGTTAATATTTTAGAGATCACTTTATAGAAAAGCATATAATAAAATATTGATTGATGTTCCATAAGCAAGAAAGTGGACAGATGATTATCCGATGACGTGTGTGGTTGGAGGGTCTCCCCACAAGATCGACCACTAATTAAATACCTGAAACGACACAAACTTCAAAATAGAGGGTTAGAATAACATTAAAAATGTCCCGACAATTATCACTCCGACACTCAAATCAAAACTCAAAAGTGTTGGGACCGGTAGACGAGCTAGAGGGGGGGTGATTAGCTTCGATTCGCTTGTTGATGATTTGTTGCGGCGGAAGACTTCAAGCAATCGCTAACACAAGGATTTACTTGGTATCCACCCCGGTCGGGTGACTAATCCAAGGATCCACTCTCCTCACACTCTCATGCACTATGAAAGTCTCCTTCTTGAGGTGGAGAAACCTCTTACAAGCTTACAAGAAGATACAACAAAAAGGAAGCAAAATACAATACAAAATCTTACAAGATTTACAATGTTTAAGCTCTCTTTGCTACCCTTGCTATCTTCAAGCTTGTGGTTGCCTCTAGAACCTTGGAATTGCAGCAGCAATATCCTCCAAGACTTCCCTTGAGATGGCACCGAAGGAGGAGAAGAATAGGAGAAGAGATGCAGCCACAAACCTGCGCGAAAGCCCTTATACTCGACACCTAGGGTTTCTGAATCGATTAGCCAATCGATTACCACGTAGGATTTAGCCGTTCAACGGCTAGTTTTCGAACTGTAATCGATTAGCCAATCGATTCCCAGTTCCCTGAATCGATTACCCAATCGATTCAGAGCTTCTCTGTTCTCTCGCGCAACTGCCGTAATCGATTACCCAATCGATTACCGATACCCTGAATCGATTACTCAATCGATTCAGAACTCTTCTGCTCCCTCGCACAAACTGCTGTAATCGATCACCTAATCGATTGACTCAATCGATTACCCAATCGATTGAGTCCAACCCAACTTCTTTCCACAAGCCTAGGTTCCCCTACCAAGTGTCCGGTCAACCCCTTTGACCAACCTGGATTTCTACTGCCTAGCTCCCAGCTCGGACTTAACCTGATTCCCCACCAGGTTTGCCTAACACTCGAGTTAGGTCTAGTCTCTCGGTAGACTTCCACCTTGCCAGCATGTGATCTCCCCGATCCATCTGGACTTCACCTAGTCCCACTAGGTCTTCTCCCATGCCAGCGTGCGATCTCCCCGATCCACCTGGACTTCACCTAGTCCCACTAGGTGTGCCTAGTCCCACTAGGTCTTTTTCCATGCCAGCGTGCGATCTCCCCGATCCACCTGGACTTCACCTAGTCCCACTAGGTGTGCCTAGTCCCACTAGGTCTTTTTCCATGCCAGCGTGCGATCTCCCCGATCCACCTGGACTTCACCTAGTCCCACTAGGTGTGCCTAGTCCCACTAGGTCTTTTCCCCTGCTAAGTGTCCGGTCAACCTTGACCCACTTGACACCATACGGCATTCAAACATCAATGTCAAACATCGAAACATACACCTCAAGCTCACCCGAGCTTGCTAGACTCAAGCTCACCTGAGCTTTGTCAAACTAGGTCAACCCTGACCTAACCAAGATTGCACCAACAAAAAATATCTCTCAAAAGCCAGAACAATCTATAGTCAGAACACAAACTCCACCTTCCTACTTCGAAAACAATCAAATTTTATAATACTTTTTATTTTAAAAAATATATTCTTTAAAAAAACTTAATTCTAGGATGTAAATTATTTTATAAATAATTCTTATTATTTTTATTAAAATGAACTCTTTTATTACAAAAATATCAATAGTTTACTTAAAGTATATATATCGAACTTTATAGTAATTAAGATAATAATTTAGGTTATACTCAATTAGCACAATTGTAATCTACATATATAGTTAATTTTATTTATCATAATAAATTTTTTCTTGCCTAAGAAAGCATTAATATTCTACTTAAGAAACTTAAAAGATAACAGTAAAAAATATTTATTTATTTTTTTGGGTAGTGATATTTGAGCAATTAAAAAGCAACTTAACTAGTCAAACCAATAGTGATTGGACCAGAACAATTTAATTAATTATCTTCTCGCTTTTGTAACTCCTCACGTCACGTGTTCTCTCCCAGACTCCCACGTATTAAGGGAGTGTTTGGGAGAGCTTTTACTTCTTGAAAAGTGATTCTTGTAGTGATTATCTTGAAATTAGTAAGAAGCTAAAGCATGCAGTGTTTGGAAATAGAAGTCAAAAGCTGATACAAGGTAAAGTTTGAGTGTTTGGTGAATAATCATTTTTAAGTTTAATTTTTAATTAAATGACAATAATATCCTTAAACTATCAAAATTAATTTTTTTCAATTATCTAAATATAATTTTGATACATGATCTATAATATTTTATATATTTAATATTATATTTTAAATATTATATCAAAATTATTTTTTTAATAATATATATATTTAAAAAAAATATAAAGTTAATAAAAATATAAAAAATAATAAAATAATAAAATTTATATAAATTTATACAAATATGTATAAATTTTTTTGAAAATATAAATTATATAAAAATATAAGATTTTATTTAAAAATGTGATGGTAATTATGTAAAATAATAAATTTATTAAGGGTATAAATATCAACTTTTAATTTTATACCATAAGCAAAAAAGTAGAAGCAGAAAAAAGTATCAAATTGTTGCTTCTAGCTTTTGAGTAAAAGTTACAGAAGTTAAAGCAGAATCTGGCATTCCCAAACACTCAAAAGTACTTTTGCATAGCTAGAAGCTAAAAAACAGTAAGCAGAAGCTCTCCCAAATACTCCCTAATTTATTCTCTTGCAGTCCAAACCTACGTGAGTCAGTGTCTTTGACTTGCTCCTTTATTGGTGAAATTAATGATATATAATCCCTTCGCTAATTAACATATATATATATATATAACATTAATTAAAACTAGCTAGCCACTTGGATGAGCACAAAGTTATTCATTACAGATTGTCATACTTTGGATGATTCCTTTTCTTTTCCTTCCTTTCCTTTCTTTTCCTTTCCTTTCCTTTCCTTTCCTCTTTTATGTTATTTGATCATGCTATAACCATTTTCCAAACAAGAAAAGCAATCACAAAAAGAGATTACAATTCTACATAAAAAAAACAAACAAATGAAAGAAATAAAGAAAGGAGTGGCTCCAAATGTTTGTTTCGCACGGTGGAAAAAAAAACAAAGTACGTACTGTTTCTCACTGATCAGTAATTGGGACTTGTGAATGGAATGAAAGAAAGGAAATTGATGCGAGTTGCAGAGGAGACCTTTCTCTGTTCTGTTCAGTGTTCAGCAACAAAAGGATCAGTACGTTTTTGAACAATTGGATTTCCAAACAGAGCCAACCACTAGCTAGCTACGGCCTCTAATGGAGGGAAACGACCGGGGTTGCTTTGGATCCACCTCTTAATTTAATTTGTTTACTGGTGTGGCCGCAAATTAAGTTAATTAAATTTATCGAGTAGAAATTTTAATTTACTGATAGAAATTTGCAAAGCGATTTAATGATTTCAGTCAGATAACAGGTACCGTTTTGGTCTCCATTGTTCTACGTCCTTTTCTCTCCCTAGCTAGTTCGTGTTTACTGTCATTTTTTTCCCAAAGGAATTATTTTCGAAAGGACTCCTTAATCCCTCTAGATCTTCCATCTCTTTAATTAATTTCTTCCCTAATCTTCTTTAATTAATTATCTCTTATAAATCATGTAGGTTTTCTTTAATTCCCATTGTGTTGTCACGCCCCCATAGAATCGTGCTCGTTCGAAAATCAAACAACATCTGTCCTATACACATACACACATCTTAACACAACATGACACAGTCTAACACAGTTAACATCTATACAATCAAAAATAAAAGAAAACATCACAACCACGTAGTTAAATAATTTACATAATAAATGATAATCAAAATAAATAAATTTTCAAAAAATAAAATATAGCAAATCAAAATCCAACGGAAGCAATTAAATACACGTTTAACGAAAAATCAAATACCATACGAGATGATAACAAAACCAAAGCGACATCAATATAATAAAAATAACACAAGAGTACGTACACAAATAAAAATAATACTCGAATAGGGGGCTGGCAGCAGTTGGATCCTTTCCTGGCGGCACGAGACGCGACAATCAACTTCCTGAAACAAAAAAAAGACGAGAGGTGGTGAGTTCTGAGTGAAATTCTGCGAGTATAAGAACAGATATATGCATAGTATATAAAAGGGTAAACCAAACATAAAGAAAACCAAGGGTATACAGTCTTCGAAATAAAGAAGATAAAGTAAAAGCATATGTACGATAAAAACATACTTGAAAATCATATAACACGTTGGGGCAAGATTAAAAATTTTCCTAATGCTTCAATAAACTGCTCATACTATTGAACAAATCCTGATTGTATAATAAATGTAAATCATAACCATATATACATGTCAAACAAATGTAACAATCATAGCTCAAACAAGTGCAGCAAACATAAGTAAATGCACAATGCGTAATATGCACATGGATAGGCTGGGTGGACAAGATACAATCATCAAAACCTATGGCTATGCAAATACACCACAATAGCTATAATCCTGAATAAAAAGTCATAACACATGTGGTTTAAAACCCTGAAATACCTATAGGGACTCCAAACACCCGGGGAGTTTCAACTGTTTGCACACAACTCCAACTGAGTGTGGCACAACAAGAAAAATATATCCAACGACCCGTCTTTACCACAAGGGAGTCAGTAGTCGTTGGTCTGCAAACAATGTTATGATGCATATTACTAATATGCACAACCTCAATCAAACCAAAACCATGCATCAATACGATACGAAAACATAAATAACACCAAAATAAATAAACATGCACTAATCTACTAGGTAGGATTTATCTAATACCAACTAAACCCTAGATAGGTCAAATGATAATTTCACAGTACACGCATACAAACGATACTCTTTAGATCAAAAGTCAAGAGATGAGACACACACACATATATATACATATAGTCAAGAGATGAGGTTGTCACTCTAAACTCTAGTCGTCATACATAATTTGCAGGAATTTTTTCTTCAAATGAGGCGTGAACCCTGGGACGCTGGGCTTCTAGAACGCCCACTGCGAATGCTTCTCGATTTACCCTGGTAGCCGATGAAAATTTTCATGAACCGGATCGATCGTCCGAGATTGATTAAAAAAACATCGTTAATCATTTTTACTTGCCACCTTGATTGCCGGAGGAATTAAAGGGGAGATCGATCGAAGGAGAGGACTACGGAAAGTGGAGGGAATCCGGCAGGCACCACGGCATGACAAGGACGTCTCATAAATCATGAGGGGCTTTACTACAAAAGCAACAGTGAATCCTCTTTTGCGTTTTCACACCTACTTGTTTCATAAATTACCTTCACATGCACTATATTATTTACATACAGGTAAAAAATTATACTAAATAAATATTTAAACAAAAAAAAACTTGTGGTCGGATGAAATTTTCAGTTACCTGAATAAAAACTCATCCATCTCGACTCATTTCACTCTTATATATTTATTTATCTATAAAAAATGTAATTGAAATAAATAAAATATATATTGATTAACACGAGACATGAGTTGCTAAACAGAACAAAAGAGAAGCCTTGAATTGATCAGCATGTATAGTTCGCTCGTACATTCCTACCACATACTGAAATTAAGATTCCACACTCCTTCATGCCTCGAGAATCGAGATGCACAAGTTGAAATAGTAAAAACTAATTGAGGTATGAAAGGTTAATTCAAATCGATTAAATTAGTAAGTAAACTTTGAATTAATCAGAATTTAAATTGTTTCGAAAGGACTATTAATTGTGTGATGTGATATCTAGCCAATTCAAGGTTTCATCTCATGCATGTGTAGCTAACATGCAAATGTATATTAATTAAATTAGTTATTAGCCAAAGCGTGCAATTTAAATAATGATTAGCAAAAGCATCGCCACATGTTCTTGGAGTTGGGTTTCGTGAATAAAAAGAAACATACTATTTAGTGTCTGTTTTATGTTGATTGTTATCCTATGTTTATTCTAAATTCATGAATAAATATTTTTAAGTCACGCAAGCCACGTAATTAACTTACCTCCCCTTTTTCGGTGTCACCCCATCTTAGCTTACCTCATCACAAGACCCTTCCAAGTCTAATCAAAATAGATATAAATCTGAGTGATTACATGATGTGGGCGTAATGACGACTCTGTACCACCACGAAGGCCACCTAGGAGAGAGGTTCGATATGTGCATTTAAGTACAGAGTGGTGACGAGATTCTTATGATTTGAGAGATAATTTATCTTAATGAGACGTGTGACATAATTAATATCTTTGTTGGACCATTAATGCGGTGTGCCTATGACTCGCACGACGCGCAACGTCACCTCTCTGATGCGCCTCTCTGGTGTCAGCACAACACTAGCGTTAGTGCGCAGCTTTAGCATGACTCACCGAAGAATTATTTTCCGAGGTATAAATTTGAAACAACTCTGCCTCGTTTTCTACTCTCATCTAACGCTGATCTTTGGATTGCATGCCCTAAATTGGACAGTTTAGATCTCTCAAGCGACACTATATAAGGACAGAATGGGCTGTTGAAAAGCTATTGCATTGCTCTGCTTGTCTCCGCTGCCTATGGATTCGAGCTTGTTGCTTCCCCTTTCGTGTTTCCTCTTTTACGGCCGACTACCTTTCCGGACAAGTTCATCCCTTCCTATGCACCTTTGTTTCCTTCTTTGATGAACCAAGCCTTCTTCTTAGCCCCTTGGTACGAGTATACTCAATCCACTATGACGAGAGCACAGTATGCCGAAGCATGCCTTGAGTACGACATTTCACAAAACTACAAGGTCAGGATCCCAAAGTTCGACCAAGCTCCTTGCTCGTCTCCTCCAGATTATTATACCTTCTTCCTAAAAAATTAATTAACGAGGTTTTCCAACCTCATGCGATCAGCTCGACCCCATAGAAGTTTCCCACCGACTGCCAAGGTAAATCGGGAAGTGCTCGCGGCGGGCGATCCAGAAGCCTAGCGTCCCACAGATCACACCCCATTTGGAGAAAAATTTCTTGCAAAATACGTTGTAGTTGGTGATCGAACCGTGGATGTCTAGGATGACAACTAGTCCCTTTTCTGCTGCACCATAGCCCCGGGGGCATTATACCTTCTTCCTAGACCAAATAGAAAACGACTTAAGTTTTCCTATACCTGCATTCTTCGAAGAGATCTCCCATATTTTCAAATACCTTTAACGCAAATGACCCCCAATATTTTTACAATCCTGAGCGGGGTGGTCATCATCTTCAAGTCATATTATATGACATTCCCCTGACCTCGCTCTTCTATTATTACTTCTATCATCCCAAGAAAACAAACTTAGGATATTTCTACTTCATGGCCCGCACAGGCTGTCGATTTTTGGATTGACTCTGTTACTTTTATAAAGGTTAGAAAAGTCATTTTTTCTTTCTGAAACCTCCCACTCCATATCGCTTCCCCAACGGGTGGATAGTCGACCTTCCGACTCCTCCAGCCTTAGGCAAATATAAGAAGAGCTCCGAGTACTAGAGGGCTATAAGTATACTGTCCGGGATGAATTCGATGGTCCTCGACTGGTTCATAACGAAGGGCTACTTTACCAAGTGGGCCTAAGCTCTAACGCGGTCAATCTGGAGGCTTCTCTTGGTGAGTTCATGGGTAAAGTATTCTGCTTTGAAAACTAACTGATTCTCCTTTGCTTTCTTGCAGTCGAAACTATGCTGAAAAGTTCCATTACCGAGCTAATGAAATGGGATTGTGCCTCATTCCAAGCGCTTTTAACTCCTAATGTCTCGGAGGATGCTGAAAAAAGTCGGGAGTGACTTTGAATTCCTCCTCCGTGGGCACCCATGGGCGCCAGTTACGAGGCGACCTCAAGTAGGGGGCTACTTCCAGCCAAGAGGCAATCTCCAACTCGGTTACCGAGACTGAGAAATTGCCTCCGCCACCTTCGCCTTCCGCTTGGAGACTATCACCAATCACGGAGGATCATGAGGAGACACCTTCCAGCCCAACTACAAAAACAGTCACACCTCCACCAAAGTCGACCGCCGAAGCTAGCACTCCCGTGCAAACGGGCTCCAGGCAGAAGCGCAAGATGTTAGCTTCTTTCGATCAAAGAAAAAGAGCATGGGCTAAGACAGCTCAAGCTTCCTAAGAGGATGAACAGTCGACCAAGCCTATGACTAAGGAGCCTCTAGGCACTTTCGCCGAGGAGCCCTACTCCTGTTGTGATGATCGAAATACCCCATACTGGAGATTTTCAACCTCTCATATCTCCTTCTCTGGGAATCCCAGCTACTTCTCTGACAACTTCTGAAACGATGCGAGCAATAGGATTTTCCCATTCAGGAAGTCTCCTTTCCATGTTGAAGAACAATGCCTATGCCGACAAGCTAAAATCGGAGCCTATTTTGGTGGCTAGTTCTTGTATGAACGACTCCGTGCTGAAGATAAGGTTTTGATCCGAAGTCAATTTTAACTCTGCCTATTAATTCTAGGCATACCCAAGACACTCTTGACAGCTATGAATTGAGCACTTGGACGTGTATAACCGCGTGCCATTGATGGTGAGGCAATCCGAAACCTTATAGAAACGGATTGCTGAGCTGGAAGCACAACTATCAGCTCTATCTCGTGCATTGGAAGAGGCCAGAGTAGATGCCGCCCGGGCATGTGAGGAAGCTTGACAACAAGCTGATGTGGTGCATCAATTGAGAGACGAGCTGAATGACCCCCGCACTTCTCTAGTAGGTGAACTGACGAAAGCCCGGTGAAGAAGGTGAACTAGCAGAAGCCCGGCAGAAGAAAAATCTATTTTACATCGAGCGAATCGCTTCGCTGGAGTTGGAAAAGGAGCAGTTTGGTGCCCAAGCGAACTCACAGGAGGCCATATGAACAAACAAGTGACCGACATCTTGTTTGATTCAACAACTCTCCACCAGGGAGGACAACTAATCCAGTCCCTAGAGACCATTGTGATGGGATCGATGAACCGGCTAGAGGGGGTGAATAGCTTTTCTTCCAATTCATTTTCTTCCTACAATTGTTAGCGCAAACGGAAACTCAATCTATCAATTAGAATAATGCTAACACTTTATCATTTATGTGGTTCGGAGATTGCTTTCTCCTACTCCATGCCGTGTCTTTGAGGTGGACGAACCCTTGATCCTTTGGTGGATCACTCTCCGACAATCTTCGACTAAAGCTTTCTCCTTCTCGGTGGAGAACAACCTCTCACAAATCCACTTCCTCTTTACAAGATGAAAACTAGGGTTTAGGAGGAAGAAAGAAGACTTGGAGCTTGAGCAGCAATGATTTAACAATAAAAAAGGCTAACCCTTTGCTAGTATCAAGCTCCTCTTTAAATAGAGAAGAGAACTGTTAACAAAACAGCTCAACCCCTGACACCAGTCGACTGTCCCCAGGGCCAGTCGACTGGTGTCCAGCTAACAGCTAGTCTAACGGTTAGATTTCGAACAGACCAGTCAACTGGTTCCCATACCAGTCGACTGCTACATGTTGTTCGACCTTACAAAAAGATCAGTAGACTAATTCCCTTACTAGTCGACTGCTACAGTGCACTCTCAACGGCGCCAGTCGACTGCTTCCCTTGTCAGTCGACTGCCCAGCTTATAAGCTCATTCTCAACCTCTTCGAAGTCGCTATTTAAAGCCATTTTCCTTTGGCTCTCGTCCCTCGGATGCATATAAGCCCACGGTTCGTCTTCATGTCATACTTCGCGTATACCTTGAAGTCAGCTTTCTTTGGCTCCACTCCGTTACTCTTTGTCCGGCGGTCCCTCGAATGCTCCATTCTTCACCGACTCGAGAACCCGAGCACTAGGATGAGATCTTCTATATGTGTGCTCCACCAAGTCCTGTATGACTCAAGCATACATCAAATCAATATAAAAACCTAACTTAATTATATTGACACACACATCAAAACCCATGATCTACCCGATCAAACTTGAGTCGATTGCACCAACAATCTCTCCCTTTTTGATGTGTGGTAATATGTTTAAGTTAGACACAAAGATAGCAATTGAAAATTAGAAGCATAGCATACTAAGAAGCATAAATATGCATCCTCCCCCTTAACCTATGTCATGTCACATGATTTTTAATTTTTGTACAAACATGAATAAATAACTTAAATTCTAATTTAAACCCTTCAATTCTCCCCCTTTGACACCATCAAAAATGTTAGATCGATGTAGCTTGCTAGAAGGGGTGAATAGCAATTTTTCATTTTCTTCTCTACCTACGTTGTTAGTGCGCAAGCGGAAATATAATAAAACAAGACTAACAACTAAACAATGCTAACAATACCTATTTACGTAGTTCAGAGATGAAACTCCTACTCCAAGACAGTCTGTGAGGTGGACGATCCCTGATTCCTTCGGCGGATCACTCCCCGGATGCCCTCCGGCTAACTCGTGTCGCTCCTTGTGGGTGGAGAAACCTCGCCACAATCACAAGCACACCTCTGAGTACAAAGAGTACTATTTGGCTCTTGACCAAAGCCAAATTCGTCAGAGGTTCCAGCTAAAACGCATCCTTTTAAATAAGGCTTAAAGCTGAACCCAGCCGCTACCAGTCGACTGGTCCATTACCAGTCGACTGGTCCCACTCAACTAGCTAGCCAACGGTTAGTTTTTGAGCTTATCAGTCGACTGCTCTGGTCCAGGGTCAACAACATTCTGTGAGTTTCTGTTTGTGCTGTCAGTCGACTGTTATATCACCAGTCGACTGCCCAGCCTATACAAACACTCCTCACTCCGAAGACCCTCCTTCACGTGTGCCTTCAGGTACACTCTCTTGGCTTGCCCCTTGAAGTCTTCTTCCACCGGCTATCGTCCATCGGATGCGCACATAAGCCTTTCCTTGGCTTACCTCCATGCCACCCTTCACGTGTGCCCTTTGAAGTCCACTTCCCGGCTTGCCCTTGGAGTTCTCCTCCCTCGGCTCTCATCCCTCCATGACATAGCTGACTCTTCACCAGCAGCCTTGACTGTTGCCTTCACTCCCTGTTCATCTTCGGCTCCCGTCCCTCGGATGCACACAAGCCTCCAGCTTGCCTCCATGCCATCCTTCACGCATGCCTCGAAGTCCGCGCCCCTTGGCTCATCATCCCTGCTCTCTATGGTCCCTCGGGTGCACATAAGTCTCCAACTTGTCTCCATGCCACCCTTCACCATACCGAAGGCGTCCAGCTAAGTCCATATGTGTAACCTGCACATCCTGCACACTCACATACGCATATTAGATCACAAGGAAAATCTAACTTAAACCCTTTGCCCAAACATCAAAACACATTGTCACTCTAGATCATAGATTGCCTCAATAAAAAAGATTGTACCAAACAAGATTAATCTTTAGTATCAAATGAAGACAAAGTTTTAAATTTTAAAAATAATCAGAAATCAAAAAACTCATGTAGTAGTCGAGTGAGTCAGTTATCAGTCGACTGGTATAAATGAAACTGCCCTTCTGCCAAGAAACAGTAAGATCAGTCGACTGACCCTTGGTGTCAGTCGACTGATACATTTCTTATTCGAATTTCAGTCTTTTGAGCTAAATTTCATAAATGCATAAGGAATTCCAAAAAATTCGAAAAATTATGAATTTTTGCACACATATTTCATTTGATATCCTCTAACAGGAAAAAAAATATAAGTTCATGAAAACTCAAAATATTTTTAAATTTTTGACAAAAACTCAAAAACTTTGAAAAGCTTCAATTTTGTATCTATATCAAGCCCTAGTTTTCAACCCTTGTGTTTTTCAAATCTATGTCATAGTAAATAAAATACAAAATTGTTTTTAAAACATTTGAAATGTTCAACTATGATATGTGGGCAAGATGTCCATTAATTAAACATTTATGTTTCCCATAGTTGGTCTATTATTACTAAAGTGATACGATCATAATCATCAAAATGCCATAAACACATGTGAATTATGAGTATTATCTTAACATCTCATATACATAAATAAAATATAAGTCAAGTCATTATGAGATGTACTAAAGGTAATCCCTATTTAACTCATTTTTATCATGAATTCCTATTTGGCTAAGTGCTCCCCCTTAAGGTCTCAAATCAACTAATTTTTAAAAATTTGAAATTTTAACAAATATGGTTGACTAACCCTAAATCCTCTAACCTTTGAGGATTGAGTTTGGCACCCCATAGAGATGCTTTCTAATTGGGTTGACCAAGTATTCCTTTGGGATCCACTTCCTTTCTAGGATTTTTGTTTTAGATTATCCTCTAGCAAGTAGGCAATGATTGGATTTTTCATTGCTAAATTATTCAAAACCTAATCTCTTTTTCTTGAAACTTGCCCGTTGGCTCTCAATGATCATGTCTAGGATTTTTGAGCCAATTTCAATTTTTTTAAGGGCTTTAGTAAGATTATCTATCTTTTTCCTTAATTCCCTATTTTCTTGTTCTAAGCATGAATCATGTAAACTAGAAGAGGAAGTATGCATATCATCCTTAATTGTCATGGATTCTAATTTTTTATTTAGCATGCAAATTTTATTTTTCAAATATTTGATTTTCTTCTTAGCTTTAAACAAGTCATCATTAGTGCTAGAAATTATTTTAACTAAAGTGGTAGTGGGTAGATTATATACCTCACTTACCGAGACGTCCGAATCCGAAGTTGAGCCTCCCCCTTCACTTGAGCTCCCTTCATCTTCAATTTCGGATGATGTGGAGGCAATATCTTCAATTCCCATTAAAGTAAAATGGGACACATGATGCTCCTCCTCTTCCGATGATGATGACTCATCCCATGTTGCTTTTAAAGTTTGGATTTTCTTCGCCTTTTCTTTTGTTCTCTTCTTTTCTTCTTTCTTCTTTCCTTCCTTTTTCTTCAAGAGAGGGCATTCATCTCTCATATATCCTTCTCATTGACAATTATAACATATGATCTTCCTTGTTCTATTTTTGCTCCTTGAACTTTTCCTACCATAAGACTTGTTAGTTGAAAAATATTTAAAAGCATTCCTCATTTTTCTTACCATGTAAGCTTCCGCATCATTATCCATGGATGCACTTGATTCTTCTAAGTCAGATGAGGAAGCCTTCTTCATTTTACCTTTTCCCTTGTTTGCCACAAGGGCTACTCCTTTTAGTTTATAGACTTCTTCAATTTCTCCTCCAATCCGAGTTTCATGGAGCTCCATGGTTGAGAAGAATTCCTCTAGAGAAGTTTTCTCTAGATCCTTGTATATGTAATATGAGTTCACCATTGAGCTTCAATTTGATGTTCTTGAGAAGACATTGATGGCTTTCATCAATATGTCTCAGTTTGAAAGTTGCTCACCTACACTTGTTGTCCATTAAGAATTTCTTTAATTCTAACATGCAAATTTGATACATTCTCCCTTTTATCAAGCTTGATGTTGTTGAGTTGAGATTGGAGAAGGTCTCTCTTTGCAAATTTTGCCTCCCAAATGCCTTCATGAAGCTCTACTAGCTTATCCAACAAATCCTTGGCACTTGAATAGCTCCCAATTCTTATTACTTCTTGTTGAGGAAACACACTTAGTAGATGATGCAAGGCTTCTGAATTTGCTAGATAGTCATTTCTTTGCTTCTTGCTCCATCTTATCTTTTCAAGTAGCTTGTTCTCTTGATCCCTAGGCACTCCAAAACCGTTTTTCATAATCAGCATAATATCAAAATCGGTATTGAAGAATATCTCCATCTTCTTTTTCCACCAAGCGAATTCTCTTTCGAATTTTGGCGGTTGGATGTGCGACCCGGCCATTTTGATAAATATGATCTTTGTTAGTCTGTTGAAGGCGACCTTGTGCTTTGATACCAATTGATGGGATCGATAGACCGACTAGAGGGGGTGAATAGCTTTTCTTTCAATTCACTTTCTTCCTACAATTGTTAACGCAAGCGAAAACTCAATCTATATATCAATTAAAACAATGCTAACACTTTACTGTTTACGTGATTCGAAGATTACTTGCTCCTACTCTATGGCGTGTCCTTGAGGTGGACGAACCCTTGATCCTTCGATGGATCACTCCCCGGCAATCTCCGACTAAACCTTTCTTCTTCTCAATGGAGAACAACCTCTCACAAATCCTCTTCCTCTTTACAAAATGAAAACTAGGGTTTAGGAGGATGAGAGAAGACTTGGAGCTTGAGCACTTGATCAAGGATTTCACAATAGAAAACGCTAACCATTTGCTAGTCTCAAGCTCCACTTTAAATATAGGAGAGAGTTGTTAACAAAACTTAACCCGAATGGTTCAATTAGACCATAACACTTGTGCACAATCGATGGTTAGATCTTTTGGCAGCTCGGGCTCTAATACTAATTGTTAGGACCAAAAAGAATTTCGATATCTCCATAATTGTATGATATTGTCCACTTTGGGTCTATGCACTCATGATTTTGGTCTTGGGCTCTACCCAAAAGGTCTCATTCCAATGGAGATATCTTTTTCTTATAAGCTCATGATCTTTCTCATATGTTTTCAATGTAGGACTATGTTTATAACCTTGTAACCCCAATAACAAGGAGATGTATCTGCCTGACCAGTTGTCTCTGAGGTCTGGCGAAGCCAAATAGGGGTGTGACTATCGGGTGCAGCTCTTCTTCCTCGATTTGCATCTAATCCAAGGTTGTTTTAAAGATGATGTTGACCGAATTACCTGTGCCAATGAAAACCCGCTTCACAGTATAGTTAGCTATTAAGGCTTCGATTACCAAAGCACCTTCGTTCGGCATCTTCACTCCTTCCAGATCTTCGGGGCCGAAGTACATAGTAGGGTTAGCTAGTCCCCACCGAGTAATTCTCAAGTCGACATGCATGAGTCTTCCGAGCCTGATTAGAATCTCCGTTTTTTGGACTTCCGGATATCATACCGACCAGACCCCTTGGTGGACCTCGAGTGGGAAGTTTTTGTTTGAACCTTGTCGTTTAGCTAGAGGGGGGTGAATAGCTACTTTTCGATCTTCTTCTTACAACGGTTAGCAAGCGCAAGCGGAAATCTAAAAACAGTAAACTAAAACAATGTTAACACAAGACCTTTACGTGGTTCGGTGATGATACTCTTACTCCACGGCTGTCCGTAAGTGGGCGATCCCGATCCTTCGGTGGATGATTCTCCGGAACACCTCCGGCTAGTTCTTATCTCTCCTTGTGAGTGGAGAAACCTCGCCACAATACCTTGACAACCTCTGAGCACGTTTAGGCTACTAACACGCTTTATCCAAACTTGTTTCGCAAAGGAAGAATAGCCAAAAACGAGCCCTCTTAAATATTGCTCGATACTATTATGATCGTTATCAGTCGACTGGTGCTAGTTCCACTTGAATTCGAATGTCTTAGCCCGACGCTTTGAATTCTATTCAACATCAGTCGACTGATCTCTCTGTACTCTTCATCAGTCGACTGATCAAGCATCAGTCGACTGCTCCCTTTCCAAACCTAAGGTTTCCCTTCCCGAGTATAATTCTCTCAGCACTCGAACCCTCATGACTTAGTTGACTCCTCATCCAACAGTCTTGACATGTTGCCTTTAAGTCTTCTTCGACTTTGGTTCTCGTCCCTCGGATGCATGTAAGCCCACGGCTTGTCTCCCATGTCATCTTTCGCATATGCCTCGAAGTGCGCTTCCCTCTGCTCATCGTCTCTGCTTTCAGCAACCTCGACCTGTTGTCTTCAAGCCTTCTTCGACTTCGGCTTTCGTCCCTCGGATGCATGCAAGCCCACAGCTTATCTCCCATGTCATCCTTCACATATGCCTCGAAGTTCAGCTAATCACATTTCTAAAAAAAATAAATAAATAAAAAACAAACATACTAAATACCCCTTAATCTCTCGAGCGGAAAGTCTTCTTCCAAATCATACAAGTAATGCCCTTGACTAACCTCTTCCTTTACGGAGCCACGTGGCCTATCTTAATTTACCTCATCGCTACTCATCGGATCGAGACGAGTAAATTGGTTTCATTCTTTCTCTTAGTTTTGCAATTCTTCTTCGAAATAAGCGATTGAACTTGTGCCTCGATTTGTCATTCCATTACGCTGATTTTGGATTTTGAGGTTCATTGCAGTCTCGTATGGTTAGTTTGGATGAGGTGGGCCTGCAAGGAGCCGAGTTTCCTTCGTCCTCCTATTCACACGTGCCGTAACTTATCCCGCCTTCCGGACTCTTCTCTTTCGCCTTCCATGTCGCACTCAGTCAGCCTTCTCCAGTCAATCAAAATGCGGGACCTCTCTCTCAGTCTCAGGGATTTCGGATTTCGACCCTACTCCAATGGCTTCCTCCTATCTCCTCCTCCTCTTGACTCTCCCTAAAATCCCTTCCTCTTCGCCCATCTCCTTTCGCCCCAAGCTCCAATCTCGGCAACCTCGCAGCCTTAGGCTCCTATCCCGCCGCAGAGAGGGACGCTCCCCGATGTTCTCGGCCCAGGACCAGGAAGAGCTTCCCAAGTCGTCGTCTTCCCCTGTTGCCGTCGCCACTAATGAGGATGGTAGCAGCGGCCCACCAGTAGCCGAAGCCGCAGAGGAAGGAGATCCAGGTGCGGAGAGGGTCCAGCAGCAGGAAGTGGATTGGAAGACGGACGAGGAATTCAAGAAGTTCATGAGCAATCCCTCCATTGAGGCTGCGATCAAGCTCGAGAAGAAGCGGGCTGACCGGAAGCTCAGGGACCTTGACCGGGATTCTGATTCTAATCTCCTCTCTATGTTTTTGAGGAATCTGCTCAGGGATAGCATAGCCAAGGAGAAGGAGAGGTTGGAGAAGGCGGAAGAGGCATTCAAGGCTCTGGATCTCAACAAGGTAAAATTGAGTTCATGACATCTTCTTCTTCTTTTTCCACTTGCACTTGAAATGGAATCTATGCATTTGCAGCTCAAGAACTGCTTTGGTTTCGATACATTCTTTGCTGTGGATGTTCGGAGGTTTGGAGATGGTGGTATTTTTATTGGAAATTTGAGGAGACCAATCGAAGAAGTCATGCCGAAGCTGGAAAAGAAGCTCTCTGAGACAGCTGGCCGGGATGTGGTGTTGTGGTTCATGGAGGAGACTAAGGATGACATAACTAAGCAGGTTTAATTAGCTCAACTGAAACATAGACTCTGCTTGTTTCATTGCCATACTAGCTATGTTTTGGATGATCGTTGTAACTCTTGCTTCTCTTTCAGTTACTTTTGATTTCTAGACCTTTCTAATTGCTCGTATTGAATTTCCATATTATCTTCATTTGATTTAGATGGCATGGTCCTTCTAGAATAGTTTATTCATCTAGCCTGCTTTTTTATTTTCTAACTCCACTGTGTAACCTCGATCCTCTACTCAAAACAAAACGGTCCTCTTTACTTCTTCAAGGCAAAGGAAGCATTTGGACATTCAAGATTAGCTAAGAGAATAACCTACTAGAATAAAACAGTTCAACTTAATACCTGCGCACGAGTTAGCTTATGAAATCAACAAAAAGATTATGAAATGGCAAATAAGAGAGCTAGCCTGGAAATTGTAGTTAGCTTAGTTAGGATAACATCCTTATTTCTTTGTGCACGAATTTCATTTTCTGAAGAAGCATCTGTGAAATTTTTAATCCTTTCTATGCAGGTGTGTGTGGTTCAACCCAAAGCTGAAATCGATCTTCAATTTGAGTCAACAACGCTGAGCACGCCATGGGGATATGTGAGTGCCATAGCGCTGTGTGTTGCGACATTTGGAAGCATAGCATTAATGAGTGGTTTCTTCCTTAAGCCCGGTGCTACTTTTGACAACTACATAGCAGATGTTCTCCCTCTTTTCAGCGGCTTTCTTTTGATTTTAGGCGTATCCGAGGTATTAAATTCATGTTTTACTTAATTATCAGCCACATATTGAGTTCTAATTTAGATCGCCATTGCTTCCTTGTTCTACTTTTGCTGTTGGTTTTTATGGTAACCAAAGCTCTGCTGACTTACAGATTGCAACAAGGGTAACAGCAGCTCAATATGGTGTCAAGCTCAGTCCATCATTCCTTGTGCCATCAAATTGGACTGGATGCTTAGGGGTGATGAATAACTACGAATCACTCTTGCCCAATAAAAAGGCTCTGTTTGACATCCCTGTTGCACGCACTGCTAGTGCATATATAGCATCTCTTGCCCTCGCCATCACTGCTTTTGTAGTTGATGGCAGTTTCAATGGCGGAGACAATGCTCTGTAAGAATCTAACTACTCCTCAGGCCAAACACATCCTTAAGTTAACTAGAGATCTTGTAAGATGACTTTTTTTTAAAAAAAAAACTTATGTTTTTCTTCTCTTTTTCTCCTTGCTACAGATTTATTAGGCCGCAGTTCTTCTATAACAACCCACTTCTTTCTTTCATTCAACTGGTGATAGGGCCATATGCTGATGAATTGGGTAATGTATTGCCAAATGCAGTTGAAGGAGTTGGAGTACCTGTTGATCCTCTTGCTTTTGCTGGTCTTTTAGGTATACTGGTTCTTCATAGAGTAGCAACTATCCTTTTTTTGCCTTCTGGGACATAACATGGTCTATTGTCGGCTTTAAGATCTATATGACTTATTGACAGTGTCGACTGTCAAGAAAATTATATTTGCAGAATGTTTAGGAATTAATTGAGAATATAGATCTTAAAGCCGACAATAGACTGGATTAAAGCATATAGATCTTATATTTGCAAATATAATTCCTAACATCAAAGTTCTGGTAGGTTAGGTTGAGTGAAGCTCGATGGATATGTCAGGCCAATTGGGGCGATTCATTTGAACGGTAAAATGAGTTGGTCGGGCTTAACAGGTTGAATGTGCCAACTGACTGGAAATGGTGTAATAGGTCAATCAAATGGGTTGTGGTGAATGAGTTGATTGATTGAGTTAGATAGGCTAGTCGGACCAAGTGGGTGGACTAGTTAGCTGGGGTTGGCCGAACAAGTCACTTTCATTATTACTAAACTTGAACTGAATAAATCGGTCCAATTGGAAGTAGTCAAACTTAGTTTTTCATCAGGTCTGGTTCTTGAATTGGATCAGAATTCAGATAGACATGTAAACCGGTCAAAAACTAGTTGGATCATAGTTGATTTTTTATCAATATTTTTGTGCATTTTTATCTATAATTCATGCTTACTGATTCCTCTTTCTTTTTCCTTTTTTTTCATCGCATTGCTTGGAGTAAATAATCTCTAATTCTAAAAGATACAATTCAAAAGTTTCTTTTATACCTCAACTATAACAATGGCAATGGCAATGGCAATGACAATATATATATGTTGCAGGGATAGTTGTGACATCATTGAACCTACTACCATGCGGAAGGCTCGAAGGAGGGCGTATCGCGCAGGCTCTTTTTGGAAGGAATACTGCAACAGTATTATCATTTGCGACTTCCTTGCTCCTCGGAATAGGTGGTCTCAGTGGCAGTGTGCTCTGTTTAGCCTGGGGCCTATTTGCTACGTTCTTCCGCGGCGGGGAAGAACTCCCGGCGAAGGACGAAATAACTCCGCTTGGCGACGACCGCTACGCTTGGGCTTTTGTCTTGGCCTTGATTTGCTTCCTGACTCTACTTCCAAATGGCGGGGGCACATTCTCCAGCTCCTTCTTTAACGCACCATTTTCCAGAGGGGATGTCTATTGACCCACATATTGCTGTTGTTTTCATCTCTTCTTTCCCTGTTAATTTTGTTTCGTGTCGTGTAAAGTACAAATGCTGAAAAAGAGCCATCACAATTACTTATATGCTATTGAAAGGTGTCATAAATGTAGCATTTGTTTTGCATTTATTTAGGTCTCATAATTTTTTAAGTTTGATATGGGTGGTCCTATTATTATTATTATTATTATTATTATTAATTGTTTTAAAAAATTTGGATTTAGAATTTAATTTTTAAGATTTAAGATTTAAGTTATAATATTCAAGTTAATAAAAAATTATATTTGATGCTTGTGTAGCACTATAAATTAAAAAGGAAAACAATTATATATATAGTTAATTGTATTATGTGTAAAATGTTATGATGAATTTTTTTACTGTTTTTGGAATTAATTGTATTATATCTACCTATGCACTTGTCTGGCAGCTTAGTATTATTTCCTACTTGGATATATTGTCTAAATAGATTGAATGATTATTTTATACAGTTTAGTTTGGAAAGGAAACTCTCTGTATATGGATGGTCCGCTGTTCATGTAAAAATATGATAAATTAAATATGAATAAATTAAATACTTTTCATTGTCGGTGCTACAGTGTGGATAAATTAAATATTGAGCGATCTGTAAAATATAAGACTTATTTGTCACCATTATGACTTAAATCCTTATCTATTACGTATCAACTCGGTTATGTATGTCTTTGGGCTCTCTGTGCTCCGTTCGTGCATATAAAGCGAATCCTCTTTTATCACCGTGTTAAGAATCTTCAAATTTTAATTTAATAGTCTTCTCTCGTTTAATTCTAAATCTCTGTAGTATATATCAATAAAAAAATAATTTAATTAAAATATTATAATTATAGAAGTATAATGAGAGTATGGATTAATTTCTGAGTGATGATAGGGAGAGTGAATTTGGGAGAGTGAATGGGAGAGTGAATGACGTGGCAGTTATTGTATACACGTCCGATCGACGATCGGACACCACCGGCGGCCTTCGGCCGCCGTCCCGAACCAAACTATACCCTGGGGGGCACGGTGAACCCGTCGGAGATCGCCACAATTACGATCTCGCATCATTGACCGTCGATTTCGATGGGTTCACCGTTGCCGGCCATCCTGACGAGTTCACCGTCCTCCCAAGATATAGTTTGATTCGGGACGACAATCAGAGGCCGCCGGTGGTGTCCGATCGTCGATCGGACGTGTATATAATAACTGATCATCGTTCACTCTCCCATTCACTCTCCCAAATTCACTCTATCAATCATTACTCTTAATTTCTTGTACTTATTCAAAATCAATTTTACAATTATTTAATTTTTTTTTATAAGTGATTTTAAAGTAAAGGTCCATATTACGATTCTTAATACGGTTAATGAAATTAACATCGAATGACGTGATCCCAAAATATGACTATGGTACATCCCCATATCAATATGTAATGTCCCATCAATCAGGACATGGAACACTTGGGTCCCATTTCTCATCCAAAGAGAATGTATAAAAACAAGCTCACTCTTCCTGAGCTGTAGCATCCCAAACTTTCATTCTAATTCTCTTTTTCTCCCTTTCATTCTTATAAACTCTGGAGATTTTCTCGATAATTGATCTTTCTTTTTCCGAAGTTGGTTAAAAAAATCTCGTTAATTATTTCTTTTTTCTATTAACATAAATGACAGCTCATGAATGACTCATCCATTGACGGTCTCACGTAGATAAAATAAGTTTTTGAGACTTGTATTAAATTAATGTTTTATGGATTGATATCTTTTTACATGTTCACAAATTGGTATTTTTAAAATCCATTTTGATTTTTCTAGTGTTGTTATCTTATAGATAATTTTCTTTTTTTTTTAGTCCTCATTTTTTTAGTGTGATAGCTCCTCGTGTGAGATTCAACTGAGTCGATAATTGATTGATAAAGACCTCCCTTGTTTGAATGCAACTTGAGAAAATTAAATGAACCAAATTTCATATCTTTTGATAGTAATACATATCCATTTTTTGCCGGCCAATAAAGACGACATAATTGTCGATTGCGACAACAAACAATTTCATTATATTGGGAATGCGGTCGGACAAGTAAAATGTGTGGCAATCCAATCCAACACGGGGACTTGTTTTCAAACGCACACTTTTTTAAATTTTTTTAGAAATTAAATATAAAAAATAAAAAGGAGACCAAACTCGAAATCTAACGAAGGCAATTTTCCAAATTTTTATTCAAAATTTACATTATATCTTAAAGAACATTTTTTAAAATTTAAAATTACTAAACACTCTAAATTTTTTAAATTCTCACTTTACATATTAATTTTAACTTATAATAAATATGTTAATTTACTTTTTCTAATAGAATAAAATAAGATTTAACAGTCGACGGTGGTCCCGGTAAGATGGATGAATCTGTTCTAATATCTAAGCCCAGCGTGGTGCCACGTCGAAACTTAAAAACAGCTGGCAGAAATGACCCGACTTATCATTTCGGTATCTGGTCACAAAAGCAAAGCTAAGTAAAGCCAAGCAAGCAGAAAGAAGGATCTGGAAACCCGTAAACATTTCAAAAATAAAAAACAAATTAGCATGTTCTACGTACCGTTGTAAAATCATTAAAAATAACTTTATAACGCTAGTGCCTAATATGAAATAATAAAGATTTACATAATTTAGTTATACTATTTAATGATTAATGAAGGTATTTTTTTAAAAAAAAAGATAAAATTTTCATCTTGTAGTTCTAATGATATTGTTAATTAGCAGCTCATCAACTTAAACAATACAATGTTTCTTTTTTAAAATATTAATCTCACAACACCAATTGCACGGGGCGGAGGAGCCTAAGAGGTGGACATAAGTGCGGAGTACGATACTTTCATTGCAAGTCTATTTACGTAACGAACAAAAAGCTTCACGACGAGGGAAGGGAGAGCGAGAGAGAGAAAGCGAGAAGTAGAAGAGGCTTCTCTTCCAGGGGAGTAGGCGATGGCGGATCAGTACCTCCTGGGAACATTCATGGCTTCGATCCCAATGTTTTTTCTGCTGGTAGGGTTCTGGGGGTGCAAGCGGAGGGCTCACTTGGCTCCGGGAAACCCAAGTTCCTGTGCTATTCGCGCTGGAATGGAAAGCACTGGCACAGACGTTATCGTCGTCGGCGCTGGAGTTGCCGGCTCTGCCCTAGCGTACACGCTTGGGAAGGTGAGACGTGCCTTTGCTTCGCTCTTCGATTTTCCAGAATTACGTTTGGAATTCTTCGTTAACGACAGGAAATAGGGCAATTTTCTATACTTTTTCCCTTTTATAAAAATTTAGCCCATTTGTTTCGCCTTTGAATATATCTCGGGTTTTGTAAGTTGATTTCTTTAGCCTTAAATCTTTTATTTATATTTTAGATGAGAAGATTATGCTTAATGTATTACTAGCGCTCCTAATTTTCATTAGTTATCTATGCTTTTCATCCCCTGTGTCTTCCCCCTTTGAGTGTTGAGTGAGAATAATTGTTTTCCCCCATTTATGTTGTTCAAATTACTTCTGTTGCTAGTTTATCAAATGGCAAACTACCATCTCTCAGAATTATGAACATGCCTGGTGCCATCACTGTATGAGGTACACTTTCCGAGGACTGTTGCAATTTTCACAGAAGAAAATGAGCTTACATTAGCAGAACTTACAATTTGCTGATGAGTTTCTTCACAATGCTAACAAGAAAGCAAATTGGAAACAATAATACTTCAGGTTGATATGAAAAGAACCTAGTTTCGTGTACAAGACAGGAATGCTATTACTGTACAAAGATAGAGGCAATGTACGTTGAATATATTGGAATCACAGTGGTTGGCAATGGGCTCACAATCTAATGTATTTGTTGTCAATGATATGCATCTGACCAGTCAATTGAATTAAGTCATATTTGATTTCTCTCTCTCTCTCTCTCTACTTGTGCATTTTCTGATGGTTGGGAAAATGCACTATGATCTAAGATTAGAAAGTAGTTTCATGGTTGTTATTGATTTCATTTTACTCTTATTTGCAGGATGGTAGACGTGTGCATGTAATCGAGAGAGATTTGTCTGAACCTGACCGAATTGTCGGTGAACTATTGCAACCTGGAGGCTACCTAAAATTATTAGAATTGGGCCTCGAAGGTAATCCATCTAATCAATCAGTGTTAATTGAATTTCAATGATTTTTGTGCTGGCACCGCACCCTAATGATTTTTGCCAACATTGAAGACTTCATTTTGCTTTGCAATTCTCACGATTCTTTTGGAGGAAAATGGCTAATTTCCTGATATATGTTTTTGTTCAATGTCTTTCCTGACATCTTCTCATCTTCTCTGTATTTGCCTCAGATTGTGTTAGTGAAATTGATGCTCAACGAATAGTCGGTTATGCCCTTTTTAAAGATGAGAAAAGAACCAGACTCTCTTACCCATTGGAAAAGCAACATGCTGATGTTGCTGGGAGGAGCTTCCATAATGGCCGTTTCATCCAAAGGATGCGAGAGAAAGCAGCATCCTTGGCTAAGTAACCTTCAAACCATTTGTAGACTTCTGAATATATCTATTTATGATCTTTAGGTGAATAATTTTACACTTTTAATGTCGTACCCAGATCTTTGTTTCAATACAAGCTAATAAAGGGAATATTTAGCTTACGTGCAAAGAGTTTCTTCATTTAAGACTTCCACAGTGTTGAATAGGGAGATAAAAGGAGCGGATAAGATGACTAATTCACAAAGATATATATACATAAGTCTCAATAATGTGTTTAAGTGGCTTTTACTAACCTATTGGCTTGGGAAACCCTGACAAGTTCTTGCAGTATATGGTCTTTCCTATGTTAGTTATAGGCTCATAGGCTATAGCAATGCATTGCATAAGGAAAGCAAAATGCTTCTTCCTTCCATTAGTTCTTGATACTGCTTTGTTCATTGGCCTGATCCATCTATGCAATACATCATCAAGATTCACTTCATCACATTGAATGCATATTTATACCAATTTAGTTTACATTTTTTTTACTTTTGTTCTTACAAGTAGATTGTCAACCTTTCTTCCAGTGTCCAGCAGGAGCAGGGAACGGTCACGTCCTTGATTGAAGAAAATGGAACAGTTAAGGGAGTAGTTTACAAGACTAAATCTGGCGAAGAATGTAAAGCTTTTGCACCACTTACAATTGTGTGTGATGGTTGCTTCTCCAATCTGAGACGTAGACTTTGCTCTCCAAAGGTAATAGACTGTTCTTTGTTCTTCCCAATATGTATATTGATTTATTTTCATGCTATATCATAAAACTCTACCATTACACACTGATAATGACACCAACATTCAGACGTGTGTTAAAAAAATGAGAAAAATGAGATGTTGGGCGCTTAGATAATCAGATCTATGTCGGTATCAGATACTCCAAATTTCATGTGTTTTGCACAAGATGTAAGCTAGCATCATACATATTTGAACTTAATTGTGAGCTGCAATTCATTGTTTATTTATTTCCTCAGGTTGATGTGCCTTCATCCTTTGTTGGTTTAGTTCTTGAAAATTGTCTTCTTCCATTTCCGAACCACGGGCATGTCATATTAGGAGATCCTTCACCCATACTGTTCTACCCAATAAGTAGCACCGAAGTTCGCTGTCTGGTTGATATACCTGGAAATAAGGTACCTTCTGTTGCTAATGGTGAAATGGCAAATTATCTGAAGACTATCGTGGCACCTCAGGTACTTTAGAATCAGTTACATGAATTTACTTTGCCACCAGAATTCTTATAAAAATTGCTTCAGTTAACAACTCTTCGACAAGGAAAAAACTAACTTCATATTGGCTGATGCAGGTTCCAATTGAACTGCATGCTGCTTTTATTGAGGCCATTGATAAAGGAAACATTAGATCTATGCCAAACAGAAGTATGCCGGCTGCTCCACATCCCACACCCGGAGCCCTCTTGTTAGGTGATGCATTTAATATGCGCCACCCGCTCACTGGTGGCGGAATGACAGTTGCCTTGTCTGATATTGTTGTGCTTCGGGACCTCCTGAGGCCTCTACATAATCTCCATGATGCATCCTCTCTTTGCAAATACCTGGAATCTTTCTATACATTACGAAAAGTAAGGAATCTCCGTTGCCATTTCTTCTATTTGTGACCGTTGAAGATGCTGAACGTCATTCACGCTTTGAAAGCTCACATTTTACTTGCAGCCGGTGGCTTCCACGATAAACACATTGGCAGGTGCCTTGTACAAGGTATTCAGTGCCTCTCCTGACAGAGCTAGGAACGAAATGCGACAAGCCTGTTTTGACTACCTGAGTCTTGGAGGCATCTATTCAAGTGGACCAATCGCCTTACTCTCTGGTCTTAATCCTCGTCCAATGAGTTTGGTTGCTCACTTCTTTGCTGTCGCAGTCTACGGGGTTGGACGCCTGCTTCTGCCATTTCCATCTCTCAAGGGATTGTGGATTGGAGCTAGACTGATTTCTGTAAGTAATAAACGTTCTGATCAATGATCAACATAGTTGGATGTGGCTGCTTGTGGATCCATTTTGTCAATGCTCCTCATCATCCTTCCTTTTTTTCCCCCCTGTTTTCAGTGTGCATCAGGTATAATTTTTCCTATCATAAAGGCAGAAGGGGTTCGGCAAATGTTCTTCCCTGCAACTGTACCTGCATATTACAGAGTTCCTCCACCCAGCTGAAATTTGCTTTGCCTATTCAGCCACGATATCGTCATTGCTATTGGACTATGAGGTTTGACATCAATCACTGAGATGCCATGCATACATAATTGATGATGAGTTAGATTGCATGTCGATTGCATTAAAATTGCTTATGTGACTTTTAATCTGGAGGTATTGATAGGATGGTATGAGGCAAACTTTCATTCCCTCTGGTTTGCTCTCTCTAAATGTCTGAAAAATCTTCAAGATCAAGAACTCCACGTTTTACCCTCTAACTACTAACCACTGTTACGCGGCATTAATTGAGATATGGATTTAGTTCTTGTTTACTTCCGCAGAAATTACAAGTTTAGAGAGGGTACTTGTACAGGGATGACGGAGGGAAGGATTCTAAACTAGTTTCAGCGGCGGGGACATGTTATCTAATGTTGCTATGACGGGAGCAGTACTATGAATCTTCTTTCTTTTTACGGCCACGATATTACCCATTTCCCTCTCTCGAGGCATCACCCAACATCAGCATTAAAATGCTCGTGTTGATAGATAATCTTTATCTTTAATTGAATTTAATTGTGTGGCCTGTTATCAAAAAAAGAAACATTTGTCTTGGTTGACTAAAATTGGACTCCTGATGCATTACTATGAAAATTTTCTGGCTGGTCAAATTTTGACCATTTACCACTGTCATTCCCGGTTATGCCTTAATCTAAACTTTGTGCTTTGTTTCCTTGGAGTCGTGGATTGAGGAGTGAAAGAAATCTATACGGAAGATAAATCCTTGGTGCGGAGGAAGAAAAGAAAAGGGAAGGAAGAGTAGAGAAAAGAATCCGCAAGGAGAAAGGGCGAAAGGAAAGGAAAAAATAAAAAATTAACGAAGTCAAGCTCACGCGGGTGGTAGGTGGCCATGCGGTGCCACCCTTTCGTGCACTCCCGCGAGACGGCCTCGGCCGTTTCTTGGTGACGCCTCACACGGCTGCACCAGCCAAACAAGGGGGCACTGCCTCGGTCGTCGCTCGGTGCCACCCTGTGCGACCGCGCGGTGCCTCCCTGGGCGAGACACCGTAGCCTTGTGCAGTCGCGCGGTGCCTCGGTCATTGCTCTGTCACGCGGTGTCTCTTCGCAAGGAAGAGAAGAAGAGAAAGGCTTTTCACCTGATTTAGGCTGATGGAAAAAAAAAAGTCTAAAATTAATCCGTTGATGGATTTAAGAATTCATTCTTATTTGATAATAAATAAATAGGAGGAGAAAGGAAGAGCAAAGAAAATAATGGAAAATTTTCCTCAGTTTATAAATTCGTCCTCCCAAGTACGGTTTAGTGGTGTTGTACAGAGTGTAATGTAAGTAAGGGATTCTAAAAATAGACACTTTTGATAAACTCTATAAACCTGGCTATTTGGTGTCATCTTGTTTTTTAGATCATCAATTTGTTGGTTCTCTTGCCCCTAAGTATTCTCAAGTTGGATTATGAAAATGAACTAGAACACTAATTTCCATGGAAATTTAGTTCCATATAAGAACTAGTTATTCCTTGTTTATTTTGTTATTTTTAAAGAATACATTTTTTTTTTACTCTGCTTAATCCACCACTAAGCATATATTTTGAATCCAGAAAAGGCTTCGGTTGGTTGGAATTATCAGTCCAGTCCAGTTGATGGATTTGCACGCATCTAATGTGTCATTCAGATTTAGTACAAGCTCGATTGAACCAAACAGCTAGGATGGATTCGTTAAGCCCTTCAGGCCTAGTTCACTGCATGAGTCAATTGGATTGAGTTGGATGAGCTAGTTGGACTGACTGTCCATTAATTGGCACCCAAAGCAACTTGGTTTAGCCAGTCAATTTGGTTAGATTCCGTTGAGCCATATAGTTGATCGGTCCAATGGTCAAAATTGAGTGGCCACTTGATTCGAGTGTGTTTTGTTTATCACTTGATGAATAGGTAGTGTCATTTGGCGAACTATAATAATATTTAATGTATGATTTGATATTAATCAAACCAAAACAAAATTTTAGTACGATAATTTTTTATATTGAATTTTTCAATATAATATATAAGTTTGAAGTTCAATATTTCACACCAAACATCTCTATTGAAATCCTAACGTTTGATTCATTATAATTTAGGAGTGCGTCTACTCACAGTCACAGGGTTTTATAGCTAACTTAAGTTCGACTTCATTCGGTGTCGTGTTCCTGGGTAACTCTGTAGTTTAAATGGGTTCTATGACAATTTCAAATGTGTATTTCCGATTTAATTTTTAAAAATCTTGTTATGGATTAACTCTGTTTATATTTTTAAGGAACTTTAAGAACAGAAAACTGCCTTCTCAAATATGTATTTATTATTCGACTAAATTTGTACAAGATGATTACAAGATACAAGTGAGAAATGTTTTTATGTAGCATAAAAAAGGGATCATAGCATGCAATTCGGAAAAGAGATTATTATTTCCCAGAGATTTAAAAAAAAACACCACTTTTTTTATCATCTGAATGCATGCTTGATTCATGTAACTAGTAAAGTAAGGGGAAGATTAAAAAAAGGTTACGAAAAGTCGACTTCCCCAAGAAGGTTCTATAAAAAATAATAGAGAACGGCAGACGAAAATGGCATTCGTCTCCTCCCTCTGCAACATTAAAAGTTTAGCTTAATCAAGGATGGAGATGCGATCGAGAAAAAGGAGAAAATAATCAACCAAACAGAATAGAAAAGGCCAAGCAGCAAAAACCTATATGAAAAAAATGGTGGTGATTGATTTCTCTGGGAGTTAGCAATCCTTATCTTAATAAACCAGACGACAAATGACCTGGCCTGGTTAAAAAGGAAATATCCATTCTTCTTCGTCACTTGAATTGTCTGCAAGTCAAGCTCAAGTGCTTCACCAAATCTTTGGCTGTCATGGAGAATTCCTCATCCATCTGCCAATAGCCAAATTCTTGTTAAATGCACGTAAAAGTAGTACAAGCAAAAGCAAAGGGACCAGTTAATTGAGAATATTCTTGCCTGAGTCATTACGGTGATGTCGAGAGAGGAACTACTGAAAGCCATGACACTTGTGCTGACCACAGAGAGATGATGCTTCTCGATCTCAGAAATGGCTCTCACCAATGCTCCTTTGTGGTTTTCGCACTGAAGCTTGATCAATATGGACTTATCGCATACTCTGGCTTCGATCAGTGGAAGACACTCGCTATCATCGTCGTTAACGTCAGAAATTAGATGAGAATTGTTCAGAAGCACTGCGGACTCGATGCACTTTTTTGAAATTTGATCTTCCAGAGACCGCACCTTCTCTTGTAGCTGCTTCAGGTGCTTGATGGCATCCCCAAGAACAGAAGCCTTGTCCGTCTTTGGCATCGGAAAGTTGGAGATGCATGTATCAGCTAGCTATATAGACGTACGTAAAAGATAAAACTTTGTGCGACAAGAAGAATCTCAATTCCTTTTTCTTACCTTCTTTAAACCTGGAACGATCGCAGAGAGAGCGATAAAACGCTGGCTAAGTTTCTCCCGTCGCTTCCTCTCCGCCAAAATGTGCTCCTGATTGTTAGAGGCCACCCTGCCTATCTTGGGGCCTGCTCCGAGGCTGAGCATGGCATCGTAACTCCTCTTCGAGCCCCCCTTGGGAATCACTTCCGGCGCGGCCGCAAGATTGTTGTGGAAGGTCGAATTAGGTTGGCCGAACGATAGAATCTTCGGGAAGCCTGATGCCGCTGCATCCCGCAGCGGAGCAGAGTTGAGCACGGTGGTGGTGGTGGTGGCGGTGGTGGAGGAAGAACTCCAGCTGCTAGTTTTAGCCGTCTTTGGGATCCTCAATTCTGCGTATGAGCTATAGCTTTCGGAAGAGGGAGAGAATTGTACGTCGTCATCGAATGCAGCTAACTCCCATTGATCGAAGACACTGTGATCCAATCCCTGTCCGTTCCGTTCCACCAAAAAGGAAACAAATACTTTCGGTTCATTCAAACTTCAATGAAAACAGGAGTTTTAACAATGATCATACCATATCATAATAGAATGAAGACGAGGCTAATGCTTCCATTGTGAGATTACTTCTCTTCTTTCTCTGCAAAGCAATATCATAAAAACAACAAAGAATAATTAAGCTACTTGAAACCAGAAGAAAGCAAAAGAGGAGAGCCAACCTCGCAGAAGAAGCTGACAAGGCCTTGATTTCTTTGGAGAAGAAAAGGTATCCTTCTCTTAAAGCTTGATTTCTTGAGCGTGTCTGGTCAGAGGGTTCTTACTTCATCTATCACTGGTTTTGGAGGCTTTGAACACGACCGATATATATATATATATAGAATGCAGACTGCTCTGTTTCTTCTGTCTCCATTATTAGGTCGCCGTCTCTTAATTATTACCATCTCTGTTTCTTAAGAAAAATGGATAGTAATGTGTATTTTGAAATTGGTTGCTCTGCGACAGCTAATAAACACCACAGCCATGCGTGCCATTGACTCTGAGTTTTTGAGTAGGTCATTGCCATCAAGTTGAGAAAAACACATGGAGAAATATAATAGAATGGAAAAACAGAGGACCAGAAAGTATTTCGACCATACGGATCGAAATCGATCTTATAGAACAACGCGTGAAAAGAAAGATTTGTTTCGGAGCAAATTAGGCCACGTGGTTAATTGACGGACACCCCTTCCACTCCCTCGCAACCGTGTGTCTCTACGTGTGTTTCAATGTTCACTAAAAAGTCAACGTCTAGAAACAAAGTTTCATCGTCAGTAGATGGCGTACCCTATTTAATAAAAAAAAAAACAGAGTGAACCGAAGATTCAGGACGGTTAAATCAAATCGAAACAGAACCGATCGAGAAAAACGTGTCTTATGAAGATGAATCATAGACGAGATAAATGTGCCTTATGAAGACGAAATAAATTATACGTATTCATGAATGGCCTGAGCGAAGAAAAGGTCCAATAAGTTGAACATGCATTTTCAAATAAGGTCCAATAAGCGTGTAATATTAAATAACTTGCATTTTCAAATTCAACATGCCATTAATATACAACAACAACAAAAAAAATCAAATTCAACAAACGTAGTTTAACATCATGAAGCAAGACATAAACTAACAACACAGTGACTTAGGGTGAGAATTTGATACATCAACTTGCTAGGCTTATCCCAGCATTCTCGGATCCAAGACACTATTTTTCAGCCATTTGAAAATTTTAATAGTTTGGAGCACAACTCTAGGCACATAGGAAGACACCAGTGATGCACTATGATTAACAAATTCTCCTCCATTAATAATACGCGGCGAGTAGATTTTCTCTGTATTTAGTCTTGAAAAATAATTTTGAAGCTATTGAAGCCCAATGCGAACTTTTCTTGGATCCCTATTCCTCCTCCCCCGTCTCTACGAGCATAACTGAGATAGTAACGAGTTAGTAGATTTCATTAAAGGTCTTAGGTTCGAGCCACGGGGTTGGTGGGATGTAAATCCCTGCACCCTGTGTAAAAATCTCTCTCCCAACTCTTGTCTTCTCAGTCACTGTGATTTACCTTTCCGTGTTAATCTTGGGACAAATGACGGTGATGAGAGGAACGTTTCGTCTTTTTGTCACCTATTCCTCTTCCCCCTGCATGAAAGCACAAAAAGCTCGGCAACTGGAAACCTAGGTCAAGTGAATGATAAAAGTAAAAATTACAATGCAATTTCTTTTTTGTTAATAGTGTTATCTGAATACAGTGAGAAAGGTTCGCCAAGTATTTATAAAAATTGGAATGCATTTTGACCCCAATCTATTTGTCCAAATGTGCAAGCATAATCTGACAGTAATCCACCAAATGATCCACCACCGGTCACATTTGGTTGGCTCACTAGGACAGGTCATCCGCGCACCTTAGCAAAATCTAAATCTGTTGCCTAAAGAATGAAGCAAGCCGACTATTTATATCAAACTAAATAATTAATTGGATCATTGTGTAGACATTTACATAAACCCGACATTTGACTGAGATTCTGAAGAGATGCGAGTGAGTTTTTAAGTAATAACTTGAGCTCCAGAAGAGAAACTATAAAGCGGCAGAACATGCTGGATTATTATAAGTTGGACAATAAACAATATATAATATATATAGTGACATCCAAGAAAGATTGCAGATCCATTCATCCTTTATTTCCATGATAAATTGCTCATTCTTCTCAAAAGCGTTCAAACGGGACGACAAGCAAAATAATGAACAATGTTTGGAGTAACTCTACTCATGAATGAAAGGAGGTTGACAATGATTGACTCTATTAGAGAGAAGATTATGTGTACGTTTCTCATTATATGAGAAGTTTATATAAATTTCATGTTAAGTAAATTTATTTACTCAAACAGTTATCTTTTGAAGAAGCCTAAGATATTCTATGGTTTTATTATTGATATAAGTACACTGATATATTACTTCAATTTAAGAATAAAGATGAGTTTACTTCAGAACTACTTGGACTAAACAAATCAACTATAGGAAAAATCAATGAATAAATAATACACAATATGTTGTGGTGATAAGGCAATTCCAATCATGTTTGACAAAAATATGGGATGGTTAAAAAACTTAGGTAGGATCAGCAGGATCTGAATCAATAAAAATGCAAAAGAAAATGGAAAAAATAAAATAAAACTGTTTTAATTACATTTCAATAAATATCTTCAATACAAAAATTAAATGATAGATATAGATTTCATAACTAACAACTTAAGTATTTTTTTTTTCAGAATAATAAGAAAACAAGTTGAGATTAGAAATTACCTTCAATAACCCAAACCAGCAAACATGTTTGTTGTCTAAGCTGCACTGCTATCAGACAATAATACATTCCTGATATAATAAGCTAAAAATATGTGGACAAAAGCCACATACTAGATCAGATGTAGGAGAAACTAGTGCCACAAACTCGGACAGGGTGCATGCTAATCTTCATCTAATCGATATGAAAACATTGCAGGACTAGGATTCATCCATTTTGTTGTAGGGAAATCAGTCTTTCAATTGATCCTCATTCTTCTGAACCCATATCTTCACTGTCTTATCATTACCAAGTGCCCCTGAAGCAATGATGTTTTCAGATGGGTGGCATGATACTGCAATAACACTGTCTGTGTGACCTTCCAATTTTTGCACAATTTTTCTATTCTGGAGGTCCCATAAGTACACACAGTTGTCTTCTGAACCACTAACAACGTAAGTCCCATTTGTGACAGAAAAAATTGCAGGAATGCAGAACTTTGAATTAACATGTCCGGAATATGTCTTCACAAATTTACCAGCAGAAAAGTTCCAGAGCCTCTGAATGGAGAATTAGTTTGTAATGTCAGCCATGACTAGAGATGGAGATGAAACATAACAAGCATATGTACTTGAACTCAAAGCAAACAAAACGACAGACATATTTGGAACATCTAAAAAACAGTTAAAATTCAAGAGGAATTAAATACAGGGAGGTAAGTGAAAACATGTGTCACAAGGAATTTACAAGGCTTTTCAAATTCAATATTCCAAAACTGGAGTATACTTAGTCAAATTCTGCATGCATGCTTTCAGGTTTATTTTCAACATTAATGAGCAATTGATGAATATATCATTTATAAGATAAAGGTCAGGAAGGCAACCTTTCAGCACTCAGAGCTTTGCATCTTGCCCAACATATTGCACCTCTTAGTTTCAATCAACTTTTAGCAATCAGAATGATGTATTGAACGAACATTTTCCACTATAACTAGGAAATTCTTCCATGAACACACAGTCGTCGTCGTCATAATCACCAACAAGCTATGTTAGTCCCAATTCCTTGCAATTAGCCATATGAATCTTATCTCTCTATTGAAATGTATCAAAGGCTACATTGCTATTAATGCTAGATGTCTTAAATAACCTTTTAATTAAATTAACAAGAGTTTTATTTTAACTCACTTTACCACTTCACTTTTAACTCTAATCAATTCAGCTTGTGTGAATAAAGAAATTATTAAACATTTTTAAACATGTGGATATTAATTTAATCTAATCTCTTTTATTCTAGTAGTATGCCCTTGAATTTCTTAATTTTAGCCAGTTATGATCCTCATCAGAAACAGCATGTTTGTCCCAAATATCTGAGATTGGCTACATCAATTTTTTCCCTCCATTGAGCTATCTATAAGTTTATATCACCAGTCACATCCATTCTTCTGAGTGTCTAAGCACAATAATTCTAGCTATCAATAACTACATTAAATAGACTTATTAGCTACTTCGTATTTGCATCAATCTATTTAAGTATCTTAAGTTCTTTATTAAGTCAATAGTGATATTAGTTATGGATCCAATATTAAAATTTGATTTTATATGTAACTAGATAAAGATATTTAATTTGTTGAGAATAATAACTCTGAATGACTACTTGTATTGTGCCCGCCCTCCAGAAAGTAATAGTTATCCTAATTTAATGCATCTTGCTGCCATAACAATTCTCCTAATGTCAATTAGTAACAAATTGGTACCAGAGCTTTTCTTCCTAATATGATTCTGGTAAACCAAGTGACATTTGTTTTCCTGCCCTGTTTGACTATATTGAAGACTAACAATGTCCAGTGGAACAAGGCAAGAAAAACAACGAAACGGTATGAACCAACACGATTGGATGTTCCATAACGCATAGAGTGTTGATGATGAACAACAAAAGGTATGAATACAAAAATACTCACCAACGTGCTATCGAGGGTCGCTGCCAGAACAAACTTCCCGTTCGGAGAGAATTTCACGAATGAAACCGGAGGGCTCTCGTCGTCAATAAGGGTCTTCATGCAATGCCCGGTCGCAGAGTCCCAAATCCGGCATAGCCCGTCATTGCTACTGGAGACAATAAGGCTCCCGTCACGATTAAAGTCGACGGCGGTGACGGGCTCCGAGTGAGCAGGGAGGACGCGTAGGCACTTGCCAGATTTGAACTCCCAGACCCGAACAGTCTCGTCGTAGGAGCCGGAGGCGATCATGTTAGAGTGCGGATTGAAGGAACAACATAACACGTAGTTGGTGTGTCCGGAGAGGATCTTGACAGTGGTGGACGCGGCGAGATCCCAGATGCGGACAGTGCGATCGTCGGAGGCGGAGCAGAGATAGCGGCCGTCCGTGGAGAACGATACGTCGGAGATGCCCTCTTCGTGTCCGGAGAGCTCAGCGCGGAGGGAGAAGTCGGGGGCGGACCACACGCGGATGGTTTTGTCGGCCGAGGCGGAGGCGAGGAGTGAACCGTCGGGGGAGAACTTGACGGAAGATACGGCGCGCTCGTGGCCCTCGAGAGTGGTATGAAGGATGTAGCGTGGGCTATGCGAGGTGGCATCGTTGATGGATACCGCAGCGGAGGCGACGTCCGGCATGGCGGCCGACGGCGGAAAATAGGAACCAGGGTTTTGGAAAGAAATCTATCTATCTCTACGTCACTAAGCAGGAGTTGGGCCGGTATGGGCCTTCCTGGAACAGAAGTGAATAAATCAATTTCTCGTCTCCAACTTGTTTTTGTCGATTGAAAAAAATGATATGCTTTTGAAAAAAAAAAAAATTGATATGACATCTAGTATTCGATGAGTTTATCATACTCTTCGTAGTATAATTTAATTTGAAATGATGGTCAAAGGTCACTAATGATATCTGAATGATAATCGAACGTATACATATTGACTGTCAGGTCATTATTTGGAATTCAATTTCATCCTTTGGTAGCAATTTTCAGGAAGGAATTGCTAAGGAATTGAATTCTAATTCCTTTTAAACCCCTCAAAACAAATCACACCTAAATACATATGATTTGTGAAAGGAATTCACTTAAACGAATTAAATTATCAAATCGCCCCCTCACAAAACAAATTAAAGTTGCTCCGGTTTCATTCTCGTAGGATACAATCGTAAAAGTATAACAATTGAATTAAATTCAATTCTGTTTTTACAATTCATTCTAAATATGAAAATTGGTTACTTAAAAGGTCTTTAAACATGGTGTAAATGTTTTCTTTGATAAATAAGAAACTACCGCGTGACATTGGTTAATTCCAAAATTTACGTGCGCTGGGCAAAAAGGACCGAATTTATTTTATTCCGCTGAAAAATTGTAAAGAGCGAGAGAAGCCAATTTGTCATCCAGCCCCTGCATTTGTACATTTTGCTTCTGGAGTTTTGCAGTGTAGATTTAGTTTTCAAAGAAGGGGGAAAATCATTGAATCCTTCGAAAACTCGTGATTCATTAAATAACCAGACTACTTGACCGGGTTTCAGTTTTCGCCGTGTCTTTGTTTGGTTGGATTGGATTGGGACTTATCTCTTTCCTTCCTTATCTTTATATATATATATATTATATTGTTGATGGAATTGGATGAGACATGTCTGCAATTCTGTACTGAGACATATTAGGTGAGTCCCACGCCTTCCTTGAGGCTTGAGGCTTGTACTGAGACATTGCCTGTTGAGCCTAAAGTCGAGGTCCATAGCCACATCAAAATATCAAATCAACGTCACAGCGGAGCCAAGCAGTACCAACCTTAAGCTATAATGTACACCATTGGGGCAAAGGATGAAGAGAGGCCAGCAGTCAAATTTACTTAGTGAAATCCACAGGTACTGTTACTTTGTTTTGTTCCTCTAGCATGGCCTCTGCCTCCCCTGCATTCTGTCCATTCACAGAGCGGCCCGGCTCCCCCCTTCTGTTACTGGTCCGCAGCTCAGCAGTGGAGTGGCTGAAGGAAGATGGATGAGCTGAGCTGGGATGAGATGAGATATGTCCTCTCGCCCTCTTTGTATGTATGAAGCAGCATTTTAAATCCACAGCCAGTACTGTTACTTTGTTTTGTTCCTCTTGTATGGCCTCTGACTCTGCTTTTCTGTCCATTCACAGAGCGGCCAGACTTCCCTTTTGTTACAGGTCTGCAGCGCAGCAGTGGAGTGACTGAAGGAAGAGGGATGGATGATTATGATATGAGGTATCTCCTGTCCTCACGCACTCTTTGTATGAAGGCATGCCAAAACTTTGGAGCAGGACATAATTAAATTCACCAAAACGTTCTTTCTAAAAAAAAAAACATAAATTCATTGTGAGATTTTTACATACATAGCTAGCTAGTTGTTATCAACTGATCAGCTCGTGGTCATGGAATAGCTAGCAGACCCAAAGGTATTGTCGGTAAAAAAGAAAGTTAGTAATAAATGAATAAATAAATCATAGTTAAGTTATTTTTTCTTATCGATAGATAGCGTGTTGGTGTAAAATGCCCATGGATGGTGATGTGCATCGATCGACTTATGCTATGCTATGCTATGCTAGCTAGCTAGCTAGCTGGTTATTATTTGTGGGGGCTGCTGAGACATTGCTGCTCTGGCCAGGCCCTTCCACTGACACTGAATATTTAATGTTAAGGGGAGGGCTCTCACTCAAATTATTGGGGCGTCCATGTCCTCTTCTGTTTCCCATCTTCCAACTGCTTCCTTCCTTCCTTCCTTCCCACTGCACATTTGCGTTCACCAACCATTACATCTTCCCCTCGAGCTTAATTTCCTTCTGTTAAGTTTACCATCCATGGCTAGCTACTACTCAGATCTCACTAGATCTGTTAATTGCCAATGCTTTTTCAATCCAGACAGGCCAGCCAGACCCGGCCCCACTTGTTCGACCCGATTAAATCAGAAACCGAGCTTAATTAAATCGGATTTTGGACTATATATATATCAACTTGATATTTGAAGCCTGCTGCAAGCTTTTCATTTAATAATAAAAAAACCCACCCCACCCATATATATCTATTTCTCTCTTTTAATTCCCTGATTACCAAATTGTGAACAAGAAAGAAAGAAAGACTGAAAAGTAAAAGTTTAAAGAATCGAAACCATCAGTTGACTTCTGCTGGTTTCTTCTTCCACAAATTAAGCCGGCCGCAGCTGGAATATGAAGTCAATTCCCGGTTCGAAGGTGACACACAGCGACATGCATGATCAGCTAGTTGAACAAGTCTCACTTAATTCACAGTGTGGAAAAGGCAGCAGTCAACAACAGTGAGCCAAATCATTGACCATCAACCGAAGATACCAACCCACCTTTCTCCTCTCCTCTTCCTCTCTGATGCCGACGACTTCTTCAAATTAGCCGAACCGGTCGGTTCGATTAGATTCGATTCAGTTTTAAACCTAACATATCCGTAGATATATATATGATCGACACGTGTTACGGGCCCCTCCGCTACTCTATTTAAAATCGCCCCCTCTCCTCTCCTCTCCTCTGCTGCTCCCTCCATTGCCATTTCGAAGAAGAATCCAACGAAACAACGGCTACACTGCTCCATTTCAGCCACCACCTCTTCCATCGATCTCAGAGATGTGCAGCGCTACTGCTACTGCACGTCCCAAGGCTCATCTTTTGGCCACCCATGACGATCTGCATCGCCATCCCACTCTCTCCGAGGTACGTACGTAATCATATATATGTTGATATACATATAGCTAGCTAGATAATTAAATAGAATGATGAATTTTGTTTTTTTCACATCACATAACCACATGCACGTACGTACGTAAGTAATTGCAAGGGAAAATTGATCCAGTTGTTGTTGTTGTTGTTTGATTAGTTGGCGGAAGAGATGCGGGCGATCGGGAAGATCTCGGTGCCGATGGCGGTCACCGGCCTGATGCTCTATTCGCGCGGAATGATCTCCATGCTGTTCCTCGGGTACCTCGGCGAGTTGGAGCTCGCCGCCGGGTCGCTGGCGATCGGGTTTGCTAATATTACTGGTTACGCAGTGCTATCGGGGCTGGCGATGGGGATGGAACCCATCTGCGCGCAGGCCTTCGGCGCCGACCGCCGGCGGCTCCTCGGCCTCACCCTGCAGCGCGCCACCCTGCTCCTCCTCTCCGCCTCCCTCCCGATCGCCTTCCTCTGGTTCAATGCCCGCGCCATCCTCCTCCGATGCGGGCAGGACGCGGAGATTGCGACGGCAGCGCAGGTGTTCGTCGCCGCAGCCTCGCCGGATCTCCTCCTCCTCTCCTTACTACACCCGCTCCGCGTCTTCCTCCGCTCGCAGAACATCACCCTCCCGGTCACCTACTGCTCTTCCTTCTGCGTGGCGCTCCATGGCCCGCTCACGTACCTTCTCGCAGTTCGCCTCCGCCTCGGCATAGCTGGCGTGGCGGCGGCCATGGTGTGGACCAACCTCAACCTCCTTGTTTGCCTCCTTCTCTTCCTCCTCCTCTCTGGCGCCTGCCGCGATACATGTCCCGGAAGTGGAGGCGGCTTCCTCTCCGGCGAGTGCTTCCGCGGGTGGCCAGAGCTGCTCCGACTTGCGGCGCCGTCTTGCGTCTCCGTTTGCCTAGAATGGTGGTGGTACGAGCTGATGATCCTCCTCAGCGGTATGCTTGCGCACCCCCGCGCAGCCGTGGCCTCCATGGGCATCCTCATCCAGACTACCTCCCTCGTCTACGTCTTCCCCAACGCTCTCAGCTTCGGCGTCTCCACCCGCGTCGGCAACGTCCTGGGCGCCAATCGCCCGGCCAAGGCTCGCGCCGCCGCCGCTTCGGCCCTAGCCGCCGCCCTCGCCCTCGGCCTCGCCGCCGCCGCCTTCACCGCCTCCATGCGCCGCCAATGGGGGCGCCTCTTCACCCGCGACCCCGAAATCCTCCACTTCACCACTCTCGCGCTCCCCATCGCCGGCCTCTGCGAGCTCGGCAACTGCCCGCAGACCGCCGGTTGCGGAGTCCTCCGCGGCAGCGCCCGCCCTGCCACCGGCCGCCAACATCAACCTGGGCTCATTCTACTTGGTCGGCATGCCGGTGGCAATCCTCCTCGGTTTCGTCGCGAAAATGGGCTTGCCAGGGCTGTGGCTGGGGCTCCTTGCAGCGCAGGCCACGTGCGCCTCCCTCATGGCTGGCGCCGTCGCCAGAACAAATTGGGCAGTGGAGGCAGAGCGCGCCAGACGCTTAACCGACTCTTCTTCTTCTTCTTCTTCTTCTTCTTCAATCATCCCAATTACTAATTCTTCCAATGAAATTATAATTCCAATTACCCCATTAACTACTCTGTCACCCATCTCCGTGGAAGCCGAGAAGACGAAGACCACCCCGACCCTAGAAGACATTCGAACCACCATTAATGGTGATCCAGAAACAGCTCCTCTCATTCTTCCTCTGATCCCTCTCCCTCTCCCTCTCCCTATCCCTGTCAATTAAATTATTTTCCTTTTTTGTGGTTTTGATCATGATATAGCTAGCTAGTTTAATTTGCAAGCGTACGTATCTAATTATTCCTCTATTAATTTTCTCATCTTCTTTGTTGCCGTCTTCTTCTAATGGATCGGATTGAGGGGAAATCCATGTGATTAAAGAAGGTAATGAATGAAGTAAGTTAGAGAGAGAGAGAGAGACAGCCACTTCCTGTGACAGGGATTAAATTAAAGCTAACACTTCACTAATTGGCAAGCAGATGCATCGATCTCTTTTAGCATTCATTGTCTTTTTTGTCATCTAATGTCATGTGTTGGCAATGGCGTTGCACTGTAAATTAAAGCGTCACGTCACACTGTGAATTCATCTTTGTAAATTTTAAGTCTTTCAGGAATATCTCCAATGACGTACAATTTCATCAAGAAACTTATATTCACAATTGAGTTGGCATTAAAGAAATAGGCATGCATGTTTAACACCAATGACTAATAACACCAATATTAATTGTCACTAATGATATATATATATCCTATTGATCACATTACATTATTTTTTGTATGAAAAAAAAAACTCTTTCGTAATTATTTTTTTACCTGCCATTCCATTGTCCCGTTGTTTCTTTCCCTTATGCACAGCAAAAAGTTAAAGAAGCTTGGGATTAATGGTGCCATACTGGTAGGGCATCTTTTTAATTTTCAATCTTAACTTTAATATATTAATGGGCAGTTGATCTAAAACATCGGACTAATGAGCAGTACTTTTTCAATTTATAACGAAGAATTTTCGTGAAATCAGATAGATTATCTTCAACATTAATCGAATCTAATATAAAAAAACATTAGAGTAGGAAAGCTCGGACAAATTAGAGTTCCAGGCACTGCTTCTTGTTCAGGGTATTGACACATGCATCATGTTTTTATTATTACTTTTCTTCTTTTTGTCATTCATTTCATAGTACATGTAAATGCATATAGCTAGGTGATCCCTAAGCTATGGCCCTGATCAAGTCAGACAATTATTTGTGGAATAATCTGTCTAGTCATGTCCAGCTAGGAGCTGTGTTTAGCTAGCTAGCTAGCTAGGTTGGATAAGGAATGAAACTCTCTGTTTTTTATGTGCCAAGTGCCCAGTTTTTAAGTATCATCATATATATCAAGATTGTACTTCGATCACAAAATGCACTACTCTCTGTTTTTGAATTGAACTTTTCAAATGAGAAAGTCCTCGGCCTTAATTATCTCTATTTCATGACACTAGAGCTAGCGGACAATACTTAACTCGCTGTACGTACAGCATTCACATATATATATTGGTCATCATTATCAAAGCTAGCGCTGAGAAAGACTTGTTTTCTCTACAAGCTAAGCTAAGCTAAGGTAGTAGTGATGGAAACAGTTCGCAAACGGGTATTATCTATGGACAAGTCAACAACAGCTAGCGGGGAGAATATGGAGTCAACCTTTAGTTGTCGACCATAAGAAAACAAGTCAGCGTTCACATACACGATCAAATTAGACTGGTCGGCCGGCCGGCTTCGAATTGTCAAAGACATGAGTGAATCAGGATGCAGCCAAATTAACTTATTAGCAGAATTATATTGATGGTGAAAAGGAGAGGGAGGGAGAGAAGAAAAGAAAGACCATGAACTTGTTCGTCCAATCAGTCCATCTCATGATGCCGATGTTGACTATGCCGAGGCGACGAGTCGTTGCGTGAACTGTGGGCCTCAACAAACAACGCAGAGCAAAGCCCAGCGGGCCATTCAGCCACAGACAGAATTATGAATATCTAATTAATCAACATCGATGAGTTAATTCACAAGCAAGCGTGGAAAATTATAATTTATACACACCACACGTACGGAATAATTAATGCTGCCGTAGGTACGTTTTTGACAAACGACGCTAGCTCTCGATTTTTCGGCTTTCACACTTGACAGAGCAACTCGGCCGGCCGGCCGGCCGGCCGGAAGAACCCGACGACAGTGAACTCGCTACTTGAGCACCGATCGCTCGATCATGGCAGTTGGATCCAATTTATATATTTTTACTATCAGTTAAAAACCGCTCCTGTATCCTATAAATGAAGTGTGATTTTCGTAACCGCCTACTTTGCTATAAATTTTAGAGCGATTCAAATTGCTCTGAAACTTTTAATTTTTAAATGTAAGAGGTATTTTAAATCGTTTCTATAGATCAGGAATATAAAAGTGATTTTAAAACGTCTAAATATATAGACCAGCCTCAAATTAATTGACCGCTATAATCAGATTTTTTTGTAAATATATATATATAAATTATAAGTACATGGATTCGAACATAGATCTCCTAAATTAAAATTTAATATCTTAATCAATAAGACTACGATTATTAATATATCTATATATTATTTAATTATTTTATAGCTAATAAATTATCTTTTTTATTATATTATTATTCTTAATATTGGGAGAAGAATAAAAGAAATATTTATTTATTCATTAATTTACAATCGTTTGTTCAAGCTTAAAACAAAGACGTAAATGTTGCATAGCATTGAGCAAAAATTAAGAGTTTAGAGGAAATACATAAAAGAAATTTTTCATAAAAATAAATATAAGAAAATTGATATAAATAAAATTAAGAATATTTTTTTAAAAATAAAAAAAATTAAAAAGGGATATAAATAAAATTTAAAATTTATAATTTATTTAAAAAATAATCTATTTGAATAATAAATAATTTTAATTAATATAGAATAAGATACAATATAACTTCTTGAGTCGTATCACTAAATGCATAATATAAAAAATATAAAATCGTAGTACGATACTCAAGACTTCCATGTGAGATAACCATCAATTAGTTCACCATGAATCCCTATACAATAATTTATAAATTTCACATTTAACCCGGGACTAATTAAAATATTTGGCAATATATGAAGTGGAAAAAGGTACAACAAGATACTGTTCGAGCAATCTGTGATCCAGAGTGACTATGTATTTTAATATTTAGGCAAAGGGTTTAAGTTAGGTTTACCCTTGTGTTTGATATGTATATTTGAGTGAGATTTGCAGAATACACATAGACTTAACTGAACGGTTTCAGGTTCGGTGAAGGATGGAGAGGCATCCGAGGAACCATGGACAAGACAGGAACGATGAGCCGGGAGAAGCACACTTTGAGGCATACACGAAGGATAACATGAAGACGAGCCGTGTGCTTGTATGCATCAGAGGGATGAGAGCCAAAGTCGAAGAAGGCTTGAAGATAATAGGTCAAGGCTGCAAATGAAAAGTCAGCTGAGTCGTAATGGTCCGACTTCCGAGTGATGAGTGATTGCACTCAAGTTAGGAAACCCTAGGATTAGGGTTTGACCAGTCGACTGGTAGTTAGCACAGAAAAATCAGTCAACTGATCTTCTATGCAGTTGACTGGTGTCGGCTGAGAATTCGAACGTTGGGTTGTAACGTTCGAATTTGGTTAGAACTAGTAGACTGGTGTTGGCACTAGTTTGTTAGATCGTGGCGCCTTGCTAGAAGGGGGGCTGAATAGCAACTTTCGATTTTCTCTACAAGAATGGTTAGCAAAACAAAGAAAATAATAAGAACAATGCTAACACCTTTGTTTACTTGGTATACACCTCAGAGAGGTGACTAATCCAAGGATCCACACGAGCGCACAATCACCACTATGAAAAACCTCCTTCAAGGTGGAGAAAACCTTTACAAAGTTGTCCTCTTCCTCTTTACAAGATGGAAATGAAAGTGAGAGGAAGAGCTGAGGACTTTTAGCACAAACAACACCCTGGTACCCTCAAGAATTGTACCTTTTTCGTGCCAAAAAGTCATAATTTAAATAGGGTAAAGGACAACTCCAAAAGCTGCCCAAGCCCGATACCAGTCGACTGCCCCTGACTGGCCCCGCCTTAAACGCTAGCCAATGGCTAACTCAACGACTAGTTTTCGGGATTACCAGTCGACTGCTCTTGGAGCAGTCGACTGGTGTTACTGTGAGTTCGAGTCCTTTGCTAGTAGTCGACTGGTCCATTCCCAGTCGACTGCCCAGCTTACAAAAGCACTCCTCCTCACTCCGACGACCCTCCTTCACGTGTGCCTTCAAGTGTACTCCCTTGGCTTGCCTCTTGAAGTCCTCTTCCTCCGGCTATTGTCCCTTGGATGTGCACGCAAGCCCTTGGCTTACCTTCATGCTACCCTTCATGTGTGCCCTTTGAAGTCCACTTCCCGGCTTCCTCTTGGGGTTCTCTTCCCTCGGCTCTCGTCCCTCGGATGTGTCCTCCATGTGTGACTCACCAAGTCCTGCAAGACTCATTCACACATATTAAAAATAACACAACACCCTAACCTTAAGCATATTGACACACACATCAAAATCATGATCTTCCCGATCATACTTGGGTCGATTTCCCCAACACAGTCGACTGGTAACTGCTAGTTCAGTCACGAGATCTATTTAAGGTAGCTCGGTTTGGCTGGCTATGGTTGACAAAATTAGCATTAGATAAAAATTAATTAGTAGTCTTTGTACTTAGAGGTCTTGTGCGAGTTGTGGCGATGTTTATCCACCAACATGGAGCTACACGAGCTAGCCGGAGGTCTTCCGAAGACTCATCCACCGACGAATCTAGATCGTCCACCTTAGGGACTGCTGTGGAGTAGGAGAATTATCTCCGAACCACGTAAACGATTTGTGCTAGCGTTTGTTTATTTGTGTTATTTGTATATGTGCTAGCGTTTATTTATTTGTGTTATTTGTATATCTGCTTGCGCACGCTATCATTGTAGAAAGAACCGACGAATTAGGGGCAACGGTCTATTCACCCACCCTTTAGACGATCATCCAATCCCATGTAAGTGGTATCAGAGCTGGGACGCTCTCCATCAGTCTAATCGCCAAGGAAGCACAAGATGACCGACTTTACGGTTCCACCAAAATTTGAAGGACGAGATTTTTCATAGTGGACAAAAAGAATGAAGATATTCTTCAAGACGGATTGGGACATGGGTATGGCAATCGAAGAACCATTTGAAGTCCCAAGAGATAAGCATGGGAAGAAGCTCCAACCATGTTATTGGACCGAGGAGCAACAATCTTGATCAAAGCAAATTCAAAGGTAATATCAATTTTGATCGATATTTTGTCTCCTAATGTGGTTAATCATGTAGGTAAATATGAGAATGCCCATGATTTGTGGAGCAAAGTGAAAATAGTTCTATCGGAAGAACCAAAGCCTAAACAAGATGAAGAAGAGTCCAAGGAGATAAGCTTATTGGTCCAAGAAGAAGAAGAGGTGGACCAATCAGATGAGGAAAGGAGCTCAACATTCGAAGAAGAGGAGAAAGAAGAAGTGACATCCACCTCCTTAAGTGAATTGGGAATTGAGGATGAGCATTCCACATCCTTAAGTAAGGAGGAAATAGAAGAAGTCACAACTTAAAAGATTGAGGGGGAGGAGAGACCATCCCCAATATCGGAGCAAGAAGAAGACTCCACCTCCGCCAAATCAAAGTCAAAGGAACACATCATTTACTTTGCGTGCAATGAAAAGGGGTACAACAAGGATAAATGTTCAAAAGGTAAGAAAAAGGAGGTAAACCCTAAACCTAAGTCAAATCCTTTGAATTCTAGCATAGTTGTAGGGGAAAGAAGGAGAAGAAGTGCATTCCTTGCTTTACGTGTTGTGAGCTAGGACACTACCACACTAAATGTTCAAGGAAAGAAGAATTCAAGAAGTTAGAACACTTGAAGAAGTGGGAGAAGAAAAAGAAGAAAAGCTCACATCAAGAGGGAGCTTCAATAGTAAGGGAGATAAACCCTAACCTTAAATTTAATTCAAATTTAAATTCCTCCATGCATGCTATAAATATTATAAATTATTTGCCCATGCATAATTTTGATTTTAAATATCATGATAAAAATAGGGTTAATATTGTAAATCAAAACCCCAGGAAATTTATGTATAATGATAAACCTAGAAGTTTTAGATCTAAGGACCAAAGCATTAATCCCAAGAAAGGGAGACATATGTCTAGACAAATGGGTAGGTCCAGGAATACTCAAGGTGGACATGTTGATTCTAGGTTTAAGAACCTAAAAAAGAAAAATCATGCTTTAAGGACAAAGCTTGAGAAATTAGAGAAAATCCTAGATAGATTCACTCTTGGATCTAAGGGGTTAGGAATGTTGTTGGGTAGCAAAAACCTCAACAATGATAAATCAGGATTTGGATACCGATCCAATGTTATGGAAAAGTCATATGCAGAGTGTCATATAACTATAGCAAGGGGAAGCCCAAGAATGGCAAGGGAAAGACATTTAAGGGCAAAAAGACCTTAACCAAGGACAAGGTGTCTAAGGTCAAAAGGAAGAAAATCTTAACTAAAGACAAGGTGTTCAAAGTTAAGAAGGTTAGATTTGTAGGCCAAGGATCAATGGAAGCACATTGGTGTGACCTTGTGATTATAGATGAGTCACCTAGGGAGGTGACTAAGGCTAAGAGCTCAAGGGAGAGCTCTAGGAGTCAAGTTGGGACCCATGGTCAATAGATCTTGGGAGGATTTCTCTTGCATGTTTAGATGTACCATGGAGTATGCTAAAGGATTTGGAGATAAATTTTGTCTCAATCCTAAGGATTTGACACAGTGGAATTGAGTGTCATGGATAAAAATATGATATTGTGGTTATATTGCATAAAATTAATTTTTTTAATATATAAATGTCATATAAACCAATGCTAAGGATGCATTGTGGGTTGGTATGGACAGATACGTCAAGAGGAAGTCAACACTAGGATTTTAGGTCAAGGTTCAATCGAACCATTTAGATAGTTCTGGGTTTTGTATTAATCATGGGATTAGTGATAGATACGTTTTTGAATGTATTTTTTCCAAGTCGGCACGGGTGCCACAAACCTCTCCACAAAATTTGAGAATTTTTGAAGAATTGTAAAATTATCAGCGCATTTCTGAATTTGGATTCAGAATGCTAAAAAAGCTGATATCAGGGTACCAGTCGACTGGTAATTATCCCAGTCGACTGATAACAACGTTGTCTAGTGAGAGACTAGCTACTGTATGGACTTTTCGACAAGATCAGTCAACTAATAAAGAAGGTAGTCGACTGATGTTACTGTGAGGTTAGTTTTTCGACTAGGTCAATCGACTGGTAACTGTCCCAGTCGACTGATACAGGCTGAAATTATTTTCAAGAAAGTTGGAAAGTGTCCAAATGAGTGTAAACTTATGTATAATCTTATGGGGGGTTAATACATAACGTTTATAGTTTAGAGGTTAAATGGTCCAATAATTAGGATTTTGTCAGAGTATTTTTTGATGTGTGACAAAAGGGGAAAAATGTTAGGTTTGAGTGGGAAACCAAACATGCCTTTGCCATCCTAGCTCAAGGGGAGCTTAGGTAAATGGAGAGCAATTGTTGCTCAATTGTTGGCAAAGGGGGAGAAGTACCTTTGCAAGGTAATCATAGCTCTAGGGGGAGCTTAGGTGAAGTGGTAGCATTGTTGCTCATGTTTTGGCCAAAGGGGAACCTTGTGATAGGTTCTTAAAAAGCCTTTGTAAGTCCAATGTAGGGGGAGCCTTGAAGAGGTTTTTAAAAAGTCTGGTTGGTAAAAATCCTACCTCATTGGGAAGTTTAGGTGTTGGGGATGTCTTGTGATAGGATCCATGCATTGCTTGCATTTATATACGTATTTATGGTATAAGTCCAAGGTGTAGCCTTAGCGACGTAAGTCCATTTGATTTTTAGTACTTGTATTTGCTATTTGTTTTCCCTGACTTAAACGTATTGTCAAACATCAAATAGGAGGAAATTGTTGGAGCAATCTATGGTCCGTAGTGACCATGTGTTTTGATGTTTAGACAAAGGGGTTACCTTAGGTTTACCCTTGTGTTTGATATGTGTATTTGATTGTGCAAGTTTGCATGATACACATAGACTTAGCTGGACGGCTTCGGGTCCGATGAAGGATGGAGAGGCATTAGAGGACCTTGGACAAGGCAGGAACGATGAGCAGAGCTAGGGAAGCACACTTCGAGGCATACGCGAAGGATGACATGAAGACGAGTCATGTGCTTGTATGCAGTCGAGGGATGAGAGCTAAAGTTGAAGAAAGCTTGAAGACAACAGGTTAAGGCTGCAAAGGTAGAGTCAACTGAGTCGTGAGGGTCCGAGTGCTGAGTGATTGTACTCGGGTTGGGAAACCCTAGGATTAGGGTTTGACCAGTCGACTGGTCTGGGATCAGTCGACTGGTCTGGGATCAGTCGACTGGTAATTGGCACAGAAAGATCAGTCAAATGATCTTTTGTGCAGTTGACTGTTGCCGGCTGAGAATTCGAACGTTGGGTTATAACGTTCGAATTCGATTGGAACCAGTCGACTGGTAATGACTAGTTCAGCCATGAGCTCTATTCAAGGGTGCTCGATTTGGCTGGCTATGGTTGACGAAATTTGCTTTGGTTAAAAGACAATTAGCAGTTTTTGTGCTCAGAGGTCTTGTGCGAGTTGTGGCGAGGTTTCTCCACCCACAAGGAGTTACACGAGCTAACCGGAGGTCTTCCGGGGACTCATCCACCGACAGATCGAGATCGTCCACCTTACGGACTGTCGTGGAGTAGGAGTTTTATCTCTGAACCACGTAAACGGTTTGTATTAATATTTGTTTATTTGTGTTATTTGTATTTTCGCTTGTGCACGCTAACATTATAGAAAGAACCGACGAATTGGGTACAACGGTCTATTCATCCCCTCTAGAAAGCCATCCGATCCCTTACAAATACCATTTTCTAAAATGGATTTCAACATCTATATTATTCAACTTAATGGGAAAAGTACAGTATGATATAACTTTCACAAGAATTTCATCGGAAATAAATCGTTCGTGCTGAAAAAACTTAACAAAGAATTTACATACCTCCATAAACAAAATATTTGACAATTTATGAAGCGTAAAGGTCAAAATAATATAGGGTGAAATTTCCAATCCTAAAAATATTACATATGAACAAAATATAATATCTAGATTTATTTTGTTGTTTAAAAACTTGTATTTGATTTTTAGAAGCGGTCCTAACAGCTCCTAAATGAAACATATAAAAGCGATCGTTGGAACCGCTTTTATAGGGTCAAATTATAGAGTTTTAGCTAGCAATGATTATAACCGCTTTTATAAACACTCTATAGGAGTGATTCAACGGTAGGGCGATTAGTCGTTATTCCAGACATTCGTAGTTCGATCTCCAGCTACGGCGTATTTGCAGAATTTTTTCCTCCAAATGGCACGAACCCTGGGATGCTGGGATTCTAAACCGTCCATCGTGCTTCCTAATTTACTATGACGGTCGGTGGAAGATTTCCGTGGGGCCAGGATAGACTTCCGAAATTGAAAAAACCTCGTTAATCATTTTTTCTATAGGAACGATTCAATAACCGCTTTTATAGATTTATAATAGCAATAGTTAACAATCGTTAAATGTATTATACCAACTGAATGGTTTATAGAAACGGTTTGTAACAATAAATTCTATTGGTGTATTTTATCATCGATTTATTGATCGCTTTTAATTATCCGGTTTTATTATTTATATTATTTATTTTTAGTGCAATCTGCAGTGAACTAGGTAACCTGGCAGCTTGCTATCGATCTCTGACTGGGATACTCCAATTCCGATCTGGATAGCTATAAGCTCAGCCAATCACTTTTGGATTGGAGTAATTGTTCCCGGCTAGCTGGACCATGCAGCCCAATTCAATATATATTAATTGTTTTCAAGACATGCAGGACCCCCCATTAGACCTGCTGGCTCTTATGATTCGATCGCGACTTAGCAGAGCAAATGGTTCGATGCTCTGCTCAACACATGGAATGTAGTCGATCGTGGTGACATGCTTGTTTAATTAAGCAAGAGTTAGCTACATTCACTTCAATGCTTCTCCTAGCTATAGTCTATTTTATAAGATTTTTTTTTTTTTTCAAATAGAGCATGAATCCTGAGATATTAGACTTCTAGACCGTCCACCGTAAATATTTTCAAATTTACCCTAGTGATCGATGGACAACTTTCGTGGAGCCGGACCAGTCACCTCAGTTTCGTCTGCTATCTAGTTTAATATTTTTTTTTCATTGTTATATATCGCTCAGGTATCCATGATTTGATCCCTAACTATGACGTATTTAAAAAAAAAAATCGAGTATGAATCTAAATGTCTGGATTCAATTGGGACGCCATAGATTTAAAATCCAAGCATAGTGAATCCATTGGATTGATTGTGTTATATATATATATATATATATATATATATATATATATATATATATATATATATATATATATATATATATATATATATATATATATATATATATACAGATTCGATCACCTGTGGACGAGTGCTGCGGACGAAATGCGGACGAGTCTTACGTGGACTCGAACGCCTGCGGAAGGAAGCTGCGTGGCTACTTGGGCTGGCGGTGGACAAAACAAAAACAAAAAAAATCCCAATTAAAAGAGAAAGAAAGAGATTTGGAGAGACAAAGGCGCAGTGCTTTGATGAGATTGGACCCGACTCTCGCGCCCGCCATTCCTCCCTCTCTTGCGAACCCTAAAGGGCGATTTTCTGCCTGCGGCGATCCCCCGCCTCCCTCTATCTCGCGGTTGCCGTGGTGCGCCGATCCCCTACCTCCCTCTCTCTTTCGCATCCGAAGCCTGCACCAGCGTTGCCGCCTGCGCCGATCCCTCCCTCATCGTCGTCGCCTGCCGCCTGCCGCCTGCCGCCTGCCGCCTGCGCCGATCCCTCCCTCTATCTCACGCCGCCTGCGTTGTCGTGGTGCGCTGATCCCCACCTCCCTCTCTCTTTTGTATTTTTTCTGCAATTTCCTCGTCGCCGAAGCCCTTTTGTTGCTCCGATCGTCGAAGCCCTAACTATCCAAGAAGTCCCCGAAGCCCTAATGGCCATTTTTCTGTAATTTTGTAAACTTTTGATGCTTTTTCAGCGATTTTGTGGAATTTTTCTCTGGTTTTGTGAAATTTTACTGTAATTGTATCATATCAATTTGTAGCATCTTATCTAATTTTGTGACAATTACAGAAATATGGCCAATTACAGAAATGTAGCATCTTATCTTAATGAAATTTTGCTGTAACAATTACAGAAATTAGTTCAAAATATGGCCAAAGGCTACTGGTTTATGCGATTCTGTGATTTTGTGAAATTTCTGTAATTGTATCGTATCAATTTGTAGCATCTTATCTGAACTAATTAAATAAATGAGGATACAAACTTTCAATATCTTGTATTTACTGGAAAATTAAGGGTGGTATGTCGTTGTTCACAGCCACTACCTGCACTATTTAATTATCTTGAATGAAACGTAAAGCGAGCAGATTTATGATGGATGTTCTTGATGTGGTTTGGTAAATGAAAAGAGAAAACATTAGTGAATTGGCCAATGCGCTGCGGACGCGCTGTGCGGATGCGCTGCGGACGACTCCGACGTGGCTGCTGCGTCGGACAAAAAAAAATCAAAACCCGGTTTGAACATAAAACACGCAGCGAATCCTCGCCCTTGCCCTAGGCGAGCGAATCCTCGCCCTTGTCTGGAGCTCTTCGGCGCTGCACCCTCCCCGTACCCATCAGCCACCCCCGTCGAAGCTTCAACCCTAGCTCCCGCGCCGTCGGCTAAAGCCCCGTCAACGAAGTCACACAAGAAGCATCATTCCCCTCCGGCTCCCCCAACATCGTCGCCGGATTTAGCGCCGTCGGACGCTCCTTCCGCTGCTGCAGACAAGGCGGAGGTTAAAGCATCGTCCTCGTTGGCGATGCAGATCTGGTCACTAGCTACCGTCGCGGCAGTGGTCTTGGCTACCTCGGCCGGCGCATGCTCTCTTCCCTTATTTTAGTTGATCTGATTTTCAGTCTGGGATCGTTATGCTAGTCGTGCTAGCTCGCTCACGAGACTCTTCGTTTGGAGGTTACTTTGAACCGTGGATGCATTTTTTTTTTCTCTTTCATTTTTGTTTTGTTTCTCGGATCATTTGCGTTCGCTTGTGTGTAGTGAAAAAGAACAGATCTCTTGGTTTTATTTTCGTCATTGTTCCACTTGATGGTTCTGTTTGGTGGAGGCGAGAGAGATAGAGAGAACACTCCGACGCGGGTGCGCCGATCCCCACCTCTCTTTCTCTTTCGCGTCCAAACCCTGCCCCGGCGTTGCTGCCTGCGCCGATCCCTCCCTCTATCTCGCGCCGCCTGCGTTGCCGTGGTGCGCTGATCCCCACCTTCCTCTCTTTTGTGTTTTTTCTGCAATTTCCTCATCGCCGAAGCCCTAACTATCCAAGAAGTCGCCGAAGCCCTTTTTTCAGCAATTTTGTGAAATTTTTCTCTGGTTTTGTGAAATTTTGCTATAATTGTATCGTATCAATTTGTAGCATCTTATCTTAATAAAATTTTGATGTAACAATTACAGAAATTAGTTCAAAATATGGCCAAAGGCTACTGGTTTACTACTGGTTTATGCGATTCTGTGATTTTGTGAAATTTCTGTAATTGTATCGTATCAATTTGTAGCATCTTATCTGAACTAATTAAATAAATGAGGATACAAACTTTCAATATCTTGTAATTACTGAAAAATTAAGGGCAGTATGTCGTTGTTCACATCCACTACCTGCAATTGTCAAGTACACAGCAAACTTCATAGAAAGACATGATTTTTTATGATGCTTTTGTTTTAGTTGATCTGTGACATGGACAATTTAGCCTGATATGTTCATTTCGACCACTATAACAGAATCAGATACAATAACAGAAGCAGACACAGAGCTGAATGAAAATAAACTTCATTCGCTCGCATATAGGCAGCTTCTTGTGTGCTAGTAGATGAGCAGAATGAAAATTTTAACCTATGCTGACCAGCATGGAACCAGATTTAAAACACAGAGCTAAGTACCAACTAGCTTTCTCTCTCACAGAAGCAGACACAGAGCTAAGTACCAACTAGCAAACTCAGCAGCTCCAGAAGCAGATACAATAACAGAATCCAGTTTACAACAGTCACAATAACAAAGCATCAGAGTAGAACAACTAACACTACAACAGTTGCAATGTTTACACAGGTGGAAAACTGTTTCAGATGCAACGTTTACACATCCTCTTTGGCTGCAATGGAAAACAATAAAATTACTCGGCTCGTGAAGCCTCCATCACCATCCTCTCAATTTCCTTCTCAGCTTGACCTAGTACATACAGTGATTACCAAGTTTAAGCTAAATAAATCTGATGGATACAACAAGAAGACCTAAATCAGCAAACAAATTCAGTAGATATGAGCTTAAGAACTTCTCAGTTTGATAGATTTAAATCTCTCATTTCTCAAAGAAAAGAAGCTCCCATCATAAATAAAAATGAAGTCTAAGATTTAAAAAAATATATATATTCTTTGTGCAAATCTTCAAAAATAATCATGATTATGTCCAGGTTAATACTTGATATGAATGCATATGAAGCATGAAAATAAATATAACATAACATAAGCACAGCATAATGGCCGATAAGTAATCATAAAATAAAGTGAAATGTGGTAATTAGTAATAATAGACTCTTTTCTTCTTTGAAGACCCAACATAAGTGATCAATGAGTAGAGTTCAAATTTGTTCCAAGCCATTTTGCTAAAAATTAAACCTAGCTGATGATTGTAAGAACAGAAATGTTCAAAGGCATGGCTTTTGGCAACTATTTCAGGATTTAATTCCAATTTGTAATGGATTTGGCATTTGGTCGCTGTTTTGTTTCAGGCAGAGGGACTTATCAGGCTTAATCATCTCTCAAAGTTATCCATATACATAAGACACGTCACCCAAGAAAATTATAGGAAGGAGAAACATCATTCTGATTTCTGATTGTCAAAATTTAAATTGCAATCATGATTTTGCGGGGCTAAATATCATAGACCTTGTAAGAAATATAGTAAACAGACTTTCAAATTTAGAAACTCTCAAATGTTGGTCTTAACATTGATAGGTGAAACTTCTACCTTGGGTCATTCACTCGGAGAGAGTAAATATGAAAGTTAACTTGATGAAGAAAGGGGTTGTCTTGCCTGATTCAGTCTGTGTGCTATGGGATGCTGAAAACCAGTCTCATGAAGAAACTATACATAATATATTTTACCAACGAAGGGTAGCTAAAAGGGGGTGGAATATATGAAGAATAAACTGGGCTTTCAGATTTTCTAACCTTTTTCAGCTAAATGGTGGTGAGACTAGAACATAAGCACAGCTAGGAGGTTGGCCTCAATAGGAAGTGTAGCTATCCAAGGTTGGTTCTTGGTTATTTGGCAGTCGAGATGTGCAGAGATAAAAAAAAAAGAAGTGATATGAGTTCAGACATCCATTAATTATCAAGAATAATGAGTCCGATTCTCACCTCAATTTACATAAACAAATCTTATTTAATGGTTGCATACCATATACTAACAATCTCATTCATCACCAGTAGAAAAAACAGTTAAGAAATATTATACCTATTTCATAGAATATGTCATTCACATTGATGGCAGTTTTAGCAGAGGTTTCCATGAAGAAAAGACCATTCTCCTCAGCATATGCTTTGGCATTCTGCAATGCAAAGAACAAAAGCCATCGTGACATGCTTTATGAATGCAAGTAAATAAACTTGTCACTGATCAAGAATTTGAGAAAATTTTGTCGATTGAACACATAAAACGAAGCATACTTTTTTGAAAAAAATAATAATTATTATGAAACAGGAAAAAGGTTATGCAGTGTATTTTTTATTTAACAAGCAAATATCAGATAGATGAATAAGGAAATCTTGTATACAATGCTTTTTAGCAGGAAGGCAATCAAGGGAATGCATATTCATAACTGAGAAGGAAGTCTAGCAGTTCTTAGCTTGGCTAGCAATCCAAGGTTGCCTCTACTCCAAAATTCATTTTCATTTCTTCAAATTTCTTATTGACTAAAATCAAGCAAATCATCCATTTTCATTTCTTCAAATTTCTTATTGACTCCAAAATTCATTTTCATTTCTTCAAATTTCTTATTGACTAAAATCAAGCAAATCATCAACTATGAAGGTAGATAGAGATTCCTAAAGAGGAACAAAATCCACAAGTACATTGAGTGAAATTTGAGGCAAAGAAATGATTCCCAATTTTTGAGTCAAAAGCAATTGAAAGCCGGCACCTTTGTTGGCCACGAATTAGGGAAGGCGGACGGACGATGGGTCACTTCTTGCCCTTGCCGTTGCCCTTGCCCTTGCCCTTGCCGCCGGCCTTCATCCTCTGTGGCAGCACGATCTCGCCGTGCTTGAGGACGGGGATCTCCAGGAGGGACGACAGCTGGCCGTACTTCTTGCGGAACTTCTCCAAAATGAAGATAAAACTCGAACTGCAAGGAGTGTGAAGGATTAGGGCTTCGGCATCCGCAGGAGGATAGTTAGGGCTTCGGTGATACCTGCTTCGCCGAGCGGGGAGGCGGGTCGGATCGGCGCAGGCGGTGACGAGGAGGGAGGCGGGTCGGATCGGCGCAGGCGGTGACGAGGAGGGAGGCGGTGATTTGGACGAGGGATGCGGCCGCGAGAGAGAGACGCCTTGATGCTTGGACGAGGAATGGAATGGAGATGGATCTTCGCGACGAGGAGGGAGGCGGGCTTCGATTAGGGTTCTGGGAAAGAGGGAGTGAGGAAGTTGCGGATGCGAGAGGAGAGGAAAGCTAGGGTTCGGCGAGAGAGGGAGAGCGGTTGCTGCGGCGAGAGAGGGAGAGAGGAAGCTGCGGCGAGAGAGGGAGAGAGGTTGCTGCAACGAGAGAGGGAGGGAGAGAGGAAGCTGCGGCGAGAGAGGGAGAGTTGAAGCTAGGGTTCGGCGAGAGAGGAAGAAGTTCGCGAGTTTATTTCCGTTGCCACGTACGCAGCTTACGCAGTTCCCGAATTTATTTCTTCTACGTGGCCGCCGCAGCAGATCGCAACTGTATATATATATATATATATATATATATATATATATATATATATATATATATATATATATATATATATATATATAAATTTTATTGTGCAAAACTCTGCAAAATTCATAATTATTTTTATTTGATTTTTTTTATACTTAACAGTATAACTCAACTACTAAATCTTAAATGGCGTAGTTACATGTTAAAACAATAAAGCAAAATTAAAAACAAATACACTTGGTCCCCACACTATAAAATCCTTAGCATATATATATATATATATAAACTCTAGGGTTTAGGTTTTCAAATAGGATTATAATGTTCAAGCTAATTTTTTTAAAGATTTTATGATTCAAGTTTTCTAATTGGGTTATAGTGTCGAAGCTAGAAAAATAAAAACGAACAAAAATTTTAGATGTTTACGGTTGTAGTAATGTATTTAGGGTTTATAATTGAGGATATATATATATATATATATATATATATATATATATATATATATATATATAAAATTGCGTCTATTGGCATGGATGGACGCACCTTGAATGGCTTGGATTTAAATCCAGGTGTCCCGATCGGGATCAACGACTGTCGCGCAAGATATCAAAACCCTAGATACTCTTGATATGATGATGATGTTATCGTGTAAATTTCGTATAAATCTTAACTATTTTTTCGATTTGATTTTTTTTTTTGTGCTTGAAACTATAACTCAATCCCTAAATTCTAAAAGTAAAATTTGAAATGATGTAATCGCAAGATAAAGAAACAAAAAAATAATAAAATGAAAATGCATGGGGCATTGGTCCCAGAGTGCTACCCTACAGACCAACGACGAAGGTGCCGCGTCAATTTTCTTTTTCTTTGTAAACTTTTTTAATAAATAATTCTTTAAATAATTTTTAATCTTATATATACCTGGTAAGTATCTAAATTTTTTTTCGTTTGAACACTATAACCCAAGAGAGAAGCTTAAATCCTAGAGGAAAATCTTAGGTTGTGTTTGATACGCTTGTTTTCCATTTTCATTTTTTTTTTTGTAGAAAATGCGATTTTCTGGAAAACGTGTTTGGTTTGCATTTTCCAGCCTTATTTTCCAGGAAAAGATATAGTTCTGGAAAACTAGATAATGAAATAAAGTTATTTTCCAGAAAATAAGAAAATGCGGGTTTCTGAAAAATGAAAGTAGAAAATGGAGCAAATCAAACGCCCCCTTATTAACTTAAATCTGCTATAATTCTCTCTAAATTTTTAAATTTTAAATGCTAAATATATATAATGTTAGGGTTTGGTGACCTTAATTCAGTTTAATCCGTTTATTTATTATTAGATATTTTTCTTATTAATATGTTAATTAACAGATTCTTTATAAATCTGTTAATTAATAGTTTCGTTATTAATTTTTCATTTGACTAAGTATCCTAAGGTCTCTATAAATTGTGTATCTCATGGGCAAGTTTTATCAATCAAGAAAGTTATTTGGTTACTTTTTCTTTCTTTCTTTGTACCTCATTTTTCTCTCTACTTCTCTCTACTTTATCAGAGCTGCCGACTTTGTATTCCTCCGTTCATAGTGATTTTTCCTCCTCTGCCGTGATTTTTCCCGTCAAGGATTTTCCACATAAATCTGGTGTGTTCTCTATTGTTCTTGTTGTCGTTTTTCGTACTAATCTCGTTACAAGTGGTATCAAAGCGAGGCTAGTTTTTGTTGGGACCGGTAGGAGAGTTGGAAGGGGGTGATTAACTCCGATTTGCTCCGTGATGATTTGTCACGGCGGCAGACTCGAGCAAACGCTAACACTAAGGATTTACTTGGTATCCACCCCAGACGGGTGACTAATCCAAGGATCCACTCTCCTCACTCTCTCATACACTATGAAATATCTCCTTCTTGAGGTGAAGAAACCTCTTACAAGCTTCCAATAAGATACAACAAGAATCTAAGCAAATACAAAATGAAATCTTACAAAATTTACAATGATAAGCTCAAGCTTTGCTTTCCTTGCTATCTTCAAGTTTGTGATTGCCTCTAGAACCTTGGAAATGCAGCAGCAATATCCTCCAAGGCTTCCCTTGAAATGGCACTGATGAAGGAGAAGAAGGGGAGAAGAGTTATAGCTCAAAACCTGCGTGAAAACCCTTATACCCGACGCCTAGGGTTTCCTAATCGATTACCCAATCGATTACCACATAGACTTAGCCGTTCAACGGCTAGTTTTTGAACCTTAATCGATTAGTCAATCGATTAAGACTGCCCTTAATCGATTGACCAATCGATTAAGGGAAGGTTGAATCGATTACCCAATCGATTCAGGCACCATCTGTTCTCGCAACAAAACTCTCTTAATCGATTACCCAATCGATTACGGTCTGTCTTAATCGATTACTCAATCGATTACGGTCCTTCTTAATCAATTACCCAATTGATTGAGACCCTTCTTAATCAATTACCCAATTGATTAAGATCCTTTATGTTCTCGCCCAATCGATCTCCCAATCGATTGAGTCCAACCTAACTTGTGTTCACGGTCAAACCCTTTGACCAACCTACATTTCTCGGTCAACCCCTTTGACCAACCTGGATTTATCCATCCTAGCTCTCAACTAGGACTTAACCTGATTCCCAACCAGGTTTGCTTAACCCTCGAGTTAGGTCTAGTCTCTCGGTAGACTTCCACCTTGCCAGCGTGCGATCTACCCGACCCACTTGGACTTCACCCAGTCCCACTAGGTCTTTTCCCATTTCTAGCGTGCGATCTCCCTGATCCACTTAGACTTCACCTAGTCCCACTAGGTCTTTTCCCATGTCAGCGTGCGATCTCCTGGATCCACCTGGACTTCACCTAGTCCCACTAGGTGTGCCTAGTCCCACTAGGTATTTTCCCATGCCAGAGTGCGATCTCCCCGATCCACCTGGACTTCACCTAGTCAAGTCTCCAGTCAACCTTGACCCACTTGACATCATACGACATTCAAACATAATTATCAAACATCGAAACATCCAAATATAAGACATCGGCTCACCTATGCCTAGTCAACCTAGGTCAACCTTGACCTAACCAAGATTGCACCAATAGTTTTAAGGATTTCAACTGGGATTATTGACAACGGCAAGCATGAAATATGATATTCCGCCTTTGGATCACAACACCAGGTTTACGCTGTGGCAAGTTAAGATGCGAGCGGTGCTAGCGCATCTGGACTTGGACGACGCACTGTTCGGGATAGACAACATGCCCTCGACATGGACAAAGGAGGAAAAGGAACGTAAGGATCGAAAAACCCTATCTCAGATCTACCTTCACCTATCGAATGAGATTTTACAGGATATTTTGAAGGAGAAATCCGCTGCTGCGCTATGGCTAAAACTGGAGCAATTGTGTATGAGAAAAAGTCTTACGAGCAAAATGGGCCTGAAATAACGGTTGTATTCTCACCGCATGACAGAAGGTACATCGTTAAGAGATCACTTGATCGTGTTTAAGGAAATCGTCTCTGACCTAGAGGCTTTGGAGGTCAAATATGACGATGAAGATTTAGCATTGATCTTACTGTGTTTTTTACCCTCGTCATATATGACTTTTAGAGATACTATTTTACATAGTCGTGATACTCTTACTTTGAATAAAATTTATGATTCATTATTTTCAAAAGAGAAAATGAAATAGCTTGTCGAAGGATCTGAGGCTCAGGGTGAGGGTCTTATTATTCGAGAAAGGACTCAGGTTGAAGACTCTGATGGTAATATCAGGGGCAGGTCAACATCCAGAAATAGCGATAAGATTTGTAATTATTGTAAGAAGAAGGGTCACATCAAATCAGAATGTTACAAGTTGTAGAATAAGAATAAAAGGGCAGGTAAAAATTCTAGGGGAAAATAATCAGAGAAGTCTGGTGAGGCTGATGTTACCGAAAATTATAATGATGGTGAACTTCTCGTTGCATCTAATGCTGATTTAAAGCAGAGTGAGGAATGAATTCTTGATTCTGGCTGTATGTTTCATATGTGTCCCAATCGGGACTGATTTTCAACATATGAAACGGTTTCTAGTGATGCCGTTTTGATGGGCAATAATGCATTCTGCAGAATCGCTGGTATTGGTACGGTCAGAATTAAGATGTTTGATGGTGCCATTCGGACACTTGGTAATATGAGGCATGCCCCTGATTTGAAGAAAAATATGATCTCTTTGAGTATTCTTGATTCTAAAGGATACAAGTACACTGGTGAAGGTGGAGCTGTAAAGGTCAGTAAAGGGTCTCTTGTTGTGATGAAGGGACTAAGGAGAACCGCCAATTTATATGTTCTGCAGGGATCCACAATAATAGGTGATGTTGTCGTCACAAGGTGACATTGATAAAAGAAGATAACTTACGAGGTACGTGTTCACTGTTGGTGGTTGTGCTATCACTTGGAAAGCTACTTTGCAGAATACAGTTGCATTGTCCACTACAGAGGCTGAATATATGGCTATTACAGAAGCTCGTAAGGAAGCTATTTGGTTGAAAGAACTCTACAATGAGCTTAGCGAAGGCTTGCAGATTACTACAGTCTTTTGTGATAGTCAGAGTGTCATTTTCCTCACGATGGATCAGATGTTTCATGAGAGGACAAAGTACATTGATGTGAGATATCATTTTATACGTGATATTATTGCTCGTGGTGATATTATTCTCAGGAAGGTCAGTACTCATGATAATCCTGCTGATATGATGACTAAGTCACTCCCTATAGCCAAGTTTAAGCATTGCTTGGACTTGGTTGGTGTTAGATGCTGAGATTTACCTGTGAGGCTTTTGTCGATGAGGTGAAGAATGTTCTTTTGAAAATTTATGAAATTCGCGTCAAGGTGGAGATTGTTAGAGTTTGGAGACCCGAATTCAGTTTAATCCGTTAATTTATTATTAGATATTTTTCTTATTAATATGTTAATTAACATATTCTTTATAAATCTGTTAATTAATAGTTTCGTTATTAATTTTTCATTTGACTAAGTATCCTAAGGTCTCTATAAATTATGTATCTCATGGACAAGTTTTATCAATCAAGAAAGTTATTTGGTTACCTCTTCTTTCTTTCTTTCTACTTTTCTTTACTTTATCAGAACCGCCGATTTTGTGTTCCACCGTTCATAGTGATTTTTCCTCCTCTACCCGTGGTTTTTCCCGTCAAGAGTTTTCCACGTAAATCTGGTGCGTTCTCTATTATTCTTGTTGTCGTTTTTCGTACTAATCTCGTTACTTATAATATATCTCGTAAGTATCTAAATTTGTTTATTTTGAACAATATAACCCAAGATGAAAGCTTAAATCCTAGAGAAAATTTTTATTGGCTTAAATTTACTATAACACAATTTTTAAATTTAAACCCTACATATAACCTAAAAAATAAAAAAAAATCTCCGTTGAAATGAATCCAAGGCGTCTTGGATTGAGTCGGGTGCCTGTACTGAATACATGCGCCCCAAGTTCACAACGTCGTGTGACAAACAATTGGCAGCATAGCAATTTCATATATCCATATATATGTATATGTGTGAGAGATTTTGTTTGAGTGCGATGAAGATGAAGTGTCGATGAGTTAGAGGGATGCTGACTGTGCGAAGACTTTGAATTTGAAGAACTTCTACCACCACAAGAGGCACAAAGAAGTGCGGTGAAGATGGAGAGTCGATGAGTTAGAGGGGATGTTCACTGCGTGAAGACTTTCAATTTGAAGAACTTCTACTACCGCGAGCAGCACAAAGAGTGGAGAAATGTCAGCAAGGTCAAGATAGATTCGGCATAGCTACTCCGAAGCTTAAGTTAACTAAAACTAGAACACAAAAAAGAAGGAAAGATTGATTGGAGGATAAAAAAAAAATCCCTACGCGCTGTAAATTCTAGTGCCGCCGGCCCTGTTGTGTTATTGCACCATCAAGTGTATTTAAACCCACTAATGTCAAATTCAATGCACATAGAGCTAGCGATGCATTGCCACCATCCAAATTCAATTTCAAGTTTCAACCGACTCAGTTGATCAATGATAATTATAATGGTTGATGGATTAAAATTTGACAAGAAATTTACGCTTATCAATTTAATTGGGTTCCTTCTATACTCTATTTCAATGACATGGAATAATCGTGAGGGGTCGATAATAAGGCGGTACAATATTTTTTTTAAAAAAAACAAATCAATTTCAATGTAATTTTATTTTTACTGGTTTTACAGTCGCTAATTAATAATTGTTGCAGGCTTTGATTAAGTTAACTACGATCGATGCTGATCCCACAGACCGGCCAACGTACGCTTAGGGCATGTGCGTTAGCTACTACAACTCAGCGACCATCTACTACTCCATGGGACATCTTTATCAATAGACCCGACCACGGTTCAAAATCAACAGTTCGACGGTTCAAAACCGATGGTTCGGAACTGCCGGTTCGACGGTTCGTGAGAGGTCGACCCTTAACCTTAACCGCTCAAGCCGATTACGGTTCATGGTTCGGAACCGCCGGTTCACGGTCCAGTTTACAGTTCGTCACGGTTTAAGATTATTATATTAAAAAAATAAAAATTAAAAATAAAATTAAAAAAAATAAATTTATTAAAAAAAGGACTTGCACTTATATAAGTTGCCTACGTATCCCCTTAGGGTATAGGGGAATCAAAGCACACGTAGTTCTTTACATTTTTACCCTTTTACATTCTTTACATTTTTACAATTTTACTCTTTCTCACTCACTTCCATTTCTTCCCGTTCCCGTTATATTCGTTCCTTCGGTATCAAATTCTTCGACTTTGTCTTCTGAAAGTTGCATTCCTTGGATTCGCTTCTCGGCTCTGGTCTAATCATCAAGTAATGCTTAAGCTTCCAATGAGTCGGGAGACATAGTTGATCGTCGTTCATCTAATATGTTGCCGCCGGCACTGAACGTCTGCTCCACAACAAAAGTTGACACAGGACAAGCTAAAATTTCTTTTGCGATCACGGAGAGAACGGGAAAACTTTGAGCCTTCTGTGACCACAACTTCAAGATATCGAAGTCTTCGCTATCTGCTTCATTAAAATCAAAAGAAGTCGTAAAATAATTCTCAAGTTCCTGTGTGGAACTTGAGAATCCTCGTGGACGTTTCGTCCGTTCTTTTAATAAAAGTTGTGCTTTTGTAAGTTTTAAATTAGTAATAGTAGGTTGTTGTGTTTCAGAAATATTAGTTTGTGTTCCATATTTAACATAATATTAATTATAAAGATCATATAAGTAATTTTTAATATTATATACAATATTAGCTGGATCCGGAGAGGAAAATCTTTAATAGGAATTAAAGCGTCATAATATAAAGTTAACATTTCTTGTAAAACTTCTAATTTAAATCTAGGATCTAAAGCAAATGTAATTAAATAAATTTTAGAAATTAAATAAAAATATTTTTTCCATTTAGTTTTCATAGCTATTATACATAAAATTAAAGCTTCATCATTTACATGTTCATTTAATATTAATACTATACTACAAAAATTTACTAAAATTAAATGAGGAGCAGGATAATAAACAACAGAAAATTATTTAGTTGCATCATTAAAAATTTTTAAAATTTCACAAATATTACTATAAATATTCCATTGTTGCGAAAATAAATATATGTTAGTATTACTATTTTGTGCAAAAAACAAATATAATAAATCTTTATATTGAAAAGAATCTTGTAATAATTGATATGTTGAATTCCAACGTGTTGGAACATCACGTGGAAATTTTTTAGGTCTCATTCTATTAACTTTACAAAATCTATTCCATTGTTTCTTCATAGATGGATGAGACCATAAGTATGAAATTGTGATTCTAATTTGTTGAATATAATTTTTAAAAGTTTTAATCCATCTTGAACACATAAATTTAAAATATGGCATACACAATGAATATGAAAAAATAAACCACCAATAACAAGTTGACAAATACATTTTAGTTCGTCTATTGAAGCGGTATTAGAACTAGCATTGTCTAATGATATTGAAAATATTTGATGAGTCAATCCATATTCTTTTAAAACTATGTGTAATAATTGTGCAATGTTATGAGTAGTATGTGATTCATCAAAAACTCTATAAGCTAATAATCTTTTTTGAAGGATCCAAGAGTTATCAATCCAATGACATGTTACACTCATATATGAATGAATTTGCCAATGATCACTCCAAATATCGGAACATAAAGAAACTTTATTATTTAATTTACTAAATTCTTCAATTAAATTCTTTTTTCTTTGTTTTACTAATCTTTTAATTGTACGAGTAAGTGTAATTCTTGGTACACGTTTAGCAGCAGGATTAAGAGATTTTTTACAAAAATCTTCAAATGTGCATTTAGATCCAAAACTAAAAGAAAGATATTCTATGGAAACAAATTTAGCTAATGATTCTCTTAATTTATTATCCGAATATAAAAATAAACCAGAATCAGTACTACTACCATTAGAAAATCTAGATAATTGTATTTGAGAGCGGTCAAACCCATATTCCGTCGATTGCTTTGTTTCTACATGTCGTTTCAACGACCCATAGCCGCCGCTGGCTTGAAATTTGTAGGAAGCATTGCAATGCTTGCATTTTGCACGCTCCTGACGGAAGTGTGACCTTCTCAAAATGTTTAGTGAAAATAGATGATTTTAAAGGAGGATTTTCTCGAACCTTAGAAGTAATCACATCGGTACTTCCTTGCGTTTCGGGGATCGGAGGGCGTTGGGGCTGAGCCTTGGTCTCTTCATCGGTGGATTAAATTTGAAGGTTGGGATTCTCGTATGCTATTTCTTTTCCCCTCCGAGATCGAGATGACGAAGCTCCGTGACCTCCTTCCATTATCGTCGAAAAATGAAGAACGCGGATAGAAGTTGAGAGTTAGAGATTTGAGAATGAGAGATTGAGAGAAGAGAAGTTGTGTTGTGTGTGAAAATGATGAAATGAGGTCCCTATTATAGAGTTCGGATCATAACGATCACTAAATCATAATCATTGATCAAAAAACGGTCAAATGATCTCATCCGTCGAAAAAAGAAAAAAAATAATAAAAAACCCATCCAACGACACTGAACCGACGGTTCGCGGTTTCTGGCTGCGGGAACCGGACCGGCGAACCGGGTCAACGGGCCACCCGACCCGTTGACTCGGGCCGGTTTCAGGCTGGGTCCGGGCTGGCCCCGCCGGGGGCGGGTCTATGTATCATTCCTCCTAGCTTTTATTCAATTAAGTCGAGTTGTATATATATATATATATATATATATATATATATATATATATATATATATATATATATATAGGAAGAGTGAAAATGGGAGAGTGAAAACAAAGTGAATGACGTGACCAGCGGCGAATCCAGACAGAAATTTAAAAGGGTGCTCAAAAAATATTTTTTCTATCAAATAAATATATTAAAAGACTAAAATACTATTGTATAAAAATTTATGCATACCAATAAAGTAATTATTCCTAGACATCAAATTATGAATTATGATACAGTTTCAAGATGATTATTGTAATATATTATAGAGAAGGAAAGAATACTTATTAATTATATTGAAATAATAAAGAACGCTAAAATATAATTATTAGCATTAGCATTAAAATAATTGATTATTTTTTATTAATTATTTTTCAAATGACAATTTTATAAAAAAAATTTAATAAATTTAAAACGTCATATATATGTATATATATATATATATATATAATTGATCAGGTGCGGACCGCGGTGATCATCGGTGAACACCATCGGTGACCATCAGCGGCCTTCGGCCGCCGCCCTCGAACAAAACTATAACCTAAGGGGTGAGCGATGAATCTTAGGGGTAACGATGAACCCGTCGGATAGCAATGAACCCGTCGGTATTAGGTAACGGCTGATCGGTCAGGTTGACCGATCATGCAGCTGTCTGATCGGTCAGGGAGGTCTCTGACCGATCAGAAAAATCAATTCTATATATATATATATATATATATCATGAATGTATTCAGAGAAGGGGGTGCTTACGCACCCCTCGCTCCCCCTTGGCTCCGCCGATGGACGTGACACTTTACATGTACATGCCCGATTATCGCTTGGATATCATCGGCGGCCTTCGACTGCTGCCCCGAATCAAACTATATCCCTGGGGGCACGGTGAACCCGTCGGAGATCGCTGCATGTAAAGTGTCACGTCATTGACTTTGTCTTTCACTCTCCCTATCATCTCTCTCTCTCTCTCTCTCTCTCTCTCTCTCTATATATATATATATATATATATATATATATTAATTAATGTTGTGTTCCAAAAATGACCACCTAATTATTTAATTTCATTGGTTATAACTCACTATTATTTATTTATTTGTTTATATATTTCAAAATAAATGATTAGTAGTAGGATTAGTAGTAGTAGTTGCATGATAATTAATTACAAGTGTGAACTGCGAAGTCCTCTTGCTGACCGAGAGCTATCATCATCGTCCCGCAACATTTTCGTGATAGGAACGGAAGTGACCAAGTATTCTGATAGATATATATATACACACATATGATAGCAACGGATTTGTAACTTTGACCGTTGAATTATATAATTTATAGCACTTTCCGTTTCGCTAAATAGTAAATATGATATATGATTGAAGTGACGAATCGATCTTCCTATTTCGACTACTTTACTGTTGGACCGAAAAATTTAATGTCAACTCTTATATTTTTGCTTCAAAAATTAGATTACAATGTTTTCGGTCGTTATTATGTCTAATCAATAAGTTGTTCAACGCACGGCAGCCGCCTTTTTTTTTCCGTGGGTTTAGACGGAGGAAAGGGTTGACAATTAACTCATTGACTAATTCAGAAATTGAATTGGTAGACTGAAGGAGATATCCAAATTTATTGTCAACTACAAATCATTAAATTCTTAAAAAAGATGGCATTCATAAGAATGAAGGTTGATTATTATAATTATTTATTATTATTTTGATAATATTAATATGTGGAAAAAATAAAATAAAATCTTTTTAACTGGGCTAGGACGGAGAAGAGCCCAAATAGGGCGGCGCCTCCGCCTGGTAGAATTCTCCATTGTCACGTGCGTCTCGGAGGATGGCGAGGCGGGGACGGCACGTGACTGTGGGACCCGTTCCGCTCGCGAGCCGCCAAATACCGTCTCCAAACGCGAGCCGAAGAGTCGGACCGAACCGCGACGTGTCGTTTACATGCGGTCACTTACCCTCTTTGACCGGACGCCGGGTGCGTTGTCTGACTGACCACTTGCTCATCACTCCATTTTTTTTTTGTTATATATATATATATATATATTCGGTAGGTATTTTCATTTATTGAGAAAAATGCTCTTTTAATTTTTAAAAAAAGGGAAGCAAAGTCGTGAGTTACATTAAACAAAAAGAAAAAAAAAATGGATGGCAATTAAATTAATATTTAATATTTTGTAGGGAAGGAAAGTTATAAATATTTTAAATATTGGGCCTTCCTTGCCTTTCTGTGTTGTTTCTTTTTTCCCTCTTTTTCCCGTTGAAGTCAACTCTTCCCAATCGCGGAACCAGCTCCGCCGCCTCCTCCTCCTCCTTGCTCCTCCGGCGGATGAGGCCACCGGCGACACCGCCAAAGCGCCGGAGAGACGAAATCCGTAAATCCACTTCCCTCTAGCCCTAAAAAAACCCTTCTTTTTTATTCCGAGCTTTAATGTCCCGTTTCTCGGCCTGTTCGCTATTATGATCGCCATTATTAGGGAGGGAGAAGCGAGTGTGTGTGTGTGGGAGAGAAGGGGCAGTTGGCATCTGCTTTTGAGCATTTAATTGCAACATCTTTACTCGCCCCGAAGGAGTAGCTGTAAGGGTCGATTCTTCGGCGCGGGCCAACTTTTTTGGGTTACTTCACTTGTTCTTACTTCTTACACCTTCCCCCTTTTTTCGATCTCTCCCTTTTCTCGGCTTTGTTTTTTTTGTGTGTGTGTTTTTTCTCTGATTTGTCGCTGTAATAGAGGAGCAGCAGGGCAAGGAAGAGGGATAGAAGGGAGGGGGATAAAGAATGTTGCTTGCAAAACAGAGGTGGCAAGGACGGCGGTGATTGGCGGCCGCTATGCCCTATTTAGGATTGGAGCAACCGTAGCCATGCGCGTCATCCTGATCGTCGCGCTGTTGTCTGCCGCCGTGCTGGCGGCTGCGGCGCAGAACCTGAGTCCGGCCGATCTCACGGGGCTTTATGGCCTCCGAGCCTCGCTCGGCCTCCGCGCGCGGGACTGGCCTCGCCGGGCGAACCCCTGCGCCTTATGGGCCGGCGTCACCTGCAGCGCCGCCGGCCGGGTCGTTGGAATCGACCTCTCCGGGCTCCGTCGCACGCGGCTCGGGCGGCGTAATCCGTTGTTCGCCGTTGACGGGCTGAGGAACCTCACCCAGCTCCGATCCTTCAACGCCACCGGATTCGCTCTCCCCGGCCCCATTCCTGATTGGTTCGGCCGCGACCTTGCGCCGACCTTCGCCGTACTCGTCCTCCGCCGCGCTTCAGTTCTGGGTCAAGTCCCTGTCAGTCTAGGCAACGCTTCTCGGATCACCATGCTCGACCTCGCCAGCAACAACATCACCGGAAGCATCCCTTACAGTCTAGGTCAACTTACCAACCTCACTCTCCTCGACCTCTCCTCCAACTCACTCTCCGGGGCGGTGCCGCTTTCTCTCGGCATGCTCAGGAACTTGAGCGTTCTCATCTTGGCTAATAATAGCCTCGTCGGACCCATTCCTCCGCAGCTCGGCGATCTCTCCTCGCTCACGGTTCTTGACCTGAACTCCAACTTCCTCTCCGGATCGCTCCCTGATGACCTGAGGAACCTGAGGAGCGTCCAAAATTTGACCTTGAGCCACAACTTGCTCTCAGGTCCTCTCTCTGGCAATCTCTTCGCTGGTCTCACCCGGCTTCAGTCCGTCCAGCTAAGTCACAACAACTTCTCAGGGGCATTGCCCGACTCCGCCTGGTCTCTTTCTGAGCTATCAACATTCGACGTCTCTCACAACAACCTCACTGGGGCACTCCCAAACATTATACCAGCTGTTGTGAACAACAATGTCAGTGGCGTGCTCTTTGATCTGTCAAACAATCTTTACTATGGTCACATCTCTTCTAGCTTTGTGAGCATTTTTAACCAATTTAGAAGTGTGGATGTATCTGTAAATTTCCTAGAAGGTGCCTTGCCGTTTGAAAACTTTCGCAGCAATGCCTCATTCAGATTGAATTGCTTTCAAAATGCTACAAATCAAAGGAGTGCAGAGGTCTGTATGCAGTTCTATTCAGAGAGAGGGTTACCTTACGATGGGGGTGCGACACCAAGCCCTGCACCTTCAGGTACTCATAGGAGGAGGAGGAGGAATTTGATTTATATACTCATCGGGGCAATAGGTGGTGCTTTGGTTCTTGCTGCATTGGTTCTTTTACTGATATGTTGTTGCAAGAAATCTGGTCGCCAGAACGCTGAACAGCAGCAAAGTAGGGTAGTCATAGCGTCCTCTACTGATGGTGGAACCCTGGGTCCTGCTGTCCATGTCAATTTGTCAGCTGTAGGAGAACCCTTCACTTATGATCAGTTGGTCCAAGCTACTTCGGACTTCAGTGAGGAAAACCTCATCAAGCATGGACACTCAGGTGATATATTTCGTGGTGTTCTGGAAAGAGGGATTCCTATTGTTGTGAAGAGGATGGATTTGCAAAAGCTCAAGAGAGATGCTCCAGCTGGAGAGTTGGATTTGTTCTCTAAGGGCTTGCATGAACATTTGGTGCCATTTCTAGGCCACTGTTTGGAGAAGGAGAATGAGAAGTTCCTTATATATAAATTGGTGCCAAACGGTGACCTATCATCAGCTTTGCAGAGGAAACCTGAGCTCCAAGAAGGGCTGCAGTCATTGGATTGGATAAAGAGATTGAAGATTGCAACAGGCATTGCTGAGGCTCTAAATTATCTTCATCACGAATGTTCGCCTTCACTCGTTCATAGGTAAGCAATTATATAATTGCAGTAAAACTTGGCCACTTGCTTTACTTGTTCTCTCTCGTTTGATCTCTATTTGATAAACAAGTTTCAAGAAACATATGATTAGCTTGTTAATTTTTCATTAGTTCTTTTTGTCAAGATTATTAATTTGAACTCTCTGATACTTATCTGATTGGTAGGCAAGGCACACCAAGTCTTATGTCTTATGGTTTAAATAGAATTAGTTATCTGGATAGAATATGTTGTGTTTAAGATTTTTTAGGCTGTCTTTAAATATATATAATTTTCCCTTATGTAAAATATGACTTATGGGATATATTTTTCTGAATTTTGGTTTTTGGATTTATGCATCTTATGTTCCCTTTATTTCCATTACCATCGATTTCAAAGAACCAAGTTCATGCTAGTGCAAATAACCTTGTCAACGAGGAGTGGAATTTTTCACTGGACTTCCTTAGTTTTGTTCAATCCATGCTATTAGACGAGCATAACCAGTTTGAAGCTCTGGCTAATCTCTTGGTCTTTACATTCCAACTGCCATATGTCTAGTATTAGCTGTCAATCTGTCAATGAACACTGCGTTCACTTCTGATTTCTAATCTACATGTGATCAACAGTAAGCAGTGTTTCAATTTGGGATCAGCTACATTTCTAAATGGCATGTACTCACATTAAATAACCTCTACGACAAATAATCTACTGCTTTGAAATGTTATAAGGTTCAGGTAGATGATTCTTGCTTAACCATGACCATCTCTTGATTTTTCAAAAAATTTTCATGATGGTCTTCAAGATTGCCAACATCTTTTGCAATCTTCCTATGTGGATAAGTGGTGCTCCCAGTCCTTTCTTTGCCTCTGTAAGCATCTCCTCCAACTGTAGTCCTAAGCAGGCATTTTTTACATTATTCTTCTGCATCTGATTTTTTCTCTTAGCAAATAGCAATCATATATCTGAACCAAGTACAGTTATGTAAATTAAATTAAATATCTTCTAGTTATCATCTTTATCCCTTTTTTTTCTGAAAATATGTGTTATGACCTAACAAATATTTTATACTGCTGAGTGCTGAGATGTATTGTAGTGATACCACCAAAATGACTACTACAATTGTAGATCCCGATTTTGGTGAAATGGACCATCTTTCATCTGCACTTCTTAGGCCCCGTTTAGTTTGTGAAAATGGTTTTTTTTCCCGTCCAATGTTTATTTCAAAAAGTAGAATTTGCAATTTGAAATGAAAAATAAAATAAATATTTTTCATTAACTTTTTGACACTTGAAACACAAGTTTCATTGGGGAGCTCTCAAGGTCATCTCCAACCATGTAGCATTCCTGTTCCTTTTCATTCAACTCTACTCAATGCACACAACATATGGCTTATTTCTACATCAAAACAATTGCTTCATTTTTTCTTTCTAGCATCTCATCATCTAATGATCTAACTCGAATTAAAAACTTCTGAATACTAGATAGGACTCAGAACCAATTCACACTAGATTATTCTACACTGCAATTGATTTTTTGTTGCTTTTGTTAAATTATAATGAATAGGATTTGTGTTGCAAGAACAGTTTAGTTTTTCGTTTTGTGTGGCAATTTTGTAGATAATTTGTTGTAAGGATAGAAATTGATCAATCTCCTTCCACTTCTTAATTCATGATTAGTATATGAATTCATTCAAGTTTTGAAATATCATTCTTATCATGGTTTGCCTTGTTGTAGAAGCCTCATCTCGAAATAGAGGAAACCTAAATCTTGTGATCGTGGAAGCTTGCTGCTCTTGATCACAGAGTCTTTATGCTTCCGTTGTGTCCTGGGTGTTAAACTTGTTTCTGTCAGAGAGACTGTCGGAGAGTTTAAATATAAATTGAAATTACAAAATAATTCCAACTTAGCTGTTGAGTGACCTGAGCTGCCTTGTATGCAGAATACAAACTCCCAAGCTGAAATGCTAGAGCAGAATTTCCCGAACCGAACTTCTCGAACTGGTGTCCCCGAACCAGAGTTCCCGACTCGGAGTTCCCGACTGGACTTCCCGACTCGGACTTCCTGAACCGGTCTTCCTAAACTGGAGAGGGAGAGTTGTTGAGGCCTGCGAAATGCAGTTTCCTTGAAACAGATTTGTCCTCCTCCGAGCGTGCTTCGAGGTTCTGATCGACGTCTCTTTCTCTGAATACAACAGCGAGACCACGAACACAACGAAGCACTGGTTGCTCGTGGCGAACTGAAGAAGTACCCGATTACTACCAGGGGTAATCGACCGAGCGGGGAACACATAGAGGCTCGGGAACGAGGTGGAAGACAATTGTTGCTCTTCCTTTCTTTTGCTCTCGGTTACAACCTTTTTATATAGGGCTTAGACTCATGCAGCAATTAATGACCGAATTAACGTCATTTACTGCTAATTAACCATCCAGATCCAAATGTCCGGAGATTACTGATTTTGCATTAATCAACAGTTAATGCATCCGTTACATTTGAGTAAAAGATTTCGCAGGTGGAAAAATGTTGGTTTATTCGCTTAGACGAATTTTCCCCCGACCAATCCGGCATTCGACGCGCGCAGGTCGTGCACGCACACGAATTAACTTAGTTCAGTATAAATCTGGGCCATAGATTTGCACCCGCCTGCGCACCGACGCGCGAGAGAGTCTCTCCCCATACATTTGTTCACAACTAACATGCTTGTGAAACAATTTAAACCAACTAATATGCCTTGAAACTCCCAATATGGGACTAAAATCCCATTCACAATGGAGCCTCTTTCCTCTCCACCTCTCTTTCCATTCACTTGTATCCAACAATCCCCCACATGAATTGAAACAGGGTATGTGATAACATTCAACAGTTGAGTCCAGTATATAACAGGTAGGTTTCACCCTTTGAACCTTCCCTTGTGAAGATCTGTTTGCTTACTGGCTGACAGTAGACATGATGCCCTTGAACTGTGCTGTCGTTCGTGTAAGCATTGACATATCTCACCCAGGACTCTCCCTGATATACCTCAGTTCTCATGAGTATGTTCGTTCTTAGCCATGAACACGCCTGATTTTGCGAGAAGTTCTATGAATTGTGCCTCCAATTCTCTTCGAAGCGACCCCACTTCTTTCTCACATAGGTGATCTTTTAAGAGTTTTCTACATAACTCTATTGAATCATTAAAAGCCGCATGCTTAACCTCCATCCTTCACTGTTTCAATGGGTCATTCCCTTACAGTGAGCAACTTTGTTAGTGCAGTTAGCTTGTCACTTTGAATCTAGTTCTTGGGATCTCCAGTCTGCATAAGTTGGGTTTCCTTTGCACCAACATTTTCTACCGGCATCAAACTCATCCTTCTTGATGAGCTTGCAACTAACTCTCGATTTAACCCTTGGTTAGCGGATCCGCTAAGTTATCCTTTGACTTCACATAATCAACAGTGATAACTCCAGTTGAGAGTAGTTGTCTACCATTATACATATGACATTGTACCCGACCAATTGCCGATTGACTATCACAATATATGCAAGTTGTCGGCACGAGTTTCGCTATCTCAGTACATCTTCTAAGAATTGTCGTAGTCATTCAGCCTCTTCACCACATTTGTCAAGAGCTACAAACTCAGACTCCATCGTAGATTTGGTTATTACGGTTTGCTTAGAAGATTTCCATGAAATGACTGCACTTCCCAGAGTGAATATATATCCACTCGTAGACTTCGAGTCTTTTATGTCAAATATCCAACTTGCATCGTTGTATCCTTCGATAACAGCAGAATATCGCATATAGTGCAGTCCGTTTTCACGAGTATATCTCAAGTATCTCTGTCACGCCCCGAGGAGCCGCTCGTCCGATACCGACCGGACGACTTCTCCCTCGAACCGGCGGACAATTCGAAAACCCTAGCACATCGACTCTCGCGGTAAGCCTGTACCCAAGCCTATAGAGCTGGAACAAGGCACCGAACGCGTAAAACAAACGACGTCGTCAAACAAAAGATGCGTACCGGTACGACTTACGAGAAAACAAAGTAAAACGAAGGCCTCCATAGCACACAAAAATACAACCATATCGAAAATACAGCAGCGGAAAAGGTGAAGTAACAAAAATAGAAAATGAATAAGAAGGGTACCAACATGTACCCACAACGAATACAAGAAAAATCCTCGAAAGTCGCCTCGACACACATACACAGGGACAGGCAGACAGGCACTCCAGTCGATCATCCTGAAATAGAGGAAAAACAGGTCTAACGGTGTGAGTCCTAGAACTCAGCGAATACACAGGTATGCACAAGGAGATATAATAACAGTAAGTACCAGCAACTATAGAAGAAAGTGCAGTAATAATAAAAGCAGATCTAAACCAGCAGACGAGAAGTATACCTACCTGTGCCGAACCATCCCCATAGTATGCATGTCAACCAAGTGCAACAATCAAGTAGAGCAATCACAACCAGATGCATCAATGCACAGTATGCTCATGATGCAGCATGGGTCACCCCTGACGCCAGTCGGCTAATATCGCCTCTACGCGAAACCGAGTGGGTAGGGCTCTGACCGGGTCCTCCCTCCACTTAAACGGCCATCGTCGTGCCTCACACGACACCGAATGAGCCGGGTCTCAGACCCTGAACGTACTCTGTCATCGGACAAAGTGACGTTCCCTGCCCCTCACTATCATCGGATAGGTAGGGGACCTGTCGGAGCGCCGTGGCCTATAATCCACTAATAAAGAGTGGAACTGGGACTACACGACAGGTAAAGTGGCAGGTATGACGACCCATCTCAACCACTAGGGGAGTCAAAGGTCGCCTGCATATGCCCCTACACCAGTAGCACGTACGACGGCCCATCTCAACCTCCAGGGAGTCAAAGGTCGTCCGCCTATGCTACGTGCACGATGATGCATGTCACTATCCCATGCATCACCCGCTATCTAACCATACTGTCACTACATGAAATGCAGTAGTCCAGATATCCGGTATGCACCAATACCTAAATCCTAGCGTAAGGTATAAGGTAAGCTGTACATCATCAATCCATACAGAACTAGTAAGCAGTAAATCTAACAGATATCACTAACGAAGCAACAGTACAAAAATAAAACTATCAGGTATCTGTACTGCTAACTATATCTAACAATGCATAAAGAGGTACCCGCCTCGATATAAAGAAGTCCAGGCGCCGAGAACCCCCCGTCCAATATAAGATCCGAGGCGAATATCTGAGTCAAGGCCCTGCATCAAATAATATAATCTTAGCTACACAACCAAAGTAAATAGCTAATCCAAATCTCTAAGTCGCATCAGGGTTATCCTACTTCCGAAGTCATTTAACTAAATTCTAATTACATGACTAGTCTCATTATTGAGTCTAAGTGGATTTAGACTCAGCCTAAACCCACCCTAAAACCTAGATCAAATTCCCCTGAACCACTCCCGATCATCTCATGGAAGGCTCAATCACATGAGTAGAGTAACTCCAAGATCTGACTGATTGGCAAGGATTCCAACTCCAAGCTAACTTCATAGATCCAAAGACACAGCTCAACCAAACGGATCCAATCCATCACCCACTGCCGATCAAAGAACTAAATCCATTTCCCTGGCCAAACCAAACATCACAGAAGAGGCTCACGGCAAGAACACCCACCCAAATGCTCAAAACATCACACGGCAATGGAAGAAATTCTACAGTCGATCTGAAACAGAACAACAGAACTCGAAAGTCTAACTCAGATCCTAACAGCAACCACAGGGTTAAAAGGAACACAATAGGCAAACACCTACAACCAAAACTCCGGTGACTCACGGCAAAGGTAAACGCGAACCAAAAGATCAATCTAAGAACCCAAATCTGAACGCAACCTCCAAACAGAATTGTCAGCCACCACAATCACAAATCAACTCAGTCTCAAATTCGATCAAAAAAAAAAAAAAAACCTACGATCGAAGATATCATTCCATTAAAATCAACTACTCCAGAGATCAAGATCCTTTTCCCCAACCCTACACCGATCAAAGTAGGAATCATCATCACAGTCTACAGACAACATACTCGGATCAGAGAAAGCAAGCGCAATTGGGTACGCAAGAACACAAAACCTCGCATCAAGAATTCAATCCGATCAGAGGATACTAAGAACAACCAGAACCCTAATTCCGTACCTCAAACGAGTTCGGCGTTCTTTGCTCCGGCTCCGGCGATCACGACGTGCTCCCAGTACCAGATCCAACCCAAGCCGACCAAGAAACCCTAGATCAATCAATTCCATCTCAGGACCAAGATAGATTCTGAAATACCGAGAAGATCGAGGTAGGAGTCCCGGAATCGAAAACTAGGGCAAATCCAATCGCTTACCTCCTCGATGATGCCGACGACCACGCGATCTGCCAGGGAAACGGAGTCACGAATCTCCTAGTGTCGACTATCCCTAGTGGCACGAGCTGAGAGATCGCCGGCGTTGGTTGAGTGGCCTCGACGGTGGAAACGAGAAGCAGAAGAAGAAGAACAAGTGAAGTAGGCTCGTGAGATTTAGGGTTCGCGATCGACTCAGCCACGAGTGGGTAATATAAGGATTTGGTCTTTTGCAAATAAACCCATCCAAATTCTGTTAATCCCTCTATAACCCTTTAATTTGGAAATTTTGCAATTAAACCCTCGAATTTCCCAGATTCTCACAATCTCAGTACTCTTGTTATCCCTTTCCAGTGCTCAACACTAGGATTACTCGGGTATCTACTCAGTTTATTTACTGCGTAGGCTAAGTCTGGTCTTGTACAATTTATCAAATACATCAGATTTCTAATCACCTGAGCGTACTCTACATGAGAGATACTTTTTCCTCGGTTTTTCGATAGATGTTGATTTGTATCTATCGGTGTTCGTGCCAACACAGTATCACCATTGGTGAATTTCTCAAGAATCTTGTCCACGTAATGAGACTGACTAAGAACAAGTCCTTCTGCTATTCTAAAAATCTTGGTTCCTAGAATCACATCAGCTAGGCCCATGTCTTTTATGTCAAATCTTGAGTTCAACATGGCTTTAGTGGATTTGATTATCTTATCATTATTTTCAATGATAAGTATGTCATCTACATATAAGCACAGGATGACAAAGTCATTTTTTGTGACTTTCGTGAAGACACATTTATCATATTCATTGAGTTTGAATCCACCTTCTTGCATGACATTATCAAATTTCTCATGTCATTGCTTTGAAGCTTGTTTCAAGCCGTATAACGACTTCACCAATTTGCAAACCTGGTTATTCTGTCCTAGCACAGAAAACCCCTCGGGTTGCTCCATGTAAATTTCCTCTTCTAAATCTCCGTTTAGAAAGGTCATATATCCATCTGATGTATTTCCAGGTTCCATAGAGCAGCAATAGCTAACAATAGTCTAATGGAAGTTATTCTCGACACCGGAGAATACGTATCAAAGTAATCAAGACCTTCTCGTTGTCGGTAATCTTTAATTACTAATTTGACCTTATACTTGTCAATTCTGCTATCTGTTTTTTTTTCTTCTTGAAGATCCACTTGCAACCTAATGGTTTACTCCCCGAAGGAAGGTCCACAAGCTCCCAAGTGTGATTTTGCAAGATAGATTCTATCTTAGATGCAATTGTCCTTTTCCAGTGAGGTCCCTCAAAAGAGTTTACTGCTTCTGAGTAACTTTGGGGCTCACCTTCCAATATGAAAGTGATAAAATCTGTTCCATAAGATTTTTCCACCCGAGCTCTCTTACTTCGCCTAGGCGCAGCCTCAACTAGTTCATTATCTTCTTCTTCCTCTGGTATTTCATCCACCCGTTTTGAGGAGCTAACATCTTCTCAGGTCTTATATGAAAACACATGCTCGATGAATTAGACATTTCTTGATTCTATTTTTGAGTTCTTGTGTATATCGGTAATTGTGACTCATATACACAAAACTGATACGCACTGCTGTTATATGCATATCCGATAAATATGCAATCAATAATTTTTGGTCCTATCTTAATCCTTTTCGGATTAGACATCAAAACTTTGGCAAGACACTCCCACACTCGCAAATATTTGTAGGATGGTCGTCTTCCATTCCATAACTCATAAGAGCTCTTATCTATTTTCTTTCGAACAACCTTATTTAAAAAGTAATTAGTTGTTAACACAGCTTACCCCCCACATGGAATCTTGCAGTGCAGAGCTCAATAGAAGAGCATCTATCATCTCCTTAAGAGTTCGATTCTTTCACTCAGCAACTCTATTCTGCCGAGGGGAATAAGGAGCTATTGTTTCGTGTCTGATCCCATGTTCAGCACACAACTCAGCGAATGGTGATACATCTTCACCGTTTCGGTCGCTTCGAACCAACTTAATTTTCTTATTAAATTAGTTTTCAACCTCATTCTTGTAGAGAACGAATTTCTCTATAGCTTTGTCCTTACTTTTGAGAAAATACACATAACAATATTTTATATTATCATCTACAAAAGTAATGAAGTACCTATTCCCACCACGTGTCGGTGTACCTTTTAGGTCACATACGTCGGTGTGAATTAGGCCGAGTGGTTCGTTGCTTCTTTTAACGTGTTGAAAGGATGACCTTGTCAAATTTGCTTCAACACAAGTCTCACACTTGTGTTTTGGATCAAGGTGGAATATCAGTATGCTTTGCATGTTTATTAATCTACGTAGCACATCGTAATTCACATGTCCTAGTCTACCATGTCATAAACATAAAGACTCAAGCATATAAGTAGAAGAACTCTCAATTTTATTTATCTTAGTCCTAATGGCCATTACACTAAGCTTAAACAACCCATCAGATACATAGTCCCTTCCCACAAACATTCCATTCTTCGACAGTAAAACTCTGTCTGACTCAAACACAATGCGAAAGTCATGCTTAATAATGATCCGGACACTAGATTCTTTCGAATCTCCGGAACATACAACACATTGGTTAGAGTGAGGTCCTTGTCCGAGGTCATCTTTAGCACCACTTTTCCTTGGCCCATGACGTCCGAGGTTGCCGAGTTCCCCATGAACAGTTTGTCTCCACTGATTTCATCAAAGTTGTGGAGCAGTTTCTTATTGCAGGACACATGTCTGGTGGCTCCAGTATCGATCCACCATTGTCGCGAGTTTGAACCCACCAGGTTCAATTCGGAGACCACGACACAAAGATCTTCCATTTCTAGTCCCTCGTTTAGGTTGGCCTCCCGCTTCTTCGGTTTTTTGCATTCCGAAGATTTGTGACCAACTCGGTCACAGTTGTAGCACTTCCCAGAGAACTTCTTGTTTATGCCTGCTCTAGGTCCCATCTTGGAAGATTTGGAATTCTTTTGTTTCGAGCTTTGTCCGTGCTCGACCACGTTGGCTTTCACAGTAACCTGAGAGAACACCTTTCTCTCTGAACTCTTGTTGTCTTCTTCGATGCGAAGTCAAACAACGAGTTCTTCCACATTCGTCTCCTTCCGCTTGTGCTTCAGGTACTTCTTAAAATCCTTCCAGCCGGGAGGCAGCTTCTCAATGATTGCTGCTATCTGGAAGTTTTCACTCAGAACCATACCTTCTGAGTGGATCTCATGTAAGATCACCTGAAACTCACCTGAGCTCCTGGACTTGGCTGATCACTGTCTTGGAGTCCACCATCTTGTACAGGAATCGACCCACGATGAACTTCTTGGCCCCTGCATTCACCATCTTATATTTCTTGTCCAAGGACTCCCACAACTCTTTAGCCGTTCTCTTCGTGCTGTACACAACATAGAGCGAGTCGGCTAGACAGTTGACGATGTAGCTTCGACATAGGTACTCAGAATGAGTCCAAGTCTCCACCTCAGCAACCTGAGCATGCTTGGGAGGGTCCGCGATCAGGAACCGAACCAGATTGAGCGTGGTAAGGTAGAAGAGTATCTTTTGCTGCCACCTCTTGAAGTTCAACCCAGTGAACTTCTCTGGTTTTCCCCTTGGTTGATTGGGACATTCCCAATCGGGGCGGAGGGGGCTTGGTCACCTCAACACTTTCCGTGTCATCTCAACAGAAACAAGGTCTATTTCAAAATTGTCGGAGAGTTTAAATATAAATTGAAATTACAAAATAATTCTAACTTTGCTATTGAGTGGACTGAGCTGCCTTGTATGTAGAATACAGACTCTCGAGCTGGAATTCCAGAGCAGAATTTTCCGAACCGGACTTCTCGAACCAAAGTTCCCGAATCGGTCTTTCTGAACTAGAGAGGAAAAGTTGCTGAGACCTACGTAATGCAGTTTCCTTGAAACATATTTGTCCTTCTCCGACTGTGCTTCGAGGTTCCGATGGACGTCTGCTTCTCAGGATACAACAGCGGGACCACGGACACAACGAAGTATTGGTTGCTTGTGGCGAACTGAAGAAGTACCCGATTGCTACAAGGGGTAATCGACCGAGCGGGGAACACACAGAGACTCGGCAGCGAGGTGGAAGACAATTGTTGCTCTTCCTTTCTTTTGCTCTAGGTCACAACCTCTTTATATAGGCTTAAACCCATGTAGCAATTAATGACCGAATTAACGTCATTTACTGCTAATTAATCATCCAGATCCAAACGTCTGGAGGTTACTGATGTTGCATTAATCAACAGTTAATGCATCCGTTACATTTTAGCAAAAAAATTCGCAGATGGCAAAATGTTTGTTTATTCGCTTGGACAAATTTTGCCCCGACTCGTCCGGCATTCGATGCGCGCAAGTCGTGCACACACTCGAATCAACTTGGTTCTGTACACCTCCTGCGCACTCACGCGTGAGAGAGAGCCTCTCCCCATGTATTTGTTCACAACTAACATGCTTGTGAAATAATTTAAACCAATCAATATATCTTGAAACTCCCAATGTGGGACTAAAGTCTCATTCACAATGATGTCTCTTTCCTCTCCACCTCCCTTTCCATTCACTTGTATCCAACAGTTTCATCTACCGCTTGGCAGATGAAATGATAAGCTTCGCTGCACTTATTCGGCATGGAATAATTTTAAAATCATATTCCATTGTCTTATATAGGATGTCTAATTTGGCTTCCCGCCTTCAACAAAATCACCATGATATCGAAGCTAAAAATAATTCTTTCCCGAGTACATATCTGAACCATTAACGATCACAATTCTTACTGTCTATGCTTTTCTTGTCGCTGATCTGATTTCCTAAATGAATATTCCATGTAATGTTTTGAACTTCTGACGTAAAACGAAATTCGTTACCATGTTTTGTGGCGACATAAAATATTAGTCCTTGGCAACAGAAGTAACATATAATCTGTTTCATTAAACTGCAATTTATTGTGTTCTCAGAGACATCCAAGCGAGCAGTATCCTTCTCGATGACAAATTTGAAGTCAGGCTTGGAAGTTTAAGTGAGATTTGTGCTCAGGAAGGCGAAGCACACCAAAACGTGTTCACTAGGCTTTTGAGATTATCACAGTAAGTTACATTCCTTTGCCTATAAATATAAATTAAATCCTAGTTCCACCTTATTCTATATTTACTGGTTTATGTCTTAATCCGCAAAGATTGTTTTAGCTTCTTGGTTATCTATGCAATTTATGTCCTTGGATATCTATCTCATCTTAGAAATTCTGTAATACACTTAAAAGAATATATTCAGTGACAGATTAAGGTTTTATGATATCGATCTCAATTAGTAAGTTTCATTCTCTCTTAAAAAACTGAAGCATATTGGTTATCTCATATCTGATAAAAAAAAAAGTAGGGCATGTAAGAAAATGTCACTCATATTTTTCTAGGAGTTCATACTTGTTACAGTTCCTTGCTTTAAAATTTATTCTCGCTGAACTCTCATTAGCTTGTTTCATTCTGACAAAATCTTCTCTTCTTTGGTGAACAGAACATCAGAACATGGAATTTCTGGTAGGGAACCTTCTGAAACTCCTTTTCTTTCCTTGTTTGATCGTGTCATTTAGTTCTTAGCTGTTATCTCTTGTTCTTGAATTTGCAGGGCCTCCTGCAACATGTGCATACGATGTTTACTGTTTGGGGAAGGTATTGCTTGAGCTGGTCACTGGCAAGCTCGGAATCAGTGGCTCGAGCGATGCCACAGCGAACGACTGGCTCGACCACACACTTCAGTACATCAATGTGTACGAGAAGGAACTTGTGACAAAAATAGTTGATCCATTCCTCGTCGTGGATGAGGATCACTTGGAGGAGGTCTGGGCCATGGCAATTGTTGCAAAGTCTTGCCTGAATCCAAAGCCGAATAAGCGTCCACCCGTGCGATACATTCTCAAAGCATTGGAAAACCCTCTGAAGGTAGTGAGAGAAGACAACAATTCCGGCTCAGCCAGGCTGAGGGCTACTTCATCGAGGGGATCGTGGAATGCTGCATTCATGGGGAGTTGGCGGCGCAGTTCATCGGAGATTGTATCGGTGCAGGGGCAAGTAAGAGAGGATCAAACTCTAAAGCGTTCAGGCACCAGCAGGTCTCAAGGAAGTGGCGGGGAGCAGTCGTTCTCACGCAAGAGGCCTTCCAAGGAGATATTCCCAGAGCCTTCAGGTATACGTGACATGGAGGATTGACAAGAAAAGATTTATTTTTTTTGGTTTTCTGATCCGGGTAAATAACATATGGCGGGCGCCTGATTCGAGTACTCGCAGCATCCGATCGGCTGCTGCGAAAAATCAGCAAACCTCGGTTCAGATTGATATGTGTTGCTTGTGTTAGATTCTTCATCTTTGCTCTCACTTGTGCATTATTCACACATTTGGGTTGGCAAAGAGCTGGTTCTCGAGGCAGAAGGCTCGAGGAGTTGTAGTTATATGGAGCTGACGGGTGATTAGTAGAGTGATAGAGATGCTGATTCTTTTTCTTTTCCTGTTTTGCTGTTTGTTCTTGCTGTCGGTTATTTGATGGTATAAAACGAGATGAAATTCTTTTCTCGTGTAATTTTTCTGTATATTGGATTAATTCTCCCTTGTTATCATGTTGGAGATGGATTCTGTAAACTTGACTTAGATTTCGGTTGTCTCAGATTAGGGAGCCACACTCGTGTGCTTTAGGGGAAAAAAATGATAAACAAATATATTATATTTGTATCAGGTCATTTTCTTATTAAATAAAATAATAATGTTACGAGGTAAGAGTGATATCACAAGAGTTTATAAACATATGTTTGTTAAAACTCCAGAAAGCTTTTGAAGAAGATGGAAGATAAACTCTGGAACGATGATACTTTCCAATTTCCATGGAAATAATCCTTTACCTTTACAAAAAAGAAAACAAACCAACGAATTGATGCATCGGCAGAAAAAAAGCCAAGACAAGAAGAAGAAGGTAGGGTCTCACTCTCAGCGCGGGAATTCCCCCGTCAAGAGCTACGAGACGAAGCTGACAATCCACGACGACGACGAGGTAGCAGAGCGCTCCCCTCCACCATGAAGCCCTCCGTTGCTGTTGGAACTGCTTACGAGCGTCTTCAACTACGCAGGCGGACGACGGGGACGAAGCGGCAGAGGTATGGGAATGGTTGGTGGAGCTCTGATGATCTTCTCCAGTTCAGTCGAGCCGAGCTACTAGAATTTTCCGGCTAGAGGTCCGGGAGGAAGCTGACAGCAACCACTACCACGGCGAGGTAAGACAGCGCACAACCACTGGACCCGGGCTGCCACCCCACACGGCTAGCTACCTGCCACCAGCGTCTTCGGGGACGCAGGCGACGGAGCAGCTTAATACACAAGGGGTCCGGTTCGGTAATGGGCGAGCAGGTCACGCTTGGCTTGGGGGTTCGTATACTAATGTTCTTCCTCGGTTCGGTCGAACCGACCCGCGGCCAGCAGACCATTCATCGTATCATATCATCCATGAAGGGTGCAGAAGCCGGTCTGGTTCGGTCGCACCAACTTGCGGTTGAACAAAAACCTACCTGACGAACAAAATTTAGAGTTAGTCTCGATCCATTAACATATAGTTTTTTTTTTGGACGAGTCATGTGTATTTTCTTTTTAAGCCTAAGAAGCCGCATTGGGCCCTTCCAGAGCCCAAATATCTCAACTCCAATTCTATCGATTGGTTAAACATTAAGAAGATGAGTGGATGCAGTGGGAGGGAGCATGTGGGTGGTAAGTCATGGCAATTAATTAACACAATAGAATAGACGACCGGAACCGAACGCCATCTGCGAAAGGAACATGATACCTCCACATTCCTACCCGCAGGAACACGTGAACTGGGAAGGCTTTAAACATACTGATAAAATTACAAGGAAGAGGGGCAACGGCTAGTAGCCTTTGAACTTACCTACTCAAACTGTGAAGGAACACGATATCACCCCCTCTGAGCAGCAGGTGCACATGAAGTAGCAAGGACCTAACAAACCTACACAAATAAAAAGGGAAGAGTAACGGCTACTAGTACTTGGAACTTCCCAGCACAAACCAAATTCATTGAGAAGGAAAAAAGATCTCAATCACTACTACTCTTTCTAAGCCGCAGGAACACATGAACTAGGAAGGACCTAAAAACACACAACGGCTACTAGTATTTGAACTTCCTGGTGGTTTGGAGGGAAGGATATATGCCTGCCGTTTGAAAGCAGATGAATAACTGACTCTTGAAATGAGGAGGGAACTACAGGAAACCCAACTGAATAAGTCTTTCTTGCATTTGCTAGTCTTTCTAAGTAGGTAAGTTCAGAATACACGACATAGGAGGGGAAGAACCCACCACTAGTAACCATGAACCACAGTGGAGTTCCAGAGACCATCAAGGATGATGCTTGAACTTATGTGCCTGTTCCTCCTCCGATTCCTCATCACTGTCAGTGTCCTTTCGCCTCCTCTTATTGGACCGAGAAGAGGAAGCATGGGGAGGAGATGCTCTGCCATTTCTGTGGAGGTGCTCTACGCCGTCATCATTGTTATCGACCTCGTCATCTTCATCTTCCTCCAAAGCATCACTCCTTGCTGCCTCCTCGAATGGAGGCTGAGCGATCTGTTGCACCAGATACTCCCCGCCATTGTCATCATCCTGAAAATATGATATTATAGAAAAACGAGAAAAAAAAACAAGATCAGACAAAAAGGAAACACAAGCAAAATCTGAAAGATATGTGAATTATAATGTAAACAAGTGAAAGGAATGATGGCCAAAGAAATACGAGAAATCAATATAATCCACTTCCAGCTGAGTAATCACAATCACCTGGAATAAAGAGATGCAGCATCCAAATAAAACAAAAACTTTAGAATGAAAAAAGAAATACCACTATGAAATGAAGCGATAAAAAGAATGTATCAATCATTTTTTCTGCAGCGAGAAGAACATTTTCAAGCTGACTACCATAATTAACAGAAGCAAGTTAAAATCCTTTTTTACTGATCAAATGTGAAGATATTCAGAAAAGTATACCATTTTCAAATTAGTTAAAAGAATCTAATTATGGTAATGCAAAATAAGGTTGGATTAACTACATGCATTTACACTAAAAGTTATAAAAAGGCATTTTATGTGAAACAAATGCTTATTGATCATATTTTTTTAAAAAAAACCGGAAAGAAAGAACTAACTCGAGAGCTTACAAAGACCAACAAATATTCTAACAGATTTTTGAGGATTAATAATATTAAACAAACATGCTAAGGATGCACTAGAAATTATTCCATAGATAAAAACAGATGAAATTCTCAATAATGAATTGGGAACAAGAGACATCATTGATACTGGTATAATATCAATACCAACAAAAGGAAATAAAACTAAAGTTGAACAGATGCATTACACTCCATGGTCGTAAGAATTACCATGGAAAAAGGAATCAACTCAATGTACAAAGCATGCAGCTGCTGAGAATGTTTGCTACTTCAATCGGAATGAATGCCTTGATACACAGACAGGATTATCAGATGCATAAGAATACTATCACATATCAAGAACAAAGTGGTATTAAAAAAATCTATTTACCCTACTTTGAATTTTCATCTATTATGTAGTTGTTGTATATGTTACGACATAAGAGCTACTCACTAATGCATTTCATATGATCATTCTACATAGTAGCGCTACAATAATTCACAAACATACAAAGATTTGTATGCACAATAGCCAGTGTTTAACATGCTATTAGGTAGGCTGAGATCAGATTTTAGGTAGGTTCGACATGAAAAATTTGAACTGGCTCAAGCCCGCCAGTTAACTATTTAGTCAGCATTTATAAGTGTTGATCAAAGCATCACGAAAAAAGTTGTCACACAAATTTTGCTATTGACATCAGCACCAATTAGTTTGATGTACTGACTAAATTAATTATCCTGTCGCAACACATGGACATATATAGTAATATTAACAAATCAGAATAATTTATAAAAGTGAATGATATATTGTTGCATGGAAAATAGACCATATAATAAGTTCCAGTTACCAAGTATACCTCAAATTCATCCTCGCCATCACCTTCTTCGGAAAATCTATCATCATCCACTTCCTGCACATCTTCCTGCCCAATCTCTCCATTCTCATCTTCATCACCTTCACCTTGCTCATGGCCATCAATCTCCCCTTCTACATTGATGAATCTCCCCGAGCTTCCAGGCAAGCCATCATCCTCGTCATCTAGAGCATCTTGATCTTCTTCTATATCCCCATCCTCATCCTCGTCATCCTCTTCATCTAACTCTTCCTCCCCTTCATCAACCCCATCATCATCCTCTTCACTGTCTCCTATATCATGAACCTCAACGACATCATCATCTTCTTCATCCTCCTCCTCCTCCTCTACATCAATCTCCTCTCCCAAATCCTCCTCCTCCTCATACTCATCAACATCATCATCCTCTTCATCTTGGCCCTCTTCTCTCTCAACTGAAGCTGCTCTGATAGGGGCCACTCGATATGCATTGGATGCATGATATCCCCTCTCCAAACCATTAGCCTCTGCCCCAATACCAGTCTCAGTGTCCTCAGCATCACTGTCGTCTTCTTCATTGGCATCAACTATTGTATGTGCTGTACTGCTACCAACGCCATTTATCAACCTCTGGGCTAATTCTTCTCCGTCAACCTCCCCACTCCCAGGATCCTCTTCCTCATCCTCCTCATCTTCTTCCTCTTCCTCATCTTCCTCGTCAGACTCTGGGCGTTCATTTTCATCAGCGTCCAACTTATCTAAATATTTCAGAGTTCTGATCATTCCGAATACCTTGATCGATAATCCTTGATCTTCGTCACAGGACACTCATAGAGATCCAACGATATGAGCCGGAGTTGAGCCAAAGGAGACAAATCCTCGAGGAACTGGATCCGGTTGTTGGAGAGATCGAGATCTCGGAGGGAATCAAGCCCAGCCTCCACCAGGAACTCAAGTCCTCCGCCAATGCGATTGTCAGAGAGAATCAGCCGCTGCAGGTTCCGGAGACGCGGAAACTTCTCCAGCGACGACGCTCCGATGTTTGCAATCGACAGAACCTCCAGCGATTGATACCTCTCCAGGATCTCCGACGGAGGAAGCCGACCATGAAGGCACTTCACCGAACCGTCAAGCGTGAGGCTCCGTGGCGGTGAAGCAGAAGAGGAAGATTCCGCCTGAGCTCCTATAGCCGCCTCGACGGCCCTCTCCCAGGCCTCATCCATCTATCAAAATCAATTAAACAGGAAACCCTAGGCACCAGCACCAATCCACGAATCCAAAAAGCCAGCACCGAATCAACCAAGTAAAAGCCCTAATGATGGACAGAACCAAACTGATCCCACGGATGGATCGAGAAGCAAATAACACAACAACTCCCGATCAACAATGAGAAAACAAAACAACTATCCAAGTAAATCCAAAATAATCACTTATCGACAGCCAGAATACATCGATTTCTCAGGATAGCTGGATCTGCATCGGATCCCCACAAGGATCAGGGGCGACAGGACGAAGGTAACAGAGATCACGAAACGTTCGCCGACACCATGTAGTGGAAAAGGGCGAGAGAACCCTAAACCTAAGAAGAAATTTCCCGTCCCCAAATTCTCACTCCTCGTTGAATGTGACCAGAAAAGCAATCGTTCCGAGGGACATCCACCAAAGAAGACGAGATGCGATTGCTCTCTTCTCCCCTCTCCTGCCTTTTTATCTATAATTTTTTTAATATGTATTTTTTTTTTCCAAAATTTCATATTATGATTTTTTATTAAAAAATAGACATTTCCATTTTGCTCCCTCAACTAATAACTTCAATAAGGATATAGACGATTATCTAATAAGGATTGAGCTTGGCAATGCTCTTTGACTATTAGTTTTTACCATATAAATTAGAAAATAAGGTTTAAAAGTTTCATTCACTCAGTTCTGCTTGATTTTCTATTGTTTGATAATTACCATTTCAAACTTTTAGGTTCTTTTATTAGAATTTACTTTTTTATGTGTTTTTTTTACAAAAATAGCTCTTTGAAGAATATTGTATTTCTCAATTCAATAATCGTGGGTATGTGTCTTGTGAGATGATAAGATAAAATCTAAATAATCAACAAAAGAAATTAATAATATACAATTAATGATATGTTTAAATGAATAATCTTATGAAACGAAAATTTATTTAAACTTGAGTACTATAACATATTTAAAAATTATTTCACTAAATAAATTAACTTATGTTATTTTTTTATGTATATTTAATTATATTAATCATGTTTTAAATTGGATTGATAATATTAGATGGCGTCTAACAAAATCACTTACATTTTGTTTGAAAATTTTTTAATAATGATATGCACAGTGAAAGTGAATATCTCAGTGAAAATTTTGATCATCAATCGACGACATGTTCGACGTCCGATTGCTAATCGGATACTACCGACGGCCTTCGGCCGCATCTCCGAACCAAACTATACCTTGGGGGCCATGGTGAACCCGTCGGGATCGTCGCAATTGCGATCTCGTATTATTCACCGTCGATTTCGACGGATTCACCGTTGCCGGCGATCCTGACGGGTTCACCGTCCTCCTAAGGTATAGTTTGATTCGGAGTGACGATCAGAGGCCGCCGGTAGTGTTCGATCGGCGATCGGACGTCGAACGTGCCACGGAGTGACGATCAAAATTTTCACTAAGGTATTCACTTTCACTGTGTGTATCATTTCTCAAATTTTTTAAACAAATAAATTAAATTGAATTCGATCAATAATTAAAATGAATTAATAAATAATAAAATTGAATTCAACTTCTTAATTTAGGATTCATCAGAATTAAATTTAATTTTAATTTCTTATCCATTCCTAATTTAAAATTTAGGAAGGAATTCAATTCCATCTATTTTCTTTTCAAAGATGTTATATAATTAACAATATGCACCCGTAATTGGTTCGTTTTGAAAGTTCGGTCCGGTTCAGTCCAGAATTGCATTTGGGTCAAGCTTCATCGAATCTAACCCGATTTTGTTCTCATCGTCCCTTCCGTCGGCGGATTCGGCAATCTATTACCAATCCTTCCTCCGCAAGCAGCGAGGCAGCTCCAATGGCTTCCTTGGCCATCTCCGTGTCGCTCGGAGCCGCCTCCGCCCTCTCCAACTCCGTGAAACCATCTATTTCGAGGTTTACTTCCTAATCCCGCGACCGGTCGCCCTCTTTCTCTATTTCCGATCCTTCCTTTCTGGATGTTTGATGCACTTAATCGCCTATTACTCGCAGAAGCATGGCCAAGCCACACGCCTCGCTTCATCTCACGGGTAAGCGTCTTTTCTTGTTGCTAAATTCACGCTGTGATCTTGTTAAAAATTGTCGATATGTTTTTGTGAATTTAATGTAATTGTTTCTCCTATAGGATAGAGTTGGAGTTCATGCATCCTTTGATACTATCTTCACTGTAAACATTTCGTGGTCAAGCTTAGTCCCATTTATCTAGGATCTGCTACACGAATCTTATCCTTCCACCGAACTCTATGCAAGTACTAGTATATTATGCTTTTGAATTGTTAATTGTAAGTTTGAATAAGAAGCTCATGACCTTGCTTGATTTCACAGGCAAGTGCACAACTAAATATGCAATTATTCATTTGTCATTTCTGTTGTAATTTCCTTTTTAGTGTTTTTGGACTTGGTGTAATAAAAAGAAATTCTGAAAAGCTTTTTAGTATAGTAATCTTGGAGCTGCAGTTCCAAGGTTGTGAGCTTGGTGGTGCTGACTCGGAGACAAGTGGTATTGTTGTTGGTATTACCGAATAAAATTCAAGAACTAAGATGAAGGAATCTATTATGAAAAGTATCAAATGTTTGCCACTTCATGGGTTGAATGAGTCAAAGGGGTGGGAGGATTTTTTTCATATGATAAATTGGAACCACAGATTGTCTTCGGATTGAAATTATTAACCCTACTGTCATATTTGATCCCCTCTCCATGGAAACAGATCCTTTTATTGGGATAAAAATCCCTTAAGCTAAAATTAATGTAAAATTCCCATCCCTTTTAAGGAATTATTACTTATTTTATTACAGAAAAAACCTTATGAACTTATTTGGATGCTTTGATAGATCTGAATTTTTATTTATTCCTTGAAACCCATATGCAGGCAAGCAGAGTAGGGCTAATAGTTTGTCTTTGAAGCTCAATGAACAGCAAAATGGTTCTCTTAGGTATGTGCTTTTGTAGCTTCATACATTGTCAATTTTCTGTGCAAGTCACTTGACTATAGTTATTCACAGTTAAACAAATCTTATCCCATATAAATTTAGAGTTTTGGCACTTTGGTGGTAAACGAGAGTGTTGGTTAATAAATGTGCCAAAAGGAACAATGTCATTCACTTCGTATGATTACAGCAGCCAAATAAGTGTAATGAATCTGACATGCTATCTTACTTAAATCATTCTAGCGCTGATATTATCCATGTCATTCTAAATATTCAAGTATCAGCAAAAGAGTGCTCAATTGGTACATCGAATTATTCTGCTGCTACTCGGGATCCTCTGTGACCAAAATATAGGCAAGGACTGGGGACTGAATAAGAATGGAAGTCTTGATTTTTGTCATATCTTGGCCATAGATCAAATACAAAATCAATAACTCGGTCTGAGCTGATTGATGATCTGGCAACTGAAACTGTGGACTGTTTTGTTTGCTAGTTTTATTGTTACTATTGTTGTCTTAGAATACATGGGAATTTGCTTATAAGTTATTTTGTGCCTGTGACCTCCCAGAAAACTTTAGCCTCCTATATATACTTCTTAGAGTAACTATGGGATGTTTATCTTTGATTATGTGCAGTTACTGTGTAGTGAACATTTCGTAATATTGCTTTCATTTTGAAAAGGCTTTCCCAGTGAATTGGTATTTGGTAAATACAGATACATTGAAGATTTTCTATTAAGAAACTGAATAAAGGGAAATCTAGACCGGAATTTGTCTTGAATGGTGTCTTGCATCATCCTTTTTAATGATATATTGGGGCTTTTTCAGTAACTATTACTGTCCAATACTCCTCTTTCCCGTTTTTCATTAACAAGAAATAATTCTGGGATGATTGTTATGGTGTGATGTCTGATTCAATAATTAGTTAGACTGGTTAGCATCATCATATTTGGTGCTATACCATAATTACCAAGTTCTACACTTGGCATCTGTGAAAAGAATTATTGACAACTCATTAGCATCACTTATTTGCTCGGAGAAGCAAACATCACATCCTGGATAATACCCACTTTCTTGAGGTTAATCTTTATGCACTGTTTTTTTATGTTATCATATTTTGATTTATTGTAAACTTTTCTTGTAGATATGATACAGTCATAAGGGCAAAAGGCGAAAACCCTCCTATAATGCCTGCCATCAAGACACCATCTGGACCTTTGGATCTTTCTACTGTATTATTTCGCAATCGCATAATCTTCATTGGGCAACCAATTAACTCACAAGTGGCCCAACGTGTTATATCACAACTTGTGACACTTGCTACTGTTGATGAGGATGCTGACATCCTGGTATTTGATAATCGAAAATCATTTGATATATTTCTAACAATCAGAAGATTCAGAACTTCTATCAGTTTTATCTATTATTATTATTGTTTTTGCATTTTCCCTGTTTATCTGTTTTTCTCTTTCTTTCCTAATGACTCAGGGCCACCAATTTTTTTGCTAGATCTACCTAAACTGCCCTGGTGGGAGTGTGTATTCTGTCCTTGCAATTTATGATTGTATGTCCTGGGTAAGTGGATCCAACTGTTAGTTTGCTATGAAGAACTATCATTAAACACATTTATTTCCGAGTAATCCATTCATTATTTAATTGGTTTAAGTTTGTTTTGCACTTCATTTTTAGTGTTTATCTATGTACTGAGTCAGATATATACCAGAACGGGTTTTATTGCATTTTCCTGCATGTTCTGAAGGTTCTCTTTCTTTGGTAGATTCTTTTGGTTTTGGGGCATTTCACACCCATTCTTTTTTCATATAGTTTCATGTTGTTTGCTTGACCAAAACTAGACATCAAAGCAATTTGACAAGTGTTTGTTTAGCTCTATACAGTAGGTTTAGGTAATCTGATGTCTAGCAATCTTTTGTCAGGTCTTAAGTTTCTTGTGTTCCAAAGAATGCTCTTTAGTTTGCTACAAGTATTCCTTAATAAAATAAATTACAACTTTATAAATTCCAAAACATAATCGATATAGATGTGGCGATCCCACAGATGTTGCAATTTAACAACTTGCTCCCTTGGTTTCCTTTATTGAGAAGCCTTCTTTATATACATATCCATGCTTTGCTTCATTTTGAAATTTGCATTTTGTGTAACCTAAAAAAAAAATCCTCAGCATTTATACACTTAATCTCATGACAATTTTCCCGAATGGTCAACAGCCACTTTGAAGTCATCAAAGAATTACTCAGTTCCGGGTGATTCCATATTCTGCGGTTCCCAATTGTTCTGATAAATATCCAGTCTTGCTAGACCATAAAGAAACAAAATTTTCGTATTTGTGTTGTTCACTTTTGCACTTTAGTTGTATTCTTGCTTGTTATTTCTTACTCAACCAAAACCGATGTCAGGAAGCTTAAATCTGGTTAATAAAAAAAATATTTCTAGTCTGCATGACAGTTGCAAAATTGCATCAGTTCATTTCTTAATGCACTGAAAACTGCACTCATATTTTTTGCCACACTTATTCTTAAGAGTAAAATTTTCTTCTAGTTATTTTCTGTTTACCTTGAAAGTACAGTAAAAATAATATTGTGACATGCCAAGCGTATTAATTTTCAGTTCCGTCTAAATGAATAACCAGATAAAACCGAAGGTGGGAACAGTATGCTTTGGAATATCAGCTAGCCAGGCTTCGCTTCTTCTTGCTGGCGGAGAGAAGGGGATGCGTTATGCTATGCCTAATGCTAGGATAATGATACATCAACTGCAAAGTGGATGTGGGGTATAGTTAGAATTCATTGTTTATTACATTCATCATCTTTAATCATTGAAAAAGAAAACCTATCTAGTAATTCCTATAAACTTCCTGCACAGGGCCATGTGGAGGATGTTCGGCGTCAAGTTGACGAAGCTGTTCAGAACCGTCATGTGAGTGTCTTCTTGAATGACTTCTTTGTCTAGAGGTTCTAACATACTGTCTACTTGCAGAAAATCGATAAAATGTTCGCTGCATTTACTGGCCAACCTCTGGAGGTAATTCAAAAGTACATCGAACGGGATCGCTATTTCTCTGCAGCCGAGGTAATTCTGTTGTGTTTTTGATGATTTGCAAAGCAACAAGTTAAAAACAAACTGATGTAACGCTTTGCTTCCAACCGTTCCAGGCTATGGATTTTGGTCTCATCGATGGAGTATTGGAGACCCTGTATTAGCTGCAAACAAACAGTAAGAAATCGATATTGCTGATGACCAATTCACGGACGCTGGTATATCATTCTCAGACTCTAATAGATCATGTTACCAGGAAAAGTCGGAGATGAAAGCCTTGCAATGAAATAACACTACAAAGATTGCATGTGTTTCAGTTTTTCAATTTGAATGATTTTGTTCCCATGTGATACTTTTTAGTTTGTAAATTATCATTCACTGACTAAAGACCATACTTTGGGGGTTGTTCTTTGGTCATTTTGATTGATCATTTCATTTCATGTTAGTTTTTCAGATTGGTTGGAAATCCTGCACTATTCTTTCCTTTCTCTCTGTTGCTCTTCTGGTGGAAGGCTGCGCCTCTGCCTTCTCAGTCCGCTCTTTGACTTGTTGGTAGTGCCCCATGCTCCGTCGGCGGGTCACAATGCAAACTAGTGAGGATTCGACGAGCTCGAGTACATCCAAAGCTCAGCATTATGTCAACTAATACTAAAATTTTCAAATAGACTACAAATGCTTTTCTAATTAACTTGATTATTTAATAAATTATTATTATTATTATTATTTATGATTTATTTAATAACAATAAAATTATCGTTTTCGGATCCGATCGGTCTTTAACGGGTTGAATTACTTCGATCTGTTCACTCGCTGATTCCCCACATCTCTCCGCACACCCGCAAATATATGAGCGGAAGGCCGCGAATTCCAGCGCATTCGCTCCACACTCCACTGCGATCGGTACCGTCTTCTCCTCTCCGGCGGTGGAGAGGCGTCTTCTGCCGAATCGAATCGCTCATTGGGGTTTGCATCCGACGATGATGGTTAAGGAAGGCGGCGCGGATCTCCTTCCTTCGTCGGATCCCAAGACCCCTTCTTCAACTGCCGACGCCGGCGTCTTCGGCAAGGGCCGATACAGGTTCTGGGCGCTGGTGGCCATCCTCTTCCTTGCATTCTGGTCCATGCTCACCGGCACTGTCACCCTCCGATGGTCAGCCGGAGACCTCAACCGCCTCGCCCAAGACTTTGACGTCCCCGCCGCAGTTAACCCGGATCTCGACGTTCTGGTCCGTGATTATCCAATCCCCCCTTCGTTTCTCTAATGTGATTTCTGTTTGCATCGCTGACGCTCCTTTCGGTGGCTTAGTAGGAGATGGAAGAGCGGGAGAAGGCGGTGAGGCACATGTGGGACGTGTACGCCCACGCCCAAACTCGCCGGATCCGGTTGCCGAGATTTTGGCAGGAAGCGTTCGAGGCGGCGTACCAGGACCTTTCCGGCGACGACCCCGACGCCAGGGACGCTGCCGTCGCCGAGATCGCTCGAATGTCGTTGCGGATGCTCGATCCAGAGGCTCCCCTCCCCCGTGAAATCCCAAGGTAGATCCGCTGCCCAGGTTTTCGATTTCGGGATATTTGTTAGATTTGGGCAATCAATGAGTTTTCCTCTTCCTATACTTGCAACTTCCTTACTCTACTCGTTTACATCTTCCTGGGATTTTTGTAACTTAAGGACTTTATCTTCGATGAACAAATTTCATATGAAAATATCATCAAAAGCTTCATCAAATCATCACGGTGTGTCTAGAACTCATTGTTCTAATGTGATTAGAGAGAAGAAATTTGTTCAAGATGGTTTACCTGGTGTCAGTAAATTTGGGGCATCCAGTTATGTTAATCTTCATTCTTGGAGTTATCATAGTCATATGGAAAACAGCTGTGCATTTTTGTCTCCAATGACTTGTGAACATTAAGATAATAAGATACAAACACAAACTCATTGTTTACTATATGTGGAGACACCCTGTGCATCGAAACTCATTGTGACTGCCCACGAAAAAAAACCTACCACTTCCACGTTAAAAGTAACAAAAGTAGATCAAACGAATAATAGCGGATTCAGATTGCAACCAAACATCCCCCTGGATTGTATACCCCATTGATTACTTGAGTTTAGGATTCAAATCATAACTAAATAGTTTCTTCACTTTGAAAATTACAAAGGTCAAGATAGGAGATACTTGATATTGTTAGAAATGCCAAAAGAATTTTATATTAGTGAAGAGAGGGAAATGGGGATGTAAAAAAAGAAGAGAAGATTAGTTGTTTCATGCATTTGCCATCGACCTTGCATTGGGGAGAATCAAACGATGGGTTATTAGCTCAGTGGCAGAACATGCCCAGTAAGATCTATGTTTGAGCTGTGTGGCTCTCAGTCACTTCAATAGTTCAATGTGCTCGTCAACACTTAACCTAAGTTGGGGACTCGAAGCCAAACTGCTTCTCAAGAGAATAGACGGGCGACTCAAGTGAGATCCAATATTCTAGAAAATGCATTTGGATGCATGATTGTGACTATTAGCTTCCCTTTATTTCCCGGGCATTAGATTAACACTACTTTTTGCTAATCTTCCCCCCTCCATTTGTGGATTGCAAAATAATTACTTTCACATGTGTTATGAATTTGCAGTTGAATACTTTATAGGAAAATTTGTTTGTCTTCCAGGCTGCTGAAATAAAGAGGAACCAAAGACTTCGAGATGGCATTTCTTAGTTGGTGTCAGGGTCCTCGCCTTCTAATGCTCGATAGCAGTTGTGTATTTGGCCGGCCTCTGACAGAGAACCAATGTCAAGTTACCGCTTCTTCGACAACCACTGATGTAAGCTACCTTTGAAAAGTTGTTCTCAATTACCTTCTTCTTTCTCTAAATCCTACATTTGGCAGATTAATTATGTGCTTTAGGCAATACGAACTGTGCTTTAGCTGAACTTGTAACTGCATTTCTTAGCCTGTCGATTGCAACTATCTGTTTGTAGATAATTAGTTGTTACTTTCAACTTCTCGATGCTCCATTCATGACTTGGTTACTTGTCTGGATGAATCGGAGACAAGAGGGAGGGGTAGAAAATGGAAAATGACATATTTTTGGTCCGGACATGAATGGCTACAAGCTATCAGTGTTGTCATGGTATTTTACCTAGGACTCACATCATCAGTCTGAATTTCTCTCGTCAGTTAGGAAAAAGACCATAATTATAGAAACTGAGTCTGAAAAGCTCCCAATTGGTCCTCTTACAGATCCAATGGAGAATTAATTCAAACTAGTTATAAGAAGCATAATTATCATGGCAATCATAATCTCCCTTTGCCACTGTTCGGGTAATGGCAGGAATTGAAGTAGGTGGGGTCGAGGGTTAGACTTTAGAGGCCATGGAACAAAGCAGAACTTCGTGTAGTACCCACCACAAACCACAAAAAATAGATATATTTGGTGAGTTATAAAATAATTGCAGTGTGCATATGATTTTATTGAATCTGGGCTCAATTGTTCTATTGGCTCTTCAATAATTTTGACTGGTACACGGTCCTTCACACTTCTGATAAAATTATATGATGTAAAAAATAATAATTTTAAGTTAATTTCTCTTACACATTTACAATTGTGTGTGTGATATCAGAAGTGTTATTAAGGGATTAAAATACAAAAGGTTTCTAACTTCAAGAGTATTTTTGACGATTATACTCTCTAAAAAGAGAGACAAACACATATCCAATTTATTTTACATTGAAGTCGCTATGGATCAACATCAAGCCTCTTTCTACAACCCGCCAAAGGGTTGATTTCCAACTTCTAATCTACTTTACCTTAGTTCAAAGTCTCTCTCTATTAATCTACATCTTCTCCATTTCTAAAACACACAAAAATAATGAAATTCTTCAGCTTCTCGTCATCTCCCTTCCTCACACGGTCACCAATTGAAGATCCTCCATTCTCCTTTGGCTCTTCACTTTCTCTATAAACGCCTCAATCTTCTCCCGTAACTCATCTCTAACTTCATTTTCCACTTCAACCAACTCAAAAGAAACAGCCACATGACTCTTCTTCTTATTTCCATAATCAATTAAAGCTCCACTCTCCTCCTCATCAATCTCCACTCTCATCTTTCCTTCCTCCCCTTCATTTTCCACCTTAACTAACTCAACAGAAACAGCCACATGACTCTTCTTCTTCTTCTCATTTCCACTATCAAAAGCTGCATCAATCTTCGTTGGCTCCTCGTCTTCCACGATGCTCTGTTTCATGACAACAAAAAGGATCAAGTTGCAGAATAAAAAGATGAACTTCCTGTCGATGGAAGGGAAGTTAATGTAGGAGGAAATGAAAAGGAGAACGATCCAAAGGAGGAGGAAGAAGAGGGATTGAATGGAGTTTCTGCCGCCCATGGCAACAAGAACGAGATGAGTGTAGAGAAGAATTGTGACTTGGGCTCTCACTTTATAGGATTCATGTGAAGGCTGTAATGAGAAAATTCATCATTTCATGTGACGTAGTTGAGAAGTTGCTTTCCAGACACGGTGAGAATATGACTCCCAAGTCAAGCGTCTTCTCTATCTGCTTCTGGACTTGCGAATTGGACTATTCCAAGTCAATGGCGATTACTGATCTGGGTTTGGCAAGCGTTTTGAATACTGAGGCCATGGAGGTTGAATCAGTCAAACTCTAGGTTTTCTTGTGTGAACCAGTACGTCGAGAGAAAAAATCGACACAAGCAAGAACGATAATTTATCTGCAGTAAGAGTGTGTTCTGTCTGTCATAGCTAAACTGTAATCTCATGTTACCCAAAAATACAAACCTAGGAAGAGCTCAAGGCTTTTCACACCAAAATCAAGCAAGAAAATTAGTCAGTATCGATCACAGGGATTACAAAAGCAGACCAACCTCTCTTTTCCTCACCTTGCTATCGACTTGTAGAGTGTCACAGTGACATACTTGGAGATAAACCTATGAGTTTTGGCTAGTGCGACCACAGGCTGACCACTACTGCTCTTTTGGATGTAGAGATGGTTTAGCACCACATGGGGAAGCCTTGCAAGGGAGGAAGGGCAATCCATGAAGGCTGGTGCGTCGAGAAGAGTGCCTTGGAGCTGTGGAGGTAGAAGTGGAGGCTCTTTGCTGAAGTCCTCCGAAACAAGGGGCTGGTTGTTGTAGCTCGACTCTGGTGATTGAGGCGTTTCGAGGCCGGCAAGGCCTCCTAAGTTCTCTGGAACAAACGGCTGCAGCGGAAAAGAGATGTTATCAATAAAGATTATACTAGATGAGGTAGTACCAGAAATATAATTAAAAGAAACTTGTGCCTCTTTAAACAAGATATGAATTTACTAATTTAAAGTACCAGAAAAGAGTTTTCCAGGGTTTCTAAATTCAGACATCGTCTTAATAGATTAACTAAAAAGACGAGAAAGCTACCTTCAAGTCCAAAATGTTGTGGACATTCCCCATATAGTCATTCATCCATGGCACATCAGGTGCATATTTCCTTTCTCCATCGACAATGAATCTGTACCGGTAGAAGCCTGAAGGAAGAACCATCATGACTGTAAAATCCTTGCCAGACATTTGCAATGGTTTCCTGCAATAGAAAAAAATTTCTCAACTTGTTCAGACTTATTATACAACATAATAGGAGGTACTTTCTTTGTTTAAAATATATTTGTTCACAGTACTTTGTCTTCCAATTATCCCACGATCCTTCCACAAAAACTTCTTTGCCTCCATGGTTCCAGTTGATCATTGTTGGAATCCCCTGTTCATAGAGGACATCATCATACATTCTAGAATTTGGCATCCCTTGATTACTTTGCATCTCCTCTTGTCTTTGCAGTGGAGTAACTGGGATCTGAAAGAAAAAGCTTTTGGCGATTGTCAAATCCAGCATGACTTTTACGTAAATAAACTTAATCGAACAGTAACTTGTAAGTTTCATGCATCAGAATCCTCAAAATTATTTAAAAGTCAAACTCAATGAATGACTTTTGTACCAAAAATAATATGAATCATAATATTGGCAAACCATTGAGAACGCATATAGGGTCCCTAGAAATCTCATAAGGAAAATATTTGGAGTAGCTTTTCACGGTTCATTTCATAATGGTAATCTTCAAAGGTCTCTCTCTAGTTGGAGCAAACTAACACAAGTACACTTAGAAGAGTATATAAATTGGAGCGAAGAAAAAAGTTGCATAAAAAGGAAGAGCAAGGGAGCAGACAAATGTGAGAAAAACTCTCAAAATCACCAATTATAACCCATGCCTCACTTAGATGAGTATAAAAAATCCAACCTAATTCTTATCTAACTTACCTACTCTTGCATATTTAACACTACACCTAAGTGTTTATGGAGATGTATTGGTTCTTGCAATGCATTACAACATTAGCATAATAGTTTGATGGATCAACACTTAGCAAACTGCAATTTTTAGCCTTCATTCAGATTCACTTATATGAGTATAACAAACCAACCACACAACACGATCGAGAAATTGATTAAAGCCAAAAGCTAGCTCCAACGCTAGTTCATATCTAAACCCCAGAAATGGAATCACAGCTTGATAAAGTGAAACCTAGAGTGTAAACAAGAATCCCTAAATACGGATAATTTCCTAGTGTCAAAGATGCAAACGAACAAATCAAAGACAGAGGAGGAGAAGGAGGAGGTAGAAGAAATAGAACCTGGGGAGAGAAGAGGAGAGGCGACTGCGATGCACTTTTAGGGCTTTGCGGCGGGCTCTGCCCCATCATATCGTCTGACCCTGCTCGGGAGCGTGAGCTTCCACTCTCTCCACTTTCTCTGACGCTACTTACATTCCCCATTTCAAAGAGCAAAAGCACGATCCCAGACGCTTCAATATTTGGATGAACAAAAAAAAAATTAGGGCGAGCTCTCCCGGCTCAAAATTTTGAGCTCTAAAGCTGAACTTACTGCGGAAATCAAGAAAAAAGAAGCATCTGCCAAAAAGCAAAACGCAAACGCCTCAAATCCTCCCAGAGAAAGAGCGCCAGAGCGAAAAGGACTGGGAATATCGACAAAAAAGGGGGGAAGCGGAATTGAGAAAGGAGAGGCGATGCCGCCCACCGCAAGCCACCAGTTTGATCGGCCACCGAGCGCCGTCGGAATCGAATCCGTCATTTCCACGATTAATGCAGCTTTCGTTCCCATGTCTCCTCCAATGAGCTTGGAGATTCCCTATCTTGTGAAACGTTGAAAAAAGTGATTAAACCAGGGAAGGCGACAACAAAGCCTGCTGCAATTAATTACCAAAGGAAGAGTTTGCAAGGCGCGTGGTCGTTCGACACGTGTCCGTTACTCGGGTCGGCCCAGCGATTTCTGATGGGACGATGAAGTTGACGGGAGCCGGAGGGTGAGGAGATGGGCCGCGACCGACCAACCATTAGTGCGACGTAGGCCACACTCGCATGGCCCAATCTGAACTCTGAAGTTGCTGGTGGGCCCTTCGTTGCTCAAGTTTTTATTTTATTATTAATTTTTTAAAACGAGAAGATAATTAGGACGGTAAATTAGTCCAATCAAATATATATCGTGAATCTACCCCAAAATTCGGACTCAATTAAAAGAAAAATGTCCAAAATATACATTTTTTTTCAGTTTTATCTCCGCGTTGTTTTCCGTCTCTATCCTCTCTTTTCTCTTTTATACGAATACACGCAATAATTATTATAATATTTATTTTTAAAAATCAACGTCACTACTTAATTACATATTCTTTTTTTTTTCCGAAGAATTTGAATCAACATACATAAGACTGGTCTAATTCAGATTAAGCCATTTATTTTTTTTCAATATTAAGATTATATTATCTTTGATTATTCCAATAATACTTTAACACTTCTAAAAAGACCGAAATAATAATAACGACCCTATGAATCTAATCAAACTTGTCTAGGTCTATAAATATCAGTAAAACTTACTGATTAATCTAAACTATTTTAATTTTTATAAATTTACACTCATTTGATAGGATTAAGTGAGAGGATTATAGATATAATATCAAATTTTGATTCTGTTCAAGGAAACTATTCAGGCGTGGGGAGACAAGAATGACATTGGGGCTAATCTAAGAATTGATTAGATCCATCTTTGTCTTGATTTCTAGGAGACCAAGCCAAAGGCCTGGTCTAATCTCAGATAAGGTACAAAGTGAGCCTCTCTTAGAGATAAGGACAAAGTTGAGGGTGATCCAAAGTCGATAGAAGGAGGGGTGAATTGCCCCTGAAAAAGAAAATTCAATCTTTTATTTTTAACTTAACAAAGATGTTAGTTAGGACACAAAAATCATAAATAAACAAAGCAAATAATAAATAAAGAGGCAACCAGATTTACTTGGTTTGCAACGGGGGAGGTTGCTAATCCAAAGATGAATATGACTCGATTCTCCTGAATATAACTCCTTCGATCAAAGAAGCCTCTTACACGTGGAAAGCTCAGAAAAAGAAAGAGAAATTAAACCATACTTGTTTGCTAATGCTTGGAAATCATTGCATGAATGAAACTGAGCTTCAGGGGTCTGTTTATAGCCCCAGTAGCAGTTATCCGTTTGCCGACATGACACTTGTAAGGCGCTCAAGAGCTCTTGGGCACTTGACATGTGACCTTGCGCTTATCCAGAAAGTAACGTTCACAAACGACTAAACTTAGCCTCTCGGGCGCATCATAGAATAGGGGCGCCCGGGTGCTCGGGCCCCCGACAACCCAAGCGCCCGTATGCTCACGGGCGCCCGATAGTGGCTGTTTTGGTCAGCAACCGCTGACCATTCTCCAGTCTGTCTTTCGGTCTTCGTGGGTGATTTCTGACCAACCGGAGTTAGGCTCACCCGAACCCGACTCCGACCTTTTGCCCCTCAAGCGTCCTTTCTCCTGGCTTCTCGTTCCTCGGAAGCCCCGCACGTCCTTCTCGATCCACCAATGTACTCTTTCGCAAAGCTCCGCGTCCCTCGGATGCACCGAGCCCGTCGATTACCTTTCCGTGTCATCCTTCTCGACCGCTGCATCTTCCTCTCGACTTCCTGCACTCCTATGTTCCTGTACACTTAGACATAGGGATTAAACACACCAGGACTTAACTTAAATCGGTTGATCACATCAAAATCAATCTGGGGTACTTACAAAAGTTATGTCTGGTCTGCTCTCATATCAGGCCTAAAGTGATATTGGTATCCCCACACTAGAACCATCATTTCACATGATTAAAAGAGATCAAAATAAATAATGGAGGACATCGTTGTAATCTTTGCCATCTCAGAAATTCACAGGACCTGAAATGAGTCTAATTGGACTTTATCTAAGTCCAATAATGAGTTTTGACTAAAACTCGCTTATAGACTTAGACATGTTCAATTAAATTCATTTTAAATCCTATAGATTTCTGAAACTGTAAGGAGTCCAACGATATCCTTCATTACTAATTTCGACATCTCCGGAGATGTTACAATATTATACTAACTTTCAGATAAAAAGTGTTCCTAGTCTTCTAGAAATTAGACCTGTGTTAGACTTAATCTAAATCAAATCAAATCAAGTTCGGAGGATCTACATTGTTGGGACTTGATCGTACGGCTGGAGGGGGTGAATAGACGTTGACCCAAAATCTTTCGGTTCTCTTCCTACAATGTTATTGCACACGCAGAATACAAAATAAAACTAAAACTAACACAAAGAAGAGACAAACTGATTTACGTGGTTCGGAGATGACACTCCTACTCCACGACTATCCATAAGGTGGACGATCCTGATCCGTCGGTGGATAACTCCTAAGAAAGCCTTCGGCTAGTTCGTGTAGCTCCTTGTGGGTGGAGAAACTTCGCACAAACTCACAAGCACACCTGAACACTTGTAAACTATTAATAAGCTTTACCCAAGCTCATTTCGTCAACCTTTGCTCAGCCTTACCGAGCTCTCTTAAATAGAGCTCGTTTATGATCCAGCCGTTACTAGTCGACTGGTGTCAACACCAGTCGACTATCAACTGTCAAATTCGAACGTTACAGTCCAACGTTCGAATTCAGCCAACGCCAGTCGACTGCACAAGAGATCAGTCGATTGATCTCTCTGTGCCCTCTACCATTCGCTCCTGCCTAAACCCTAAACCTAGGGTTTTAGCCCCCGAGTACAATCTCTCTGCACTCGTCCTCGCCTGATCAACCTAGACATAGCCTTCTAGTCTCCTCCATTAGTCTCGCACCTTTTGGAGCTTCTTCAGTCTCAGTCCTTGACTTTCCTTATTTGCCAAGATCTCACTTGGACTTTCCTTCTTATATTTGTATCCTACATACTCACAATGTATATCAAATATAACTATAAATTTAACTTAAATATTTGTCTAAATATCAAAATTTAGGATACCTAAATGGCTACAGCAGTAAATTTAGCAGTGCTAATTAAGTGGTGGTATGTATTTTTAAAAAAGAATATCATAATATTTATTGTATGTGTACCAAATAATTATACATAAGAGAACGAGGCAAGAGAGACTAAAAAAATCTGATTTGATAGAGCAATAAAGAAAATACCTATTTTAAATGTTTTCAAACTTTAGGATGTCTTTTAGCCCATTCCGAAATTTAAATGCGCTCTTTAATTAATTCCCGAACATATAATGAATTAACTCAGTAGTTTTTTTTTTGGAAAAGGATTTAAGGTTTAAGACAAATTCAACTTGAAATCTGGGAAGTTAGTAGGCCGGATATTCTTAAGAAAATAGACAGTAGGCTAATGCAAAGTTATTCAATTTTCTTATATTTTTTATAAATTACAAAGCGCCATTACAAAGTATATCTTTGTAACAGTGAAAATCATAATAATAATATAATATCAGTTAACTGAAAATACTAAAAAAAACTAATTAATAATTCTCATTGCAAACCTTGACCGACAATTTCCAATAAAAAACAAAACTGAAAATTAATAATAATAATAATCTCCATGCAAACAGTTGTGTTATCTCAACTAATTAGGAGAAAAACTTCCGCCGACGCTGGCGGCTCTCCTCCTCTTCCGGATGGACATGCATGTTGTTGGACTCTCTGTCGTCGTACTGCGGGGCTCCGCCGCCGTCACTGGAAGGCACCTTTGCAAACAGAGCACAGTGTGTCATGTCGACTAATTAGGAGAACTATCGACAGAAGAAGACGTCGAAGAAGACGGAGCAGGAGCCGGTAAAATGACTCGGCGTCGGCTCCGGCTCTGACGCAGCTCCTCCTCCTCCTCCTCCTCCTCCTCCTCCTCTTCGTCTGCCGGACTCCTCCTCTTCCTGCGGGACACGTTGCAGAACTCTCTATCGTCTTCTTCGCTCGGCGAAGCTCTGTCGTCGACACCATTGAAAGGAAACTCGTCCTCCGCCTCCGATCGATATTCATACTTCTGCATCAAAAACAGATTACGAATTACTATTAGTAAATCTATTGATTGATTGATCGATCGCGATCTTGAATTATGATTTTAAAAAAAATGGATGCGTACGTACCTCAAATATATCGACGAGCGACCATTGTTTGTGAATCCATTGCTTCCTCTGCCGGAGATTGAACGAGCGGACTTGAATCTCCCTCCCCGAGTTCCATAGGCAAACGTCGAAGATCCGACGATGAACATCCACGCCGACGATTATAGCCGGCCACCACGCGTAGTCCTCCAAGACCTCGACCACGTTGCCGACTTTCCACGGGAAGCGGCCAACGAAGGGAGGAGGGAAGGGGCGGATGCAGTCCCTGGGCACGCACTGCACCGCCGCCTGGGGGTCATCGAAGCGAACAATGAACTGCCAGGAATTGAAGGAGAGGAGATCGCCGCGGCGCCATGAATACGGCGGCATGCGGCGGTCGTCGGCGTCTGATTGTAGCATCACCTCCACTCTTCTACCCTTCCTCAACCTCGTCGCCATGTCGTCGATGGATGGAATTTGGGAATGAAGATTGAAGAATGATGATTGATTGGGGAACAAGTATAAGTTTAATCGATTCTACGTACATTCGGTGAGGTACTTAAATAGTTTGGAATTAATTGTCTACTTTTTCTTAACTGAATAATTCAATGGCATATCGCGCTAAATTTCAAAGGTTGCCGCCATCTTTTTCTCTGTCTTATGCTACTGTGTATAATTTGATCGCGCCAATAATCTAATCTAGCTAATAAATTATTTATTAATTAAAAATAAATTTATTATTAGAATCTATTTATTGCATTTATAATGATCGCAATTTTATTTATTTATTAATTTATTTTAAACAAGATGATTAAGATGAATTAGTAGAACCAAAGAAACTTTATTTTACTCAAATTTATTAATCAAGTCAATTGAGTCATTAAAATAATTATTTTTTAATAAATTAATGATTTATATAGATGTCAATATCTCTTATTTTCTCTTTGAGTTTTAGGAAACATAACAAATAAAAATAATATCATTTATTTATGAACAAGAATTAATGAATGTCCGAGAATGATTAATTAAGTTTGCACTAAAATAATGAAAAATTAAATGTCTTTAAAAATATTTTATATAAAATTAAATGTCTTTAATGATATTTTATATAAAAATTTATTTGAAAACATTAATATGTATTTTTCATATCAAATAGCCTCGGCCCCGTTCATTATGCTTACTTATGTTAAAAGTACTGTGTATAATTTGATCGCATGATTAATTAATTTAATCACGCTAAATATACATTCTTGTAGTTTACTTTTACAAGCAATTTATTAATCTAATATATATATATATATATATATATATATATATAATAAAGTATATTTATTTATTTATTATGATCGACGTAAACTTATTTTATTATTATTTTTTTTCAAAAATAGATAATTAAGTTCGTAAACTAGCCAGTAAAGCCTAACGAAACTTTACTTTACTCAAATTTATTAATCAAATCAAACATAAAATGAATTCAGCCATTAAAACAATTATTTAAGTTTTAATTTGGGTTTATATATATATATATAAATTTGATGATATTTAGATGATGATAATCCTTTCTTTTCTAATAGCGCCATCTTAATTAAAATTTATTTAAATTTATTAGTTAAAGTTTTTATTTTATTTTTAAATTTATTTAGTTAGTAAGTATTTATATAATTGAATGTGAATTGATTGTGTACATCCGATGTCGATATTTTATATAAAAATAATTGCAAATAATTTCGATAAATCCTGACAATATCATTTATTTACGAACTAGAATTACATGAATATCCAAACATGTTAATTTAATAGCTAGTTTGTCTTACAAGAACAAATTGAAATAATAATAAAAAAAAAGTCATGATAATCTGCGTGGAAGCAGGCGGATGATTATGAACATGGAAAACAATTTAAAGAATTACGGAGAATTATGATTAATGCGAACTATCGACCGAAGACGATGGGGAATCAGCTGTAGAGTCTTCCACGGAAGACGACGATGATGAATCGCTGGAGTAGTAATGATAATCCATCGAAGACGTCGGCGAAGTGGGTGAAGGAGGCGAGAAAGTGATTCGTCGTAGGCGCTGCCGGAGTTAAGTTGGGGCGCTCGGATACTTCCGGAGATGTCTCTGACTCTCAGGTCCGCACGTAAATTTATCGATGATTGAACAGTGCTGTTCGTTATCGAACCCATTGCTTCCTCAGCCGGATCTTGGAGCTAGGGACGAACTCGGATCTCACATTCTCACTCATTGAACATTTACGTCGACGACGTTCGCCGGCCACCAGGCGTAGTTCTCGAACACCTCGACCATGTCGCCGGCTTCCATGGGAATCGACCGACAAGGGGACGAGGGCGAGGGCTGATCCACTGTTCTACATTTTTCTTAACAGATTAAATTGAATGGGTACTATATTATGATTTCTGCTTCTATTTTTTTTTTTTTTTTTTTTTTTTTATATATATCGCGTACAAAGGTTGCCGCCATTTTTTTTATTATGATTATCTATGTATTGTGTATAATTTATCCGTAATATATAGTTTACAGTTTTAATTAGTGATTTTTTTTTTTTTTATGATTTATATTAGATGTAAGTTTATATTATAAAAAAAAAAGATAAAAAAATTAATAGATAAGACTTAATTAATTCATGATTTTAAATATATAAATAAAAATAATAACATATTATAAAACTAATGAAAAAGTAATTAAGTTCTATAAAGCCCTGATTGAACGGTAATGAACCGTTAACCCATTTCAACAATTGGACCCGCGACAGCCGTCACCAGTTAATAGATAATTTGAGATAAGAATATTTGAATATATTTCGATAGAATATTTTCTGTGAGACGACTAAATTCTCAATTCAAAAATCTTTATCATTTCTAGAAAACAATTAATTGCTTTCAAGTTTTCCATCTCTCTTATACAGTTCTTGAAATAAAAGGAAAAAAGGAATAAAAAAAATTCACAAGGTGCTGCTTGGAATCCAAGTCTCAACGTTCTTACAACACCTCCTAACCAATACGTGGGGAGAACACCGCAAGAGCTTTGTCAAAAACTGATCATGCAATAATTGCTCTAAAAAAACAGCATAAAACAATATCCTAATAAGCATCGGAAAATCGTACAGTGGTGGAGTCGATCGATGATCAAGGATGCAACATTCCACTGACCGTCATCGTGCTCAAGACGTGACTCGAAGCAAAAATAATCAAAATGGCGAAAGGTATCGATACTATCATAGTGAGCCAAATGATAAGAATAAAGACGACAAAAATCATGCAACAGATGCAGAATGTACGTAATGGAAAATCATGTGAAAAAAATAACGATCTTAAATGTTACATGATGAAAAAAAAAAAAAAAAAAAATAAAAAAACACAAGCTCATATCCAAGAAAAAAAAAGGTGTATATAATCTTTTCTATATCCTCATTGCTGCTTCCTCTTTATGGTGGAGATGCTCTTTAAAAGCTGCTTAGAGTACACATCCCTTGCCTGGACTACATTTCTCATGCGATTTGCTCTCACCCAAGCTGGTTCCTGCAATTGAAACAATTTCATTTACCTCCATTATTGACTATCGAGTTAAAGATCACATGCACAGTTTTAGTCTTATTGAAGCCACTGGCTCAGGTGATGGACAGGGCACCATTGTCTAAGACAATGAAAGGGAATATCACCTCAGGCACAAAATGAGAGAACCCGAATTTAATTAGAAGAAGAGCGTGCTCCATTATCAAGATAGCAGCCAGCCCAGGCTCAATTTTCCACTTGCCCTCTTGATCATACAAGCAAACGAGCAATACACAGTTGGTACAGATTGCCATCACAATCAGAAACTGTAGCATATACATAGAATTAGTTAGGCGAAGCCGTGCTTGAAGGAGAAAGTCAGAAAAAGAATACAACAGAATTCATGGAACCTGAAAAATGTTTGACCAAGCTCCAATGGTTGCTGCAGCACGAGGAATTGGCCTCCGGAACATAACGATGAGTTTCAAAGCATCTGCTCTGATCTCAGTGACATTAGTCTGCTCAAAAACAATGGCAACTCGATATTATGATACGAGTAAAGGCTTAATATCATTTTACTATGAAAAAAGGAACAAACAAATAAAGGAACCAGAAAGAACGTACAAGAGCAGCAAAGCAGAATACTAGAGGAAATGCACAAGCAAACATCATGATCATTCCAAACTGCAAGGCCAACTCCAGGAAATCTGCACGGATATTTAATCTAGTCAGATACAACAGATTATTCCATGTAATTATTCTTTCATCTTAACAACAAATGATTGTTACCATCAAATAAGCCATCTTCAAGCTCCTCGCCAATGCTCGCAGTGTATGAAGGCTTCAAGAATTCTTTCTCCACCCTTGTAGCAAGATGAATCGACCTTGCTGGTGATGATCCTTTATCATGTTTTTTTTTCTTGCTAAGAACATTCAGTATCATCAGTTTTCCAGTCATTTCTGATACCTACTTGTTTTAGAGAAAACTATCAGCAAGCATTAATAAGATACAAGGTCTTAGTAACTTACTGGATAGCCCTATATTTTTTGTAGGTGTACTTAAGGAAGGGAATGGAATTCTCAATCATGTTTTCCAGAATCTGAAATTTAATATGTCAATAAGAACATAGATTGTAAATGTATGTCTTGCAATAACAAAACAGGCAACAAGCCTGAGAGACGATGAGACGCTGAATCAGAATCTGTCGAAGAGTCAAAAGATTTCTATGCAAGAGTGCATGATAAAACAGCCCAATATACGACTGCACAAAATAGAGACCAAAAACCTGCAACCGCAAAGAAAGAGATGAAACTAAGGGAAAAGAAGAAAAAAAATCCTCAACATCTATACCGCAAAGACAAAAATCAGGATCACCTTGTAAACTAAACTGGCCGCACTTGATTCCTCTCCATGATTTTTCTCATATTTGATGAGAATAACAGAAACCTTGCCGCCGACTCTTGTATAGAATTGAATTGCCAAGAGATAAGCTGCAGTTAGCGCATACCTGTCATGCAGAGTACATGATAAGGAACCATATATTAAAAACTGATAGCAGAAAGCTAGCCAGGCATTGCATCTCATCCGCACTGCAAATTTAGACAAATGAAACTAAATTTTGCCTTGAAATTTCATACAATTACAACATATTCTCTATTCAGTTTTATTTAGCATAAACCATGCGACTATCCAATAGCAATTAGGTACAGCTCCAATTAATGATAAAACAAGATGGAGTAGACATGTTCAAGTATAAATAAGTTAATGTAATTAATAGTGATTTAAGAAATATAAATATTGATAATGATATAGTCAGCGTAGAGTTCAATGGATGAACAATCCATGCAACCAACAACCCCAAAGAGTTGGAATTAATCCGACTTTATGTTAATAATTATCTTAGCATGACGTAATGGGAAAACACATTAATCAACAAAAGGTCTTCACAACCATGCCACTATTTTGTATTAAAAGACAGGTATGAATAGGGATATTGAAAGCAATTATAGGAGTTAAAGTGGTCGATGATCAAATAATATGACAAAAGTATGAGGAAATAACCAAAATACCAGAGGAAAAAAAGAGTAAGTAGGGAAAATATCGCAAGGGATCTTACCTCATGATGTCAGATTCTGTGACCTCATAGAAATAAGCATAAGCCAATTCAAATGGCAACTGAAGGCAAACAATAGCCAACACTATGATTGCATTATTTCTTATCTTGAGAAGAAGTCCAATCCACTCATCCCTCTGTAAGATTTTTTTCTCAATTGGTTTATCATTTTCAAGTTTATTTTCAGAATCATTGTCAATATGCAAGGAACCCTGCTCAGTCTGTAAAGCTTTGTACTCAGATAGTGTATAGTTAATACCCCAACTGTCAATGTGGGACAAAATAAAGATTAAACTTCTTGTATAAATAAATGACACTGTATCTGTCAATTGCTTAACAAAATGTTACCTGGCCAAAAGTGCTGAATTCTTACGCTTCCAAAACTGGAAGAAAAGGGCAGCCCATATGATGACAAAAATGAAGAAAGCAGGAAGCACAAGTGGCTGCAAGGGTCTAAAATCAATATCAACCAATTGAACATATCAATCATGTAATATAGCATGAATGGTAATAATATTAAAAAACTGTTCACTGACATACATTAGTTTAAGTGTCTTACCCAATATCAACCAACTGCAAGCCAAGACCAAGTGTGGCTGGGAAAAACAACCAACGGGTATACATACCAAGGAAGGAAAAATATGTAGCAATCTGCAATAATAAATGATAGTTGTCATCAAGCCTTAACACCAGCTTCTGCTGTTAGAAAGACCAAATTAAAAAATTTACAACACCACAACCTTAGTCCCAAAATAAGAATAAATTTCATCTATTGGCTGCCAAGTGAAGTCCAACCAATTAAGAGCCCAAGATCTCAAGAGTTGTTTCCTCTTTGTTTCATCTGTAGAATGCAAATGTGATTAAATACTGCAAATGTCATTTCAATCAGATAAAATGCATAATACTCTACCATGTGTAGGAAAGACTTGCTTTACAATCCCTTCAGCTTCCATCATTTTTAATAGTGATTCATTCCTTCTATATTGCAATTCTTTCCCTTCAAACGCCAATGTTAAATCTGAATCTGTGTTGTTGACCTGCTTAAGCCAGTACAGAAAAAAAAATACTATTACATCGAAACACATAATATAGGATCGCACTACATACAAAAATCTAAATTTGCATCTAATAATAGATCAGCTAGGCCTTGTTTGTTTAGAAAAAATTTCTATTTTCGTTTTTTGTCTTTTAGAATGTAAAATTTAAAAGCTAAAAAGAAAAAAAATCACAAACCAAAAAAGGACTAAAGCCAAACATTTTCCTAGAAACCCAAGCCTAAAGTCCTCAACAGATCCAATGAATTCAAAATGTTGTTTAACATCATCTAAATACTCCTAACTTTGCAGTAGACAAACATCTTCAGTTACAAATGTTATCACTCCTGTTGAAGCCATCTAAAAATATAAATACATCTATAGATCTTTCATTTGAAAGCTTGTGAATTAGTTGCAATAAATATTAACATATTATCCCTGTGATTGAAGCCATCTAAACATGGGATGCAGAAATTTAAAACAGTTATATATTATAATTGAAACACAAAAATAGGGAATAAAAAAAAATGGTAGCCTACAATTCCATAAATCAAGTGATGGAAACAACGAAACCGCTCACACCAGCTGAACAAAGATCCATCCGGCTGTCTGACAAATGAAGTAACTTCATCCCACTGGAATCTCAATTCCAACCCTGAGCAAAACAACTAAATATAAGTTTTATAAAAAAGAATGAAAGTGTAACAAACACTAGTGACGCACCAATGTACGTCAACTTTTTCATTTGCAACTCAGCTGCAGCTCTCCCCAATGTCTCTATTGGTGCTGCCAGCTGAAGAGATGAAATGAAAATGAGAAGAACATGAGAAAAATTGTTAGCTTAAGCATAAAACGGAAATAAGTTGAGGTGACGAATGAGGAGAGCTAGAAATCATTATCGAGTGTGTTTTTCCTAACTATTCAGATTTAACTGGATGGATATTTTCACTCCATTGATGTATACACAATGCTATATCATTACCAATACACTAACATCCAAATCCATTAAATCATTTTTATACTTAAAACTAAAATTTTATTTGGTCTTCCTCTAACCCCTTGTACATTCCACTCTAATTGATCCAACACATTTTAACTACAGAATCTATAATCACATTTAAACATGTCTATACCATTTCAAACTATCCCCAAAGCAAAATGAAGCTACACCTACATAATCCTAGATAACACCAGTTTTAGGGAAAACAAAATATCTTTTGTAGTAACTCAAAAATTCATTGTACGATTCTCATCTCTACTACATTAGTTTGTTTTTGTACATGTTATTTCTTAACATCCTAACACTCTAATTCCTCGATATTGACAAGTAGTATAGTACTACAAATTTTTAAAGATTTTTTCCTTGAGCCTAAGGAAAACGCAATGCAACTCTCTAAAAGGTACTCTCTTCATTTTAACCGCACATTATTTATAATAACAAAAACATAAAATTTTACTAAATGAATCCACCCATCATCTCAATATTTTGAAATAGCAAAAACAAAGTATAAAGTAAAGTAATTAAGCACGTTTTTATCTAATAAAAGAATCTAAAAAGTGTCAGAATAAAATTTGGCTCACAAGTCAAAGCATCTCAGAAAAAAAAACAAAAAATTAGTGATAACTTGAGAATTTGCATAAATGCTAAAGTTACTATCAATCTCAGAATTATTAGGTCAGAACAATTCCAAAATCAGATGATTAACTTCAACAAATTCTCTGTAATTTACTTTGACATTACAACATAATAAGGGTGGGGTTCAAATAGTTGGCACAAGTAATTTTGCTTAATATACAAAACATTCAAGTGAAATACTTTTATGGAACTTAAGTTTTCCCATCTCCACAATAAATAATCTGAAATCTGGTCTCACAATTATGATTAAAATTTTAAAAAGAAATTAAAGAAATGTAGCAGCTCATAAATACGCCCTCCGAGCCTTTTTCTCCCTTCAAAAACCCCAGATACCCAAACCCTTAAGTGCAACTCAATGTGAATATGATGAATCAAACCAATCAGCTCAAGTGTCGTGGATCAAATAATGTAAGACAAGACAACTGTAAATAAGATAAGGATAAAGATAGTGATTCTACTCCCACAAACGCAATACCTTTTTTTTGGGTGTGTGTGTGTGTGTGTGTGTGTTCTTGACTGTAGCCAATCAACAGAGCAGTTTAATTCTCTGGAAGTGATAGAATGACAGTAGAAAACATAAGTCCAAGCAATTCTGGAAATGATTCTTTAAAAGAGGACCCAAGAAAAAAACGGCGAGAAGGAATTCTTTGGTTGATAAAGCTATTCTTCACTCCTATGACAACATAAACGAAATTTCCTTCTTTCTCTTACTCTCTGTGTAATCCACCGAACGATTTTGAGCTCAAATATGGAACTGCAACACTGACCGTAACCCCCTTGAAGAGCGAAAAGCTACCACCAAGTTCTTGACGAATAAATTCACGAAATCCCACCAAGATTCAGGAAAAAAAAACAAATATTCGATGCCAGGCAAACAAAGCTTCACGACATAGAGAGTGCAGGAAAGTTACTTAGTTACCCTTCTTACAGAAAAGGAAAGAAAGAAACATGCCTTTATGAATTCATAGGAGATCCCGCGCACTCGCTCGAGGATCAACCCAGCGGTCTTCAATTCCCAGACGAGGAACTCGACGCAGTCGACCCCCTCCTTACTGCGGTTGTTGGGCACGACGATGGCAACCTCGAAGCCGGTCTCCTCCCCGCCGCCGTCCATCCGAAGCGGCGAGCAGAGGGAGAGGGACGCCGGACTGAATGGAGTGGAAAACGCGGATCCGACGAGGGAAAAGAGGTCAGCGACGCGGAGTTTCCGATGGGGCGGAAGAGAACGAGCGGTACCGTTTTGTTTGGGTTCCACTGTAAGAGATGAACTTGGATCCCTAGCAGGCGCTGAGATTTATACCGAACGAGTTAAAAACCACATTCAAAATGTTTCAAAATTTTGAAGATTTTCAACTTGCTCCATGAAGTTTTACAAAATTATCTTTTTGCCATTGAAAACTATTTATTTTCACTTTAACGGAATTTTAAAAATAAAATAAGACCATTAATATATATATATATATATATATTAGTTTCCGTGCCTAATAAATTAAATAGGAGAATAATGATTATTTTTCTGAGTAAATCGTAAAATAATTATTTTTTCAAGTTGAGAAAATAATATTTAATGAAGGGTTGATTTAATATACGATTGAATGAAAATGTTGATTCGCACATGAATTAGATTTAAGGATGCGATTATTTAAATACTAATTTGAGTATGGTAAATATTAATCCCTATGAACCATTTAGAGTTATAAAATTTGAATTAATTTCTAAATTTTTACTATAAAATTAATCTATTAATTAATTGATTAATTGAAAGATTAATTAATGGTTGTTGATCTATTCATGATCAATGAAGGGTGATACAGCGATAAGGTTGACTCTGATGAGACTAGTACTATCGTCATTGAATCATGAAAAAGAGAATGCTCAAGAACAATAAGAGTGTTAGCAGCAAGTCCGGGAGGTCTCTAGCGCATGCTCTCCGACGCTCAAGTTAGTAACTTTCGAAAGTGGATAATTTGAATGAGCTAGAATTGAATAGAAAGAACATACCCACGCCATGGAAGAGGGACCCTTTTATATAGGTGATACCTTGGCAACCCTCTACTATTAGGGTATCACGTTAGTCGTAATATGACTGTCAAATTAGTAGATTTCCTATAAAAAATCTAATAAAAGCATATAAGTCAATGGGTCACTGAGCAGGTCAATGATTAAAATCTGATAAAAGTAGATGAACTAATGGTTCGCTGAACATGTTAGTGATTATGGTGACAGGATAAGGTTTATTTGGCTCTTATCAGAGATTGACCTAGATTTGTGAGTAACAGGGTTGCTGGGTTTGCTTGTATATATACGTGGAAGCCCATTAAGAAAGCTCAGCTCCACTATACCCAAGTCTGTTTAAGGTCAATGAAGGGGTCTGATTGTAGCCCAATGTGCCGTGTGGGATTTACCTATAAGTTGATCGAGATAACTAAATGGTCAAAGGATTGTAATATGCTGGTCGATCGATCATAGCCATCTCATTGGCTGGTCGACCTCATGCTACAAGTGAGTTGGCCGATTGGTTGTCATCTTACTACCAATGGTTAATATCCCTCCATATAATAAGTTGGCCGATCAGGCGGCACCTTGATTGATCAATCGGCTGACACCTCGATGCATGTTAATTAGTCGGACATTACTCAAGTCACAAGCTGATCCACCAAAACTGTCCACTTAGACAACTTAGTCTTCCCATATGTTTGTATATTACTCATGTGGGACTATGTCAGTCATCTAGCCATTGACTTATCTTACATGGACTAGGAGCCTCAAATTATCCCGTATTACAAGTCTCCCCTTCGAGTCTAGTTGAGGAGGCATCCAATCCGACTGACTAGACCAGTATCTAGTCTAGGTTTAATGTCAGTCAAAGGCTAACGTGTCGATTTCTAGTAAGGCTGTCTATGCGCGTCATGCGTCATACATGGAGAATGATGCGTACGTGCATTAACATAATTACTCTAATTTTTGATATCCTCTGTAATAAATGAGTTGTTCTCTCTCTCTCTGCTATGTGTCAACCCCTCCCCCCCCTCCCCCCCCCCCCCCCCCCCGCGAGACTGACTCAATCACTTTTCAAGGTGATTAACACCATGATTCGATGCATAGTTGTCAAGGTCAGAATTTGAAGCGTTTTTTGCTTAGATACGCTTCAACGATGGGGATCACATCCCGTCCTTTTGCGACAGACGATCTAACGACTCTGAAAAAAGGATGAGGGTATAAGAATTATACTCCGAGATTTAGCGCAGTATTCGCTCACATCCTCGTTGTGTTAGCCCTAGCGCTCCCTGCGATTTTCGAAATCTCTCCTCCTTGCGATCTTCTTCCCTTTCGTCTAATGTGTAAGTTATAGTTCTTCGATCCTCTCATTGTTCATCCCTTTGTTTTGAGCTATCCACATAGTATGACGAGAGATGCTCCTATGAGAATCTCTGGCCTATGGTACACAGTCGTGATATCAGACATCAACGAGGATGAGTTTTAAGCCATCTGACAAGAGTTTGAGATACCGATAACCACCTGATGATTATTCCTAACAACAACGATCATCCACATATGCCTCCATTAGGGTTTGTCTCCATCTTTAAGGATCAGCTACTCGTAGGTTTCCGTTTCTCTCGTCATCAGTTTTTTATTGCTGTTTGTAGATATTTTCAAATCCCTCTATCTTAACTAGCGCCCCATTCTATCCGCATTATGTGTGGTATAGTTATCATCTTTACCTTGTTCCAAGTCCTCCTCGATCCTAGAATATTTCATTTTTTTTATTATCCAAAGAGAACCGAGGTAAGGTGTTTCTACTTCCAAGCTCGCTTGGAATCGGCTATCTTCAAGAAGGCATCGAGTTCTAACAAGGGTTGTAAGTATCATTACTTCTTTATCCAAATGGTTCCCGTTCCATCGTGGGCGATCTATAGGATTGAATAGCTACTTAATGAGCCAGTCGTGTCATACAATTTCAAGAAGGATCCATTTTTTCTTTCGACATACCAGAAGTTGGTTGACCTGCGATTCGACATTACCCAACTGCTACATGAGTGTTTTTTATTTGCTTTTGACTTGAGTCGAATACCATACGGACTGTTATGCAACACTTTTGGTAAGAATTTCTAGTATCTTATTGTCTTGAACTAACTGAAACATTTTTCCTTGGTTTATGTAGTGAAAAGCATGTTGAAGGGTAAACTTTGCGATAGCTTAAGGCTGAATGACGTGGAATTGGAAACCCGAGTGGCTATCGAGCTAGCCAAAAGGGAAATCTTAGTAGGTGCTTCAGTAGTGGCCGCAGAGGGAGACAACGATGCCATGGCTATCGTAGAGATACCAGAGCCTCCTCCTCAATGCAAGAAACACCCAGCTCCACAGGAGGAGGTTGTGGATGAAGAAGATGATGCGTCGCTATAGACAAGGAGCAAAAGACATAGGTCTGATGCCCCTGCTGTCGAGGAACCTTGAGCTTTAGCCGTAAGCCGACCGGCTATGCCTTCCTATCGTCCTTCAGGGTCATTTAAGGCTTCATGAAAAGCTTCTCAGTCAGAGTCATCAAAGGATTCCCGATTGAAGCCCTCGAAGGCACCTAGGCCAGAGTCAGCTACTCCTTGCCAACCCAAAACTCCTACCGCTCGGACAACCTCTTTCGAAGAGGTAACAATCATAAAACGACCTGATGTGCCTGTTGAGGCAATCTGTAGTCCGGAGTGACCAAGTGTTTTGATGTTTGGGCAAAGGGTTTAAGTTAGGTTTTCCTTGTGTTCTCATATGTGTATGTTGAGTGTGCAGGTTGTACAGGTTTACACATGTTGAGTCAGCTGAGGCAAGTGACAAGAGCCGAGGGAGAAGGACTTCAAGGGTAAGCCGGGGAGTGAACTTCAAAGGGCACACGTGAAGGATGGCATGGAGGCAAGTCGAGGACTTGCGTGCACATCCGAGGGACGATAGTCGGTGGAAGAGGACTTCAAGGGGCAAGCCAAAGGAGAGGACCTGAAGGCACACGTGGAGGAGGGCCAAGAAAGTGAGTAGGAGTGTTGTGGTAGGTTGGGCAGTCGACTGGGGGTTCCAGTCGACTGCCAAAACTCACAAAATGGTTTTGACCCTGGACCAGTTGACTGCTCTGGGAGCATTCGACTGGTGTACAGCTGGATTCGAACGTTGGGGCTGTCAACGATCGAATTCTGAGTGGGGCAGTCGACTGCCCTGGGAGCAGTCGACTGCCATCGAGGTTTTCAGCCCGAGTTCTATTTAAAGAGAACTCGGTTTGGGCTAAGATTCTTGACGAAACAAGCTTGGTTAAGGCTTGTTAGTAGTCTCTTGAGTCCAGATCGTATAAGATGTTGTGGCGAGGTTTCTCCACCCACAAGGAACGACGAGGGCTAGCCGGAGGTTATCCGGGGATTGATCCACCGACGGATTCTTGGATTAGTCACCCGTCCGGGGTGGATACCAAGTAAATCGGTTTGTTAGCAGTGCTTTCTTTGTTACGTTGTTTGTGTTTATTATTATTGTTTCCGCTTGCGCATACTAACAACGTAGGAAGAACAAGCTGAAGAATCGCTATTCACCCCCCCTCTAGCAGACATAATCGATCCTACAGTTGGTATCAGAGCGAAGGACCACTCTTGATCGGACTAACCGCCGAGAGAGCACACGCTAGAGGAAGAAAGACATGGAAGATAAGTTGGGGGAAGATATCTACACTCCACCGCCCTATGATCATGAAGATTTCAACTTTTAGAGGGCGAGAATCGAGACTTGGTTCGGGATGGAGTGGGCGTGTCGAATCGCGCTTGAAGAGCCTTATGAGGCTCCAAAGGATAAGCACGGGAAGAGGCTTAGGCCTAAATATTGGACTCAAGAACAACAAGATCAAGCGAAAGCAAACGAGAAGGTAATTAGCATTTTGGTAAATATTTTGCCTAATAACATTTTGAGTTGTGTAGGTGAATATAGAGATGCACATGAATTATGGGATAAAGTCAAAGAATATCATAAAAATCCTACACAAATTCAAGAGCTCAAAGAAATCAATTCGTTGGTTCAAGAAGTGGAAGAAGAAAGTGAGAGGTCATCCACCTCATATGGAGAAGAGGAGGAGGTCACCACCTCAAGGATTGAGGAGGAGGAGAGACACTCATCTACACAAGAATAAGAGGAAGCATCTTTTTCATCCAAGGTTGAAGAGGAAGTCAACCTAGCCTCTACCTCCACCAAAGCTAAATCGAAAGAGCACATCACATGCTTTGGTTGCAACGAAAAGGGGCACTACAAAGACAAGTGCCCGAAAGATAAAAAGAAGGTAAAATCCAAACCAATTTCAATTCAATTTAATGCTAACATGAAGTGTAGGATTGGAGAACCCCACGAGAAAAGGAAGAAAATCTGATGCTTTGCATGTGGAGAGATGGGGCACTTTCACACCAAGTGTCCTAGAAAAAGTGAGCTAAAGAAAATGGAACACTTGAGAAGATGGGATAAAGAAGAAAGAAGGAAGAGAAGAAGCCCGTATCATGGAGGAATTACAAGGGTAAGGGAGGTAATCCTTAATCTTAAATTTAAATGTAATTCAAATTTAAGTTCCTCCATGCATGCTAAAAATAGTGTAAATCATTTACCCATGCATAACTTAGGACTTAAATATCATGATAGGAGTATGGTTTGCATTGTAGATAAAAAATCTAGGAAAATCATGCATCATGAGAAATCAAAGACCTCTAGACTAAGGATCAAGGCAAAAATCCCAAGAAGGGAGAAATGTGCCTAGAAAGGAAGGTAGGTCTAGGAATATCCAAGGTGGACATGTGGACTCTAGGTTTAGAAACTAGAAAAGGAAAATCAAGCTTTAAGGAAAAGCTTGATAGGTTAGAGAAAACCTAGAGGGATTCACGGTTGGATCTAAGGGTTTGAATATGGTGTTGGGTGGCCTAAACCGCACCAATAATAGATCGGGTCTAGGATACCGATCTAAGGTCTCCCATGCCAAGGGAAAGAGATATGTCAGGGTAGCATATGATTATGGCAAGAAGGGGGAGTCCAAAAATGACAAGGGAATGCCATTTAAAGAGAAGAAAAAGGTCTTAACTAAGGACAAGGGGTCCAAGGTTAAGAGGGTTGAGTTTGTAGGCCAAGAGTCACCAGAAGTACACCGGTATAGCCTAGTGATGGTTGAGTCGCCTAGGGAAGTGGCTAGGGCTAAGAGCTCAAGGGGGAGCTCTAGAAGCCTTTGGGATATATGGTGAATGGGCCTTGGGAGAGTTGCTCCTAGAGGTCTAGATGGACCATGGAGTGTGCCAAAAGAATTGGAGACGGACTTGAGTCTCAATTCTTGGGTTTTGGCACGGTATTTTTGAGTTTCATATATGCATGGAAATATGACATTGGGGTCATATTGAATGAAAATTGGTTGTTGATGTGTAATTGCCATGCAAATCAATGCTAGAGATGCATTGTGGGTTGGTATTGGCAGTAACATCAAGAGGAAACCAAAATTAGGACTTTAGGTCAAGGTTCTATTGAATTTTTTAGCTAGTTTTGGGTTTTGTGTCAAACTTAGGAATGTTAATAGATACATTTTGGAATGTATTTTTTCCAAGTAGGTATGAGTACCACAAATGTCTCCATAAAATTTGAAAATTTTTGGAGATTTGTGGAATTTCTAGCGTATTTCTGAATTTGGTCAGAAAAGCTAAAATTTCTGTTTTTCAGAGTATCAGTCGACTGACCATTTGACCAGTCGACTGCCCATTTGACCAGTCGACTGGTAAAGGCTAAATTAAGTTTCAGCAGTTGGGTATGTGTCCAAATGATACAAAACAAGTGTATAGGGAGCTAATACACATTGTTTATGGTCATTGGGGATTAAAAGAACCAATAATTGGGATATTATTGGGTTCTTTTTGATGTTAGGCAAAGGGGGAGAAGTGTTGGGTTTAAGTTGGGAAACCAAACACACCTTTGCTAGATACCCTAGGTTTAGGGGAGTTGAGATTAAGGGGGAGCATGATTGCTCCATTCTTAGCGTAAGGGGAACCTTAGAAAGGTTCTTAAAAAACCTTTGTAAGTCCAATGTAGAGAGAGCTTTTGAAGAGTTTTAAAAAGCCCGTGTTGTAAAAGTCCTAGCATGGAGGGTTAGATGTGTAAAATTTTTAACTTGGAGGGTTAGGTGTGGAAAAATCCTAGCTTGGAGGGCTAGGTGTATGAAAAATCCTAGCTTGGAAGGCTAGGTGTAAAAAGTCCTAACCTGGAGGGTTAGGTGTAGGATGCCTTGGGATAGAATCCATTTTTGCATTGCATATGCATTTGTTTAGCATGGTTTTTGCTATTGACTACTATCTTATTTCCCTAACTTAAACGTATTGCCAAACATTAAAAAAGGGGAGATTGCTGAGGCAATCTGTGGTCCGGAGTGACCAAGTGTTTTGATGTTTGGGCAAAGGGTTTAAGTTAGGTTTTCCTTGTGTTCTCATATGTGTATGTTGAGTGTGCAGGTTGTACAGGTTTACACATGTTGAGTCAGCTGAGGTAAGGGACAAGAGCCGAGGGCGAAGGACTTCAAGGGCAAGCCGGGAAGTGAACTTCAAAGGGCACACGTGAAGGATGACATGGAGGCAAGTCGAGGACTTGCGTGCGCATCCGAGGGACGATAGCCGGTGGAAGAGGACTTCAAGGGGCAAGCCAAAGGAGAGGACCTGAAGGCACACGTGGAGGAGGGCCAAGAAAGTGAGTAGGAGTGCTGTGGTAGGCTGGGCAGTCGACTGGGGGTTGTCCAGTCGACTGCCAAAATTCACATAATGGTTTTGACCCTGGATCAGTCGACTGCTCTGGGAGCATTCGACTTGTGTACAACTGGATTCGAACGTTGGGGCTGTCAACGGTCGAATTCTGAGTGGGGCAGTCGACTGCCCTGGGAGCAGTCGACTGCCATCGAGGTTTTCAGCCCGAGTTCTATTTAAAGAGAACTCGGTTTGGGCTGAGATTCTTAACGAAACATGCTTGGTTAAGGCTTGTTAGTAGTCTCTTGAGTCCAGATCGTGTCAAGGTGTTGTGGCGAGGTTTCTCCACTCACAAGGAGCGACGAGGGCTAGCCGGAGGTTATCCGGGTATTGATCCACCGATAGATTCTTGGATTAGTCACCCGTCCGGGGTGGATACCAAGTAAATCGGTTTGTTAGCAGTGCTTTCTTTGTTGTTTGTGTTTATTATTATTGTTTTCGCTTGCGCATACTAACAACGTAGGAAGAACAAGTCGAAGAATCGCTATTCACCCCCTCTAGCGAACATAATCGATCCTACAGCGCCCACCAAACAGGCCGAATTCGGGTCAAGCCAACGAAAATTGGGTAAGGCGGCCAGTGACATCCCTCCGACCAGCCAGCTCAAGGAAAAGTCGACCGACCATCCATTGGCAGGGCTAATCGATACTCCAACGTCCCTCGCGGTCACGCGTTCGTCCGGGTCATTTCTAACTTCTCTGCCTACCTGGGTCGCCGCATCTTCATCTTACATCTCAAATGCAAACCAGCACGGGTCGGTGCAGATGGTAAGACTATGGGGGCCTATGGTGGAGGCGTGGGATAGCAACATCCACTCCACCAAAGAGCTACGTCGCCTAGGCAAGGCTGATCATTTTGAGCATGAAGTGCTTAAGGTAATGTGGATTTTGTCTTGAGTAGTTTCTTTTGGCATATACTTCTTTTTGGTATATGTTTCTTTTTGCTATATACTTCTAATTTATTGTGTGCATAACTTTACCAACTTTGGGTGCCTAGCCAAGGGATGTGACATGCCTTGGTGCACAATACTTGCTTGCGTACACAAGTAGAGCAGAGGGTGGTCACCCTCAAGATCGAACTGTGCAAGGCCCAGTAGTAGACCGGCGGCGAGGGTTCTACTGCTGCTCTAGAGGAGTTGGAAAGACTTCGCTCTCAATTAAGAGGACCACCAAAGACTTGAATGAACAAGTGACCCGAGGAAACGCCGTCAAGCAGGAAAGGCACAGTTAGAGACACAGCTCAAAAGTTCTAAGGCCAAGCTACAGTCGACAGTAGATCGACGAAAGGTTACCTTGGAGGACCTCAACAACAAGACGGTGGTCGATGGATGTCAATGTCCTATCAATGAAATTGGAGGAGGAGACCCGACTACATGCTACGGTGTTATCTGAGAAGGAGATAGAGATAGTCACTAAGGACTCCGTCATCCATGACTTAGAAACACAACTAACGACCCAAATTAAAGAGTTGGCTATCTCCCAGGCATCCTTGGCAACCCTACAAGTTACTCACAAAGATTATCAGAAGGAGGAGTCCGAGCGGCTGGAGGTATACCGTGTTCAATACCTCCAATCGGAGGATTTTGCCAACCTATTCAGCAACTGCGCCTCCAACATGATCAAGTATGGGATGCAGGGGGCCCTTAGTTGAAGGAGGCCAGACACCTACCCTGCAAACTGCCAGTGAGTATTATAAAGATGCAACACGTGCTAAAACATATTCTAATGATGTTTTTGCTAACTTCACTTAGACTTGTGTGCTGAAAGCCCAGGGCTAAAAGAATGTCTATATTTTAGTAATGAAGACTCTAATCATTTCCTCTATATTTTTGTTTTTTGATTTATTTTCTTTTGATGTTTTGTATACGTACTGCCTCCCCAGCGTAGTTAGGACTCGTAATTAGTATATTGTCAAAAGTGTTAAGTAACAAAATGTTATATATTGTCAAAATCACTTATGGGTTGATGACTCGAAGCATTAGCATCACGGTTCCTTATGCAAGGGAGACAAGAAAAGGTTTTGATTTTGTCAAGATAGAAGCCCCAGACTCTGATCGGATACCTTGTGTTTGAGAGGTGTATCTTATGAAATTCACTCGAGGTTTAGCATTCTTGAAGGGTCATTATCAAAGCTTTAACTATGTTTAGTATGTGGCTATACCATAAACACTAAACCAAAGTGAGGTAATACCAAACCATATGGTTGATATGCGGCGGCAAGCATTTTACAACTTTGTCAAAGAAGATAAGGGTTTATTGTGCCACTCAGTAGGATTTTATCAGATTGTGATAATTCTCGTCTGATCTACCACGACGGCGTGTTGAGCGAGCGGCTGAGGCATGTAAACAAGCACACTTATTAGCTTGTTAAGAAGCAACAGTCTGGAGCACCGATCTGGAGACTATATTGGAGGGTGGGGAACCGCTTCCAATATGCCGCGATGGCGTGCCGAGCAAGCGACTGAGGCGTATGAGCAAGCACACTTATAACTTGCTAAGAAGCAAGAGTCTGGAGCATCGATCAAGAGACCGTACTGGAGCATAGGGAACCACGTCCGATCTGCCATGATGGTGTGCTCAGTTGGCGGTTGAGGCATGTAAGCAAGCACACTTATAACTTGCTAAGAAACAAGAGTCTGGAAGTGTGTGAGCAAACACACTTATAATTTGTTAAGAAGTAAGAGTCTGGAGTACCGATCGAGAGACTGTACTAGAGCATGGGGAACCACATCCGATCTATCGTGATGGTGTTCTGAGCGAGTGGTTGAGGCGTGTGCTTAGAGGGTTGAGCTTGTTTTGTAATCCTTTCTTTTTAAAGAGTGGGAGCTAGCACTCTGTACATAATTTATATAGATGCAGGTCTTATGCCTAGTACAGATGCAAATGGGCAGCACTCCAAGGTTGATCCAACCGTTTATCCTTCAAAACCTGCAAGTAATAAACATTAGAAGCCAGCTTTTGGATTACTTTATAAGGTTCATTCCACTGAGGTTCTAATTTGTCAACATCTTCCACCAGCTTAATACGCTTCAAGACTGAATCACCTACTTGGTAGGAGTGGGGCCTCACCTTCTGGTTGTATCTTTGATACATTCTCCATCGATAAGATGTCAGTCGAGCGACCACTTTATCTCTAATCTCAGTCACTAAGTCCAACTCCATACATCTTAAGTTAGTATTATATTTACCATTGCCCTGATTGTAGAGTCATCATCGGTCAGATTCACATCCGACCTTGACCGAGACCATTGCCTCTCCACCATAGACTAAGTGGAAAGGAGTTAATCCTGCACCTTCTATAGGCATTATACAATATACCCATAAGATACTGTGGAGTTCTTCAACCCGACTCCTGCCTATATGGTTCAGCTTTACTTTAAGACCTATGACAATTTCTCTGTTGGTGAACTCAGCTTGCCCATTACTCTGCGGGTAAGCTACCGAGGTAAAAGCCTGCTTGATGTCATATGATGAGCATCACTCTCGAATCTTCTTATCCTGGAATTGTGTTCCATTATCAAAGATGAGCATATGTGGAATTCCATATCGACAAAGTATATTTTGCCACAGAAATTTTATGACAACATTCTCTGTGATCTGGGCTAAAGCTTTTGTTTCTATCCATTTGGAGAAGTAATCAACCACCACTGAGACGAACTTTTTCTAAGCTGGAGCTATAGGAAAGGGGCCCACAATATCCATTCCCTACTAATCAAATAGACAGACTGTCGTGGAAGTCCTGAGCAACTCAATCGTTCGATGGGAGAGGTTCCGATATTTTTGGCAAGAGAGATAAGTAGCTATCATCTAAGCGACATCCCTTTGCAATATGGGCTAGAAGTATCCAGCTAATAAGACTTTCCATACTACTGAACGTCCTCCTACATGGTTGTCACAGAAGCCTTCATGTATCTCCCTAAAAACATAATCATATCTTCTAGCCTCAAGCACTTAAGTAAAGGTTGAGAGAAATCTTGTTTGTATAGCTAATCTCCGATGAGAGTGAACTGACTGACTCTCCTTTTGAACAATCTAGCCTGCTCTGGATTGTTTGGGAGAGTTCCCTTCTGGAGCAAGGAGATAAAAGGAGTGCGCCAATCTTATCCCAAATCAAGGTTTGCTTTTTGCTCTACTTGGACAATTATCATAGTTTGAGCTACTAGTTGATGGAGGACCCAAAGAGTAAGGGAATCAGCCAGTTTAGCTAATTCGTCTGCTTTCAGGTTCTCCTACTTGGAAATTTGCTGAAAGGTGACTTCTTGGAAGTTATTTTTTAACTTTTCGTGCGTCTCAGCATACATCTACAGACGCTCATTACTAATCTTAAAACGCTCAGCTAGTTGTTGAGTGGCTGGTTGGGAATCTGAATAAAGTAATACCTGAGTGGCCCCCACATGCTTGGCTATTTGCAGACCAAATATCAGAGATTCATATTCCGCTTCATTATTGGTAGCTCTATAATCCAATCTAACTGAAAGTTGCAACATATCTTCTTTGGATGAAATCATAAGGATTCTTATATCACTACCTTGCTGAGTAAATGAGTTATCTATATAGATTTTTCAAGTTTCTTCCATATCCAGATTTTGTAACTCGCTGAGAAAGTCAGCCAAAGCTTGGGATGTGATGGCCTTTGTGCTTCTCTTAAGTTGTGTGGCGACAACATTTCTAAGAGAGCTTATACTTTGTTGGGATGGACCTCTATCCCTCTTTCTATCAAAATATATCCCAGGAATTTACCCTTCTTAGCTCAGAGCAGACACTTCTCTGAATTGAGCTTCATTCTATATTGATGCAAAGTTTGGTAGGTTTCTTCTATATCAGCAATAAGACTAGCCGATCAGTCAGTCTTGATGAGGATGTGATCAACATATGCTTTATTTCTTTCGATATGATATCGGAAGATCTTGATCATCAACCTCTGGTACGTTGCCCCTATATTTTTAAGACCAAAGGGCATTATGGTATAACAATACGTACCATCTGTTGTGATGAAGCTAACTTTCTCTTGATCCTTCTTGACGAGTGGCACTTGGTGATACCCTTGATAAGTGTCGAGCATACAAATAAGCTCACTCCCTAAGGAGGAATCCACCCTTTATTCGTTATGAGATAAAGGGTATCAGTCTTTTGGGTAAGCTTTGTTGATGTCCCTAAAATCTATACAGACCCGCTATTTGTTATTGGGCTTGGAAACCAACACTACATTGGCTAGCCAGATAGGGAATTAGATCTCCCATATATGCCCAGCCTTCATCAACTTATCGACTTTAGCTCGGATGACTTGATTTTGTTCAGTACTGAAGCTCTCTTCTTTTGTTTCACGGGTCGAGCATCCAGGAACACATGCAACCGGTGCCCCATAATCTTAGAGACTATCCCCTTTAGCTTTTGTGGCGACCATGCAAATACATTCTTGTTTTGAGCAAGACATGTAATGAGCTCTTGTCAGCGTGGGCGACAGATCGATTGCTATCTTGATAATAACCCATGAGAGAGTGGGGTGGATTTGTACTTCTTCCTTCTCCTCTAGCAGCTCAACTTGTGGTGAATGAGCTATAGTGTTGCACTCGGCTGGTAGAGCTTGAAAAGCTTTTCTGGCTTCTACTTTAACCCCATCGATATATCATCGTCGAGAAAGTAGTTGATCTCCTTTTACTTCTCTAACTTGGTCCCTGACAGGGAACTTAATCTTCAAATAATATAGAGAGACTGTCACTCAAAACTCATTAGAATGAGTCTTCCTTTGATGGCGTTGTAGGCGACAGGAGCATCTACTATTAGAAAAATTGAGCGGCATGTTCTTTTCAACGGTTCCTTCCCGAGAGATATGGTCAACTTAATCTGGCCAAGTGGTTGCACCTCATAACCTATAAAGGCAGAGAGTGGGGTGGCTACTGGTTGTAACTCAGCTGCGTTAATTTGCAGTTGATTAAATGCTTATTTGAAAAATGACATTTATCGAGCTGCCTATATCTACAAAGGTACGATAAACCTCATAGTTGGTAATAATTGCCATAATAACCAAGGCAACTTCATGGAGCACTTCCACTCCTTGCAAATCCTGTGGTCCTAAACTGATCTGAGATCCTGCAACTTGAGCTTAACTAAACCCGATCTCATGAACTTCTAGTCTCCGAACTTGAGCCCTTTTGGCTCGGTTGGTATCTCCATATGTGGTCCTCCCGAGATGATACCCATATAGCTGAACATGACATTCCTCTGGTTTCCTTGTTCTTCGTTAATGGGGGATGGAACGGGTTGTGTTTGATTGGCCGGTGTCGGATCAGTAGCTAGAGCAGGATGAGGTCGACATCTATTATCTTGATTGCCTTGAGAAGGAGCTTGTTAAAGTCCCTGTTGAGCTTATCGAGCCTACTCTCGGGCTAACTGTCGACAATCCTTTGTGTCGTATGTCTAACTCAGGTGGTATGTGCAAAAAGGCTTTCACCAACGGGCTCCTGTTCCATTATTCCGCATTGTCTCCACTTGTTGTATTTGTCTTTAATTGCCTCCTTGATTAATGGGAGCCAATCAGAGGCCTCTGATTGGACTAATCTTCCCGGCAATTTGTTTTTGAGTCAACTGTGGTGGAGTTGGTATAGTTTTCTTACGCTGAGTGACTTATGCTTCTTCAACATTGATGTAGCTAGAGACTCTTCTCAAAAGATTATCAAAAAATTTTGGCTGCTTTCGTACCATAGAGCAGATGAACTCTTCATGTATAAATCCTTGAGAGAAAGCACTCACTAATATTTCTTGGATGGCTGTAGGAGCATCCATAGCTACTTGATTAAATCTCTTAATATAAGCCCTTAGATATTCTTTAGGGTTTTGCTTTAAAGAGAAGAGGTTCATATTGGTTTTATGATATTTCTTACAACTGACAAAATGTTGTAAAAAAGATCTTTTTGAACTCATCGAAGTTCAGAGAAGATGAAGATGTCACTGTCCAGATCTGTAGAAGACGGGATGTAGTCGGATCAATGGAAGAAGATGCTATGGTTGCTTTTTGGCGACAGGAAAGCAATGGCAGCGGCGAGATCTGTCGCGATTGAGCCTGACCACGAGACCGATTTTCGACTGTGCTTGTGCTTGGCCGCGAGGGTGACTCGCGGGGACACTAATGCCTGGCTGCGAGCAGCGTGCTAAATTTGTGACGGCCTTAAGCGACATGCAAGAGAGTGGAGGGCAAAGAAGAAAAGAAATAATCGGAGATTATTAGAGGAGGTTGGCATGCTTCGCGTGTTGGAGAGAACCAGAGGAGATTGAGGGCGTTGTGTGCATGCATGCATGCGGGAGAGATAGCGAATTTAGGGTTAAGAAGGATTTTATATGCCTAAATTCAGCGACAAATCTTGTATTCATCACTGAATCAGTAACGAATTCCAAATTCATTGTTGAATCGACGACAAATCTAGGATTCGTTACTAAATAACTTACGAATCTAGAATTCGTTGCTAAATCAATGATGAATCCAGAATTCATCGTTGAATTTCATATTTGTCGGCGACCAATATAATATTCGTCATTGTTTTAGCAACAAATGTGAAAGTCGTTGTTGATTCAGCAACGAATTTTGGATTCGTCATTGATTTAAGGACGAATTCTAGATTTGTTGCTAAATTTAATAATTAGATCCGAAATTTACTCTAATTTTAGCAATGAAATCTAACTGCATAGTAAATTTAGTGACAAAATATGACTTTGTCGCAAATTTAGCGGTGCATTTATAATTCATCACTAAATTTACTAAATCTGACCCGCTTGAAATTTATTTGTTCACCGAATCCAAAATTTGTCATAAATTACGACGAATTGAATATTCATCGCAAATTAGTGAAGAATTCATATTTGTCGTGATTTTACTATCCATTTTAAGACAAATTATTTTGTTGCTAATTTTATTGTAAAAATTATTTTTATTGTTAATTTCATTATTGTTTTGCAATGAGTTATTATTATTGTTGCTGTTGCTGTTGCTGTTGCTGTGGATTTATGATAAATTATTTTAGTCGTTAAAATTTATTTCTAAATGTATGTTATTTGTTTTAATCATTTGCAATGCAAACTTGTTTAAGAACGAATTCTAAATTGTTTCTTTATTCTTTATTAGTATTCTCTTGTCTTTCTTTATTTTATTAATTAATAATATTTGTAAAAATATGCGATGCTAACCAAAAATACAATGAGAATACTTTTTTTTCAAAAAATTACGTTTAAAGTTATTTTATTCTCCTTATTCTATATCTGATCCTATGCATATATTTATACATAAAATATTTGTAAGCAAATTAAATTGATTTTTCTCGTGTATGTTATTTAGTTGGAGGGGATCACGACCTCCTCTTTCATTTCATTTTCGATATTAGTGTATGTTATTTAGTTGGAGGTTAAACACTTCATAACTATCAGAAAATCAGAAATGAAAATAAAGAAAAAAATCATGGAATAACTTTTAAAAAATGGCGGCTGTGGCTATCACGTACGACAGCGATGCATAAAAGTATTAAAAAGTAAAATATTGCACCTTTTAAGTCTAACATTTTCAAAAGCATCTTTATTAAATTTCTATGCGCTACAAGATAATTAGATCGCCGGTCCGCGGGAACATTAAGTGGGGTATGGAGATTCGCTTCCCAACTTATGATAAATTGTTCGGGAGTCCTAATAAAAATAAAAGTAATAATTGAGACAATGAATTTAAGACAGTGAATGAGATAGTGAATGACGTGTAATTAATATGTACATGTCGATCGTCGATCGGACACCACCGATGGCCTCTGATTATCGTCCTGAATCAAACTATACCTTCGGAGGACAGTGAACTCGTCAGGATCGCCGGCAACGGTGAACCTATCGAAATCGACGGTCAATGATGCGAGATCGCAATTGCGGCGATCCCCGATGGGTTCACCGTGCCCCCCCAGGATATAGTTTGGTTCGGGGCGGCGGCCGAAGGCCGCCGATAGTGTTCGATCGACGATCGGACGTGTATATAATAATTGTCACGTCATTCACTGTCCCATTCACTGTACCAAATTCACTGTCCTATCATTACTCTAAAAATAATTATTAAATATATTATATAATTATAAATTTTTTAAACTTTTAGAAGTGCATAATAATAAAGATGAAAAAATTAAAATTTAATCATCCAACAAATTCTAACTTGAAATGTATTAATAAAAAAAATTAGTGTTAAATCAACTATACATATTTATTTTTTTAAAAAATAAAATAATATTATTAAAATTTTTGAGAGCACGTAATAGGGAGAACGAATCCTCTATCCCAAAACTCCCCTTGTCCTCGTGTCCTAACTCGCTGATAATGGTTGATGAGTCATCCGATCGTCAATCGGACACCACCGACAAGCTGCGGCCGTCGTCCCGAATTAAACTATATCCTGGGAGGTATGGTAAACCCGTCGGGGATCGTCACAATCGTGATCTTGCCAGATTCACCATCGAATCCGGTGAGATCGCGATTGCGACGATCCCGATTGATTCATCATTTCCTTAGGGTATCGTTTGATTTGGGACGACGATTGAAGATCTTCGATGGTGTCCGATCGACGATCGAATGACTCGTCGACCATCGTCGATGAGTTAAAACACATGGACCGAGAAAATTTCGGACAGAGAATCCCATTTGAATAGGTGGAACAGACTCATAGAGGAATCCCAATTCGGTTACGTTAGTTTTAGTTTAACAGAGAAGGTTAAATTTCAGATTCAACCTTGACTTTTACATGAATGACTTTTGGACCATAGAGTTCAGTGCCCGAAATGGGCAAGCAACTGGAACAGGCATATATACATGAGTAATGATTGGTAGAGTGAATTTGGGAGAGTGAATGGGAGAGTGAATGACGTCCAGTTATTGTATACACGTCCGATCGACGATCGGACACCACCGGCGGCCTCTGATTGTCGTCCCGAATCAAACTATACTTGGAGGACGGAACTCGTCAGATGGCCGACAACGGTGAACCATCGAATCGACGGTCAATGATGCGAGATCGCAATTGTGCGATCCCCGACGGTTCACCGTGCCCCAGGGTATAGTTGTTGGGCGGCGGTCGAAGGCGCCGGTGGTGTCGATCGTCGATCGGACGTGTATACAATAATGCCACGTCATTTACTCTCCCATTCACTCTCTCAAATTTACTCTCCCTATCATCACTCTATATACATATCAAACCTAAACCAAATCCAAGATAATCCAGAGATTCTATTTTACAGTAATTATGCAATATGATCCAGCCCCATGCTTAAATTTCTGTAAAATATTTATTTTAATTAATTATACTAAATGAAACATATGATAAATGAGTACATATAAAAAACTACATTAAATAAATTATATATAATATAAATATTTTTCTGATCCTGGCCTTGCAACTTGATTAACAAGTATAATCAGGTACTCGAACTCGGTTTAAATGACAATAGAAGGAAAGTCAAGGACGCAAGTGAAAAATATCTAAAAAAAGAGGTACCCAAGGTTTGCTGGAAAGCACGTGAGTGAGGCACGTGCATCGAGCCCTCCCTCGCCTTGCCATCGCTTTCACACTCGAAAAGACGGCCACACGGGCGAAGCCAGATCCCGACCAAAGCCTTTATACCAGAGCGAGCGGAGCAACGGACAGAGAGAAAGAGAGCAGAGCGAGCAAACGAGAGAGCGAGGGAAGCGACGAAGGCTCCGAGGCGGCGTCGTTCTCACTCTCGCTTCTCATCCCCACGCAATCGGTGCGGCGGCGGAGGTGGTTGGTCGTTCTGAGATCGGAGGTCGGAGAGCGCAATTTCTCGATGGATCTGCTCCCCTCGGAGGCGCCCTCATCGGTGGGGCTGCGTCGGCAGGGGTTCCGCTCGTTGAAGCTGGTCAGCCTCACCATGGACGAGCCACTCGCCGAGAAGCCCGTCGGCGTGGACTACGGCGTCCTCGACAATGGACTCACCTACTACGTGCGGTGCAACCACAAGCCCCGAATGCGCGCCGCTCTCGCTCTAGCGGTCAAGGTCGGGTGAGTTCGATTCCGATCCACCTGCTGCTTTTTTGATCGATTGACGAACCCGTTATTTTACTATGGGTCGTGTGTATTGGCGCGATAACAACTCAGAGAGTTAAATTAAGCAGCAGGTGTATTGACGAACCCTTTATTTTCATATCGGAAACTTTTGACGAAATCAACTATGCCCTCGATTATCCCAATCGATTGGAAGGGTGTCTAGTTAAATTAAGTAGGTAGATAGAACTTTAAATCCCTCATGCATGGGATATATTCATTTATTCGAATCATCACTTAGCTCTTCCAATTTGTGGCCTATCCACTAGTTCCTTCATTATATGTTCCTTGATTTATATATCTTGATTGACTGTGCTTCTCTTTTCGCCAAAGGGTGAAAAACTTCTATAGATCCATAAACTGGCAATCAACATTTACTTAAGTGATGGAGGAGACGACTGTTCCCCTATCAAAATCCACGTCCGCTATCACAGTTATCTGGTACTTGTTCCGCTATCACAGTTATCTGGTACTTATTCTAAAGTGGTTGCATCATGTTAGTCATGAAGTGACCTCCACCTAAAAGCATTTTAATCTGAAAAGACTTGTCCACTCATACATAACAGTCCTCAAGCGGCTACCAACAGAATAACGTATAGTTGACAATCCAAAATGGTTATATTCTCCTATTAAATACATAGTGATAATACAACTTCAATCAGTACAATTTGGCTGTAGATTGATTTAGTTGCCCTAATTACACAATGCAAGGAGTCAACACGAGTCATGGCTGATCTCAAACATCATTGCACAATTGCCACAACTTTAAAATATGAACTTTTAACACCTTGTCCCTGATTGACTGTTCTTCACTTCAACTCATCTAAATCAGTTCCATGCCATTTTCAAATGTTACTGAACGCATTAACAATGCATATGCAGTTGATATTAAAAAACACAAAATATTTATAATGGTAAATCATAAAAGTAACTAATTTACAATATAGAGAATATACTAATCAATCCATCCAATTCCTAGTTCTGCATAGAAAACATGTACTGCAATCATACAATGCAAACACATACTATAGCAATACCATGTAAAATAGGTTTTTTTTAGTAACATGCATATAATTAATATCTAAAACATTTATCACTTGCAAACAGATATTTAAGCTACAACTTACAAGTTCCATTTTACCACATTAAAAACTTGATTTAGCGTTTCACAATTACAAGAACCAACCTTCTTTAGTGGATAAAAATAATAAAAGTACTCATTAAGTTATAGTTCACCAAATGAACTAAACCATGTTTGAACAAGGAGTCAACACGAGTCATGGCTGATCTCAAACATCATTGCACAATTGCCACAACTTTAAAATATGAACTTTTAACTCCTTGTCCCTGATTAACTGTTCTTCATTTCAACTCATCTAAATCAGTTCCATGCAATTTTCAAATGTTACTGAACGCATTAACAATGCATATGCAGTTGATATTAAAAAACACAAAATATTTATAATGGTAAATCATAAAAGTAACTAATTTACAATATGCAGAATACACTAATCAATCCATCCAATTCCTAGTTCTGCATAGAAAACATATACTCCAATCATACAATGCAAACATAAACTATAGCAATACCATGTAAAATAGGTTTTTTTAGTAACATGCATATAATTAATATCTAAAACATTTATCACTTGCAAACAGATATTTAAGCTACAGCTTACAAGTTCCATGTTACCACATTAAAAACTTGATTTAGCGTTTCACAATTACAAGAACCAACCTTCTTTGGTGGATAAAAATAATAAAAGTACTCATTAAGTTATAGTTCACCAAATGAACTAAACCATTTTTTTTCCTTCTTGGTGCATTGAGGGCTCGCCCCCCACATATGGACTCACCTAGGCACTAGAACGGCCTAAAAGGGTTGCATATTACATATGTGATTGAGCTTCTTGTCTAAAATATGTAGGAACAGGAAGAGGTCTTTAGGCATAGATCCTAGGATCGTAAGATCCTAATTTTATAACATCTATATTACAGCTATATTTCATATTTATCATTAACATATATATTAATTTTCAATATGTAGTATTTATTCAGCCAAGGTTGTTGGGACTGAAATCCTACATAGGAACTGTGAGATTGGATCGTAGGTTTGTAAGATCCTAGCTCAATTTAGGTCCTACTCAACATCCCAATCTTTGTCAGATCTGGATCACAATCTTGGCTATAATGGAACGTTTGAAGGTTTCTTTTGAGAATTCTTGTCAAGCTGGATTATTTTGGTTATTCTATTGATAACTAAGTTAGGCTTTCTGCTCCTAATTGAAATCATTTACTTTATTTTCTGGACACTGTTAATGATATTTTTTTTTTGGACATTATGGCAGTTCAGTTCTTGAAAATGAGGATGAACGTGGTGTGGCTCACATTGTCGAACACCTTGCTTTCAGTGCAACCAAAAAATATAGCAATCATGATATTATTAAGTTTCTAGAAAGCATCGGTGCTGAGTTTGGTGCTTGTCAGAATGCTTTGACCTCTTCAGATGAAACCATATATGAATTGCTTGTTCCGGTTGATAAACCTGAACTTCTGTCGCATGCTATATCAGTTTTGGCAGAATTCAGTTCAGAGGTTAGACCATATTCCTTTCCTTCAGTGCTGTCTATTCCATTGTCTTCCATGATTAAGAATATGATTGCTTTATTAGGTTCGAGTTTCTGCTGAGGATCTAGAAAAAGAACGTGGTGCTGTTCTGGAAGAATACAGAGGAGGGCGTAATGCAACGGGCAGGATGCAAGATGCACATTGGATTCTAATGTTTGAAGGCTCAAAGGTATAACCTATCTTTTTTTTTTAATTTTTATTTTCAATTTCAAAGTCCGAGTGTTGTATGATTGATGATCTCCAGAACTCCAAATTGTTGAGTCTATTGTCGTCAAACATTGTGAACCATACTTTATGATCTTACATTCTTACAATCCAAATTGATTTAAACTATCAAGACCCAAGTAGGATTTGATTTAGGCTAGGATCTTATGAACATATGATTCGATCGTATACTTCCTTACTATTCCTAGCTTTCCCCGGTTGGATTTTGGTCCCAACAATCTTTACTAGATTAAACATATTTACATTCAATAAGAGAATTTAAAGATTGACATATATCATGGTAGATATTATATTTTCATATTATATCATTTAAGAAAAGTTTCAATTATATTTTCATTTTCAGCCCTAAGTAAATGAATCCTTTTTGACTATAATTATCAGTAATCTCTGGTAGTATCTACTTGCTATATATAGAGGATGAAACACATTAGGAAGTGTGTTGGATTTTTCATGCTATAAGATTACTTCATAGTTATGCTCCATGATATTATATGACAATGTTTAAAATATTTATGTAACCACTATATATAGGAAGTGAATAATACATATGATAAATATTGTCCTTAAACATTTTACTAATTGTAGGATATATGAGTCCATGATAGTCAAGATTGCGATCCATACTTTATGATCCACGTTCTTAAAATCAAAATTGTTTTAAGCAATCAAGATCCCAAGTAGGATTTGAATTTGGTTATCATCTTATGAACCTACAATTTGATCCTATGCTTCCTTAGAGTTTCTTGTTTGGATCTTAAACTCAAGAGCCTTGACTAGATAGAATATATTTACATTCAATTAGACAAAAGTTTTCAATTTTATTTGATTTTTTTTTAACTCTAAGAAGAAGAATCCATTTTTAACATTTGTCCTTGTCATTCATCTTATACTTATCATTTGCTGTTTGCTTTATATAGATGTTACACTTTATATATCAAATTGTATTTTTCATATTACTTCATGAGTAGTTGTTATTTGTTATATAGACGTTACACTTTAGGATTTACATTGTATTTTTCATATATTTACTATATGGGTAATTTTAATTATACCATTAATATGTGATATTGATACTATATGTTGAAAGGTAATACATATGATAATTTATGAATGGTAGATATAGTTCTTGAAAATTTAATTAATTTTAGGATCTACGACCCTATGCTCTGATTCTATGATTGGAGAATCTATGTACCTTTATCCATTCCAAGGTAAGATACCAATCTTGACAACATTGTCTTGTGTTCATGTACTAGTAATCTCAGACTGTTTGAAAAGTTTTAAAAAACAAGTACATACTTAAGTCACTGTATAACTCTATTCTATTATCAATTATAAGAATAAACGTACTCAGAAAACTCATTTTGGTTCCTTTTGCCTACTTCATTTTGTTACATACTTCTTCATTACTTGTCATACACTTTGATTTATACTTTAGATTTGCTGCCTCATTATTCTTATTTGATCTCTATTTTCCTTGCAGTATGCCGAGCGTCTTCCAATTGGTCTGGAAAAAGTTATTCGGACAGTTACTCCTGAAACTGTTAAGCAATTTTACCAAAAATGGTACCAGTTGAGCAATATGGCTGTGGTTGCTGTGGGTGATTTTCCTGATTCCCAGGTCATTCTATTTAACAAATTTTCACAATCACCTTTACAGTTTTGTAATTTAGACAATGACATATGTTCACTGAAAGATAGCCCTTTCTTTTCTTTTTCCTGTTATTTGCCTTTTTTTGTTTTTTGAGTTTTTGTTCTCATCATTGTAGAGTGTTGTTGAGTTGATAAAGTTTCACTTTGGGCAAAAGCTTTGTGGCAGTGTTCCTCCCCCAGATATACCAAATTTCTCCGTTCCATCACATAACGAACCTCGTTATTCTTGCCTTGTAGAGTCTGAAGCTGCTGGAGTAAGTGTCTTTGAATCATTTAGTTCTTGCTTATATCTACATGTGTGCATGTGAATTGGTATCCACCTATGCATTTTAATTGTGTTTCTAATGATGTTTCTATGATGACCAAACAATTTTATTTCAGTATGCTTCATAGTTTTCCTTCTCTTCTGTTGGCTAAAAACAGTCTGCGGTGATGGTCAGTTGTAAGATGCCTGTGGATGAGATGCAGACTGTCAAGGATTACAGGGATTCACTTGCAGAGGCCATGTTCCATTGTGCTTTAAACCAGAGATTTTTTAAAATATCCCGCAGAAAAGATCCACCATATTTTTCTTGCTCTTCTGCAGCAGATGCTCTTGTTCGCCCTGTAAAGGCTTACATTATGACCTCAAGTTGCAGAGAAAGAGGAACAGTTGAGGCACTTGAGGCAATGCTAATTGAGGTGCATTATTGATTTGGCATCCTAAGATAGAAAAAACTTAAATTTATCAATGAAATTCTTCTTTTTATGAATGTTGATAGGTAAGTACATTGATATGTTTATTTAAATGGTATTCTAATCACCTTTTTACCAGGTTGCTAGGGTACGCCTTCATGGTTTTTCTGAACGTGAAATATCCATCGTTCGTGCTCTGATGATGTCTGAAATTGAATCTGCTTACTTAGAGCGAGATCAAATGCAATCAACAAGTCTGCGAGATGAGTATTTGCAAGTAATTACGTTTGACTTGACTATTGTCATCTATGCCAGTGTTGATTTATTTTCACACAATCCTGGGATTCCCTAAATGGTTTTATTCCAGTATCATTTAAGAGCTGGACAAATATTTTAAATTGTAATTTTCTTTGTTGCTTTATAGATGATGCAGACAGCTTCCCAACTGTTGGATAAGACTTCAGCTGTCCTGAGTGTTGTGTTCATGATTCCATCAGATTGAGAGCAAGAATAGACTATTCAAATATGTGAGAATAAATTCCAATGAAGTTATGGCTAGAAACATGAATACACAGAGAGAAGAATTCTTTTGTTTATTTTCTAACTGAAGAATGAAAGAAGCAAGAGTAGAAAAATTGAGGGGAAAAAGAGAGAAAAATAAAAGAGAGGTCACAAGCAAATAACTGTAATTTAATGATTTGGAAACATGATAAACACCTTTTTAGGAGTCTTAGAACAAGAAATAACAATCACATATAGACAATAACTGTGCCTAAATTAAGTTTCTTCCTTTTTAGAATTAGGGTGGCAATTTGGGTTGGTGGTTCATACATGGGTCATATCTCGTTGACCCACAACCCATTTAATCTCAACTTCAAATCATTTGATAAATGGGTTAAAATCCATCGCTTAAATTGGATGAGGTTAGATGAGTTGTAAATGGGTCATATAACACAACCTTTATAATTAAATGGGTCATAAAGGAGTTGAATGACATAACCCATTTAACAAAAACAAATTTTAATTACAAATGCTATTGCAACTATTTTTATTTGTATAAAAACTTTAAAAATATAATTGATATGATTATATATTACAACATATATGGTATTATACTATATATTTATAACTAATTTATTAGATTATATATTTATAACTTATATAGATTAATACTAAATAACTAATAAATATTTATATATTATAAATGGGTCAACTCACTTATCACCTATGCGATCTGATTATAACCTGAACATGTTTACCTCAAGCTCAAAGCCGCAAGGATCATGATATATAAATAGGCCATGTCCACTTTTGCCAATTTATGTTGAATTTGGACAATGCTGGATTTTACTTCAGGTGCATCCAGGCTGATGTTGTTACGGTGAGATGCATAGGAAGGTGCATGGGTTCCTTTGCCAGATGCATGACAGAGAGGTGCAAGGAAAGACACTCTACTTATACTTTGTTATGACATAGAGTCTAAGTTTCTTTATTTTGGGAGTGAGCCTCTCTTATATTTCATATTCGACGAATGAACCTCCTATATCATGATGATCATAGCTCAAGTGAACCTCTAATGGTGCCGCCCAAGTCATCTTGCCTCACAAAAGAGTGCGATTGGCTTTTGGGTAGGGATAACAATTTCTTTTGAATCCGATGAAAGATCTGATACCCGACCTGCATGGAGGAGGGTATGGAGAGATTTTTTTGACCAGATAATTGGGTATGGGAGGTAAATATCCATAGCTTCATCGAATAATTCAAATTTGAAAAAAAAAAAATGCAATTGTAGGCGGTAAAAAAAATATTTGGGTAAGGTATGAATATCTGATCCTCGGATGGGTATGAGGATGAGGATGAAAGTTGAATACCCAATGGCATGGGGATGAATATAATAAATAGGGATAGGGATGGGGACGGGGACGGAGGATATGAAATTAAATCGCACTCATGGCCTTCCCTACTTCTGGGTTGGGAGGAATGACATTGGATCTTTGCTTGAAGTGAGTCTAGCCACTGTCTTTGTTATAAGATGCATTGATTTGTGGGAAGCCACGAGTTGCTTTGCCAGATATTTTGACGATGGCAAATGAAGGTTCTTTAGTTCCATATTGTTGCGTCCATGCATTCCTAGTGCCCTTATATATAGTTAGACTCATCCGATTAGGCTAGCTCTTTTTTGTTCCTGCATAAGACTGCTTTCACAATTGATGACACTAATAAGATATTGGTAATCATTTATACTTGCTAGAAACTTAGGAATTTTTGAAGTTTAAACTATGATACGTTTTTAAACCTATATCGCAAAATCCATGAAACAAGTAACTCAAACTTTAACACTTTTGAAGGACCTTCAAGAGTGTACTGAGCTTTGGGTTGTGCTTGCACCAACTGATTTATTATATAGCAACCTGATCAGTGTTAACCCGCAGCATGCTTCTGGTATGGGTTGACCTATTAATTTGGTTTAGTTACTTATTTACTTGAATATACTTAAATATTCATGCATCCATGAGGGATAGTGCTGCGACCTATATTGGTACTGGCATGAATCAAGTATCCAATGACACATATGCTTTTGCAAACTTAATATTATTTGGCATTGAAAAAGGTGCTGATTTTCTTCCTTACATACCTTTCATAAGAAAATATATTGGAATGGGGGGCTTTCACAAGAATAATTTTGCATTATTTGGCCATTAACTAGCATTAGATTAAGATGACAACCTGACCTTCAGCCCCAAGGATGATTCAAACCATGTTAATGTAAATGTTTCTCTTAAAATTTTATTTTATTTTTCTCTAAGCTTCTTCTATATATATATATATATAGTTGATGCCAGGTATCCAGCTTTATGTCCATGTTATATATCACACAAGGGGCACAAGGGAGTCTAATTTCTACTTCATGTTGAAATTACAGCATTTTTTTCGCAAAGAGCCTGTTGTTGGTGTTGAATATGAAGCACAACTACAGAAGACTCTTTTGCCTCGTAAGTTGTTCATCTACAGTCGTAGTTGACATTCATATTTCTGTATCCTTAGTCATTAAGCAGATTACTGTTCATGTTATTACTTCCTTTGTCAAACTATTCTATATTTGTTTTAATCACCATTCATCTTTTGCAAAGTTCTCATGGCAACAACATGCCTATTTTTTTTTTTTGTTTTTTTTATTGACTTGTTGCATCTTCCTATACATTACACTACCGTAATGTAGTGTGAACACCATTGCCAACAAAATAACTGTTAAGGGTTCTGCTAATGGTATCCTATAATTGTTGAAGAGAAGAAGAATATATAAACAGTGAATTATCGGCTGGTGTATGCTATTTACTTTTCTAATTTTGTACATAATATTTCATTTTGATGGTTTAGTGGTTTTGATATTTTGGAGGCACAAACAATGACAAGTGGCACATAGGATAAAACCATAGTTAATCTGGATCTCTGGTTCACTAATGCTGTGTAGGGTTGGGTCTTTTCTGATATCCTGTGACTGCATTCTCTACAAGCTTGCATGAAAGTTCACTTGGCCCCCGGGGCTTGGTGCGATGGTAAGCGATGGTTCAACTATTCTGTCACTATTATTAATTTCATGTAGAATGCTATCTTTGTGGTTGGTGTTCTATCCTTTATGATGACAATTAAAGCTTGCGTTTTTTTGACATTGGCACTGATGGTGCAAATATTCAAGTTGCAGCAGTATGGCCTGCACAAGTTTTGATTACTGAGAAATGGGCCTTAGGCCTCATGAAGTCTTCTAACATCTTTTTGAGTAAGATTAATCATGTGTGTCTCATGTGCATGCTTTCTCAAAAATCAGAGGAATAATTTCTAAAGTCTATTTTAGTATGTTTGAGAACTAGAACAACAACTTTTTATGAGCCTTGTTTTTGATGTATTATTTTGTTGTGTATGATGTTAACAGATTATTGAGTTTGACAGAAGGAAGACATTATTTTATCCAAATACATTGGGGATATTTTATGAAGTCTTAAACTATGCAAACGGTTACATTTATCTACTGGAACCTATTCTGATTCTAGGAAACCACTATATTTTAATTGGTGATAGATGACATGCCATGCATTCATTTATATCTGGGATGCGTCTCCTGATACTCGCATTGTGATGAAGTGGCTCTTTTGCTGCCTCTTTATGTAGTGCCTCTTTCTGATGCATCTTATGCTTAGTTTAAAACATTCCATAAATATGTTACAGACATCTCTACGGCTGAGGTATCAAAATTTGCTGCAAACTTCTGTACAACTTACAGCTGTGTCATCAAAATTGTTGAACCTCGAGTTAGTGCTACATTAGATGACCTTAGGACTGTTGTACTGAAAGTCAACACTCTGGAGGAGGAAAGAAGAATACCTCCATGGGACGATGAACATATTCCTGAAGAAATTGTCGCAGAGAAGCCAAATCCAGGGTAGGCACTGACCGTCCTGGCTGTGATTTTTTTTTTTTTTGACTTAATTTCCTTACACTTACAGTCTACTTTGTTTTTAGTTGTTTTATTTTTACTGGATATCCCACTGCCTAAGAGTGTGTTTGGATGGTCAATAGATGTTAGTATGGTAGGATCTCGTAGTTTCGAATTGCATTGTTCTAGGTTCTACCATGGCTACTCGTACCCATTCTTTGGAGAGTGCCCCCTAATACTAGACGCCTGTAGGTTATGAATTAACTTGCTTTATTTCGTTTAGGACTTTTTCTGATTATAAGAAATCTAAAAAGACCATCTTTAGTCACGGGTCAACTAATGAGCTGGAGTAAAGTTACAAATTGCTCTTCTAACGTCTGTTTTGGAACATTTTTGCCGTATTCACTTTTTTTTGGACTATAAAGCTTGTGACGATGTACGAATTAAGGTACAGTATACACTGAGATATTTTTTTTAGTTCTAGTTTTTTATGATAGTTGCATTTGGGATGCCATCATTGCTTTAAGTTGTGAGCAAACATGGTGGCAAAAGATGATTCACTATCCCCCAGTACCCCCGCCAACCTGTCCTATGGCCAACATGGAGGAGGTAAATAACGGGGGCTACTAGCCCGGACAGTGACTAACGCATAAGGGAGGACAAACACCTAACTTCCTCAGGATTTTACCCCTAGACCTTATTGTGGCAATATCTCATGCGCTAGTCATCTGTCCATCCCGCGGGGACAGTTGTGAGCAAACATGATCATTAATCTATGAGAGACCTTCGAATTTGATTCATCTTTGCAAGCTTTGGCATGAGTTTCATAACCACTATGCTAACATGCTTTTGAAAGTTTACAATTCTCCACTGTGTATTAACATTTAAGCTTCTTGACATTTATTTACTTGGGTTATCTCAAATCAGTGACCATCTTTTTTACTGATTTTATGCGGCTTTGACAAATTGTTTTATCAATAATTTCCATTTCACTTTCACTGAAAAGCCATTTTTTCCCGGCCAGGAGCATCATAAATCAGAAAGAGTTCTCAAGTATTGGTGTCACTGAATTGCTTTTATCAAATGGAATGAAGGTCTGCTATAAATATACTGACTTTCTCGATGATCAGGTAGTGGTCAATCTACTTTCTGGCTTTCTAATCTACGACATTCAATTTTAGGGTCAGATCGTAGTGTACCGTCATCAAACTAGATCTGCGATAACCATCAAATAACTTATTAGACAGATTGTGCCCAGGAACTTGATTGCAGATGGGAATTGTCATCTCTGAATTTTGTCTAAATATTTGACTTTGAGATCATGCTAAATTCTTGCAGGACATACTTGTTTGAAACTTCTAACACTTTTTTGCTTGTGTAGAATGAACAATAGCATGTTATAGTTTTCTAATTAGGAAAGCGTATGAGTGTCAGTAGAAAAAACTCAGAACATGTTTTAAAATAAGTTCAGGCATAATTTTTCTTGTTGTTTTAACAGGATTATGAATTACCAATAATTTCTCCATTTCATTGAAATCGATTTGTAGATTTGCTAGTAAATATGAACAATTTGTTGTCTTTTGCAAACAAGTATCTATAGTCCTTTGAGATGATAAAGTAAATTAAGTTTAAATGGTATGAACATATTCAAAGAAAACGTAGATAAGTTGACTTAATGAAGGTTATCAGCAAACCCTTGTGAAGGCAGGCCAAGGAAAACATTACAATATCAATTGATATTACTGGGGATATGATCTTGCACAAAATTCATGGAGTGGAGCTTTTTGCATGTGATATATTTTTACATTACTCTCTTTTACAACTTCGAAAGACTATAAATTAAAGTGCTTGTCTGATTCAGGTTTTCTGTTCTATATATTTTAATTGACGCCCATGTAACTGAGGCAACTAACTGAAGAGATATATGAATAGCTTCTATAAAAGGTTGTACGCTAATCCTTGACATCCCACACAGCCGACCCCGCAACCATTTGTAGAGAGGTAAATTAGGAAACAGAGCAGGCCACCACATGGGAGAGTATTTTTCCCCTGTTTCGCCGAGAATCGACCCTTACCTATTTCTGCAAGTCTACCATATATGAATAGCTTCACAGCTATTCTTGATTGGGTTTAATTCTTAATGTGCTTATTTGGTATACAGCTTCTGTAGAGTTTGGGGATAGAAAATATTATTGCCTATCATTGTTGGCAACCATTACACAGTTATACACTGACTCTTGGTAAAATTCTAAAGCTTGAACTACCAATGTGAATTAATGTGAGACTAGATCTAATAGACGAATTACCCTGTTAATCTAATATCTTTATCGCTATTCCTCAAGTTTGAGTATAAATACTATCTATGTCCAAGATTTAACATAAACTAGAGAAAGTCTAAGTGAAAAGTATAGACTAAACTCTACGTCTAATTTTCAATGAAAAAAAATACCTCTGATAATGAATTACAAAGAGGAGAAGATTAAAAAAAAAGTTGCTTAGCTAAATAATTAAGAATAACAATTCTAATTCGAGGCTTCATGTTATTTAGTTAATATACCATAGATGTTCAAGTTTCAGTGTGACATCGCTCATTTCATCATCTCTTAAGATAGATATTACTTTCAATACAAGCACGTTTTTACCTTTCTCTGCTGTATGTCATATTGTTTGTTAGTAATTCTATTGAGTTGTGTCTTGGTCTCACTTATGTGTGCTCTATCAGATATTCTAAACTGATCGGTTATATATTTATTTGTTTGAATGTCCAAAAATTATTTAGAAAATTTTATCAAATAATATTATTTGGCATTTTACAAGGAACATGGTGTAAGAGCAAATTCATACAAGATATGATTTGAAACTTCAAGAAAAAGATTTTGATTATTCAATACCATTTAATGGGTGATTACTCGTGTTATGGAAATTGTCGAAATTCTCAAATCCATACAAGCATATACTTTTATTACATTTATTTCAACTTTTTTTTTGTTTTTTTGTTTTTTATTACTTGCAGAATAAATTTTTAATTAGGTTATTTGGAATTTTCTTCACTCTTTCCTAACTTTTTTCTATAATTATTATTTAATCAGGTTATTTTCACTGGTTTTGCATATGGTGGATTATCTGAATTGCCAGAAGATGAGTATATTTCTTGTTCAATGGGATCCACTATTTCTGGGGAAATTGGTATTTTTGGTTATAAGCCTTCTGTGCTAATGGATATGCTCGCTGGTAAGCGAGCTGAAGTCAGTACAAAGGTTGGAGCTTATATGAGAACTTTTTCGGGTGACTGTTCACCTACTGATTTAGAAACTGCGTTGCAGGTTTGTTTTTTTATTTTTTTATTTTTGGTTCTTTGTACATTTGGATAATTTGCATACAGGTGTAGACTTGATAGCTGTTAATTTGAATGCATCAAATTTATTCATGAATTTCAAATGCAAGCATTTAGATAAGTCAATGTTTGTTCAACTATTATATTGACTGTTAGTTTTCTTCATAAACAGTTTGTTGATTGCCTTATTGAAACGGAGATAGTTTCTGTTAGTTAATTGGTAATATGACATAATATAAGTCATGTTTTCTATTTATTTATTGACATTTCTTTTTATTCTAGCATACAAGATTAGAAGCTTGTCTGCACAGTTGAGATTATGCATGTGATAGTTTTCTTCTTTTTATTGAGTATTATCTTATATTTTAAAATAGTTGTATAAATAAATTTGCTTGCTTGGTGCGTTATCCTATTACTAGTGAAATTTTAGTCCCAATAGAGATTTATATTATTCCAAGAATATTATAATTATGATAGTTCAATTAGTAGAAGAGCATTTGGCCAAATGTATCTCTTTGGAATCATTAACTTTTATTTCCAAATTTTTCTGGTCTTGTTAATCTGGCCATATTTGTCATGGGGAAAGTGTTAGTTTGATTACCATCATTTCAATTATGACAGAATAACACAAAAATACAGAGGTCATGGTATTTGTTAGTGTTTTGGTCAAGTTTGTATTGCCAATAAGTTTTTTTACTTAGAAACAATTATATTAAATATTGTTGTCTGTAAAATACATCTCATATGTTTGTTGTACTCCATGTGCAGCTTGTTTATCAGTTGTTCACTAGAAAAGTTGTTCCAGGGGAAGAAGAAGTTAAAATAGTAATGCAAATGACAGAAGAAGCAATTCGAGCCCAAGAAAGGGACCCATACACTGCATTTACCAATCGCCTACGAGAAATCAATTATGGGAATTCTTACTTTTTCCGTGTATGCATGAATGCACTATTTCCCTTCAATTTTTTTCTATGTTTGATATATTCTCTCATGATGTTCCACTCATTGATGCAGCCAATTCGAATAAGTGAACTAAAGAAGGTGAACCCCATCAGAGCATGTGAATATTTCAATGACTGCTTTAAGGATCCATCCACTTTTACTGTTGTTATTGTTGGAAAATTTGATCCAACAATCTCCATTCCTTTAGTGTTGCAATATTTGGTAAGACTACCACACTTATACAACATCAGCTTGTGGCACTGTCAAAATTATTATTGTTATTTTAATTTTGTTGCTCTATGCAGGGTGGAGTACCAAGGCCTTCTGAGCCAGTTCTAAAATTCAACCGTGATGATCTTAAAGGCTTGCCTTTTAAGTTCCCAGCTAAAATCGTTAGGTTAGTATATCATTATCTTCAAATGGTATTTTCCCTCATTCCATTAGAATTTTAAAATGCGTACAAGCAAGATTGACTGCATGTTCCTTAACATGCCTTTTTCAAATAACTTTTCAAATATATTTGCATGACAAATTAACATGCCTTTTTTCTCCTGTAATCAAGCATCGTTATCCACTAGGTTTTGACTTGTTGACTTTCTTGGTACTTAGAGAGGTAGTCCGCAGTCCTATGGTGGAGGCTCAGTGCTTCGTCCAGTTGGCCTTCCCAGTGGTTCTAAAAAGTATATCAATGGTAAGAATTCTCCAAAGTATAATTTTCCCTGTAAACTCAATTTAATTGAATTTCATTTCATTGTTCTGAAGATGGAAGAGATTCACTGTGTTGGATTTCTGAGTAAACTCTTAGAGACAAAGATTATGCAAGTTCTTCGGTTCAAGCACGGGCAGGTATTTCGTCTACCATTTAAGACTTATCTGTTTGACTTTTAGCTGGTTTGGTGTTTTTCTTTTTGTGAAGATGTTGGGCTTACTTTCCCTTTTGATGCTTCAGATATACTCTGTGAATGTTACAGTCTTTTTGGGTGGTAATAAACCTTCAAGAACTGGAGATGTCAGAGGTGATATCAGTGTATATTTCTCATGTGATCCAGACATCTCATCCAAGCTTGTAGGTGTTTCTTTATCTTTTGAATATGTTGTAGAGGGAGGTACTGCAAGTGCTTTTTCTTGAACTTATTTAACTCGTGGAATACTTTTTTCAGGTTGATCTAGCACTGGAGGAGATATTATACCTACAGAATCAGGGTCCATCTGAACAGGACATTTCAACTGTTCTAGAAATTGAACAACGAGCACATGAAAATGGTTTGCAGGTTGGTTTACAATATCATTTCAATCAATATTACTTAGCATCATGGGTATCAACCAATACTATGGAATTGTTGCAGGAAAATTATTATTGGTTAGACAGAATACTCCGTAGTTATCAGTCAAGGGCATATTTGGGAGATGTATGTGACTCATTCGAGGTAAGCAATGTATACTGATTCTACCATCCATGACAATATTTAATTCATTAGTTGTCAATTATCTTCCATTTATAATACTTGTTATTTTTCTCCGCTGTGATATTGGCCCATCTTAATCCCTTGCTATAAGCTTTGTCTTAACCCACTGGTTTTGCAGATTCAAGATGAAGGGCGCACTAAAGTTAGGAAAACTCTGACACCATCAACCATGAAATTGGCACTACAAAAAATCTTGTCTTTTCCATGCAAAAAACAATACACGGTAGTTATTCTTATGCCGCAGATTTCGCACCTGAAAATTTTGAAGTCCTTGCTCCAATTGAGCTCCAATGGGTTCGGTAGAGATGTAAAGGTTTGGCATTTTCTGAACTTGCAGATAAATTCTTTCTGTTGTTTTCCTAGGATTTTCATGTTAAGCTCTACATAACTTTTCTCCATACTATCAGACACTAATTCTTAATACCTGTGCTTCTCATGACTTCTTATGATACTGTATTGTCTTGCTATATTCTCGAACTTTCTTCGAGGGAGTTTATTTCAACTTCCTCAAGACATTTAACAGTAAATATCCAAACCCTCAATGTCATGTTTCTTCAAAATCTCCTCCCCATTTGAAGATTGAGTGGTTGAAATGGAGACATGCTTTTGGAGCTTTATGTGATTGTCATGTTCCTATTAGTCTTTAAGAATTTTTGTGGTTAAGCCACCGTGATTTATGTATTGGGGTGTTGAACTGTTAGGAAGCAAACAATTACAAAGAGCTAATGTAGCGGAGATAAGAATGATAAGATGGATAAATATGGTTTACTAGAAAGGATACAAAGAAAGAAAAAAAATAATATTTTCGAACAATTAGGTGTAGCATCGTATGATAAAATGAGAGAAATCAAGTCCAACCCTAGATAGTTGAGACAAAGACAAGTTGATGATTAGTTCTTGGGTAGTTGCTATCTAGAAGTTCTGCTTGCCAAAGCCACATAAGATGGAAGAATCATTCAACAAATGAGTGCCAAAAAGCTATCCATCTTATTATACATGGAAATGAATTAGGAAAAGAATAACCACCATATGGTAGCTATATAACTTTGAAGTGGCCTAGTAGTTTTTCTAATTTTCAGTTTGGTTTCACTTTTTGTTTACCAAATCGTTGGATTGGACCTCGTCCACTCCTATTATTGAAACCCCATGACAAGTTATTGTGGATTTAGTAGAATTTAGTCTCATTCATTGAGTTATAATCTAATCTGGGACGTTTCTGCAGATCTTTGCCAAATTGTTAAACTGAACCATGTCCATCCCCTAAGTTTTCAGTGAATCCTTTTCGTCTCTACATTCTCAACTCGAAGATAGACTTTCCAGTGTTCTCAACTACATGAATTCAATCCCATCATGCCATGAATGATTAATTCTTTCGTCACTTAGATCTCATTAACTGAGTTAGTTTAATTTGGTACAATTTTGCAGATTTTGGCCGGTGCTGCAGGTGCATTAGTTTTGGCCGTAAGCCTTTGGCGATATTCGCGGAGTGCTTTAAAATCGTGAAACTTGCTTCCAGACGCATTGGTGTACCTAATTTATGAAGATCGAAAACTACAGGTTCGTCGATTCCACCTGATCTGTTTAACACTTAGTATGGTCAAAACGAGGGTTTTGAATCCATACTACTACTTGTAGATGCTGTCCTCGTCCTCTCCTGTGTGAGCATGATAAAGTTTATTGTTTCAATTTTTTTCTTCTTCTTTTGTCTGCATATTTGAAGGATTCAAAGGTCTTAAATACCTCAATACACCATCATTACTCTTGTACACTTATCCCTCTTTTACTTTTTTTTCCCCTTTTCGATTCGGAATGAAAAATAGGAAACTTGCTGTTTGATAACAACTTCATATCTACGTTTTAAGCTAGAGCTGCCTGACTTGGATTTATATAAACGTGAAACTTTATTTTACTTCTAAAAGTTTACATGCGTCTTTCATAATGCTCTTATTGATATAGTTAGTTCACTTAATGGAATGATCTTGTGGTGAGCTCGGGATGAATAAATCTGAGTTTGGTAAATTTTGTGGTTTTTTTAAAAAAAAAAGATTTGAAACTGAGGAATGTCTTAAAAAAGATACGTGAACTCTAGGCAGTCAAATGAAATTTCTCCTCTAAAATGGAGGCTTCGTTATATTACTCAGCAAATTTTACAAGTTTTTTAACAATTTTAAAACTGAGATTTTGAAACCAAAAATAAGTAAATTTTTGGAAATGAAATGAAAATTTATGGTAATAATGGAGATTCATGACATCTTGAAAAGTCTTTTCAGTGTAATACTCTTAAGTAAATCACGGAGTCAAAGTATATATGATTTGACAAAAAGTTATACCTTGATCTTGAATATCTTACACAATTGGTTTCGTAATGATTTATAAAGAAGTAAATTAGATTATTACATGGGAAAATATTTTTTTTGGCATCATCATGTGCAATTGGCGATCCGATTGCCCTTAGTCTCTCCACAAAATTATTTTAAAATTAACATGGATAAAATAAATCATGAGAATTATTAATTCGGATGTTATAATTAAAGTATGAGACTCTTGACATCATTAGGAATCAAGTTTTGTTTGATTTGATAATTTTGTCACGTGAGACCAATTCATTCAGTCATGCCCTGGGAGCATCTTTAGTATTTATGATTTCAAAGGTTGGAACCGCCAACCCAGCGGCCCCTTGGTCTCTGTCCCATAAGTGTCCAGAGGGGGTAAATCACGGTGAATGCTGGGCAGGCTAAGACACTCAAACGCGAGGGATTTTTTTTAAACAGCAGCCGAGGTTCCCCCTGGTCTCTGCCCCTCTGTTGTCAGCTCTCATCTTTAGTATTTATGAGAGCTGACAACAGATGGTTTTTCGAAAAATCGTCAAGCAAGCCGTCATTGTAAATTTAAGGGTGGGGACTTGAGTTGTTATTATCTGGCTCCCTCATTTGTATGTCAATGGCGAATGGTCACTGCCATTCTAATTTTGATTCCTCTCTCAAGGTATAAGAGACAGCGGAAGCAACAAGGCTCATAGGAGATTTAAGTCAATCAATTAATCCTCCAGCCTATTTCTTCATCAAGATAGACTCATTCGAGAGACTCGACTATCAGGTTTTGTAACAGCAGCAGTCACCAAGGTTGTCAAGAGGGAACTCTCACGTAGGAACGATCAAAAAATATAAGAACGAAAAACATGAGAACGAAGCACGGAACGAAAATTTCTACTGGATTAGACAGTTTCTTTCATATATATATATATATATATATATATATATATATATGCAAAAGTAATCATAATTAATATAATAATGTACTACTATTTCAAATCTTCAATTAAAAAGGTAACAATTTGGGAACGCGATACCGATGCAGCGCACTCCTAGATTTAGGATTATTTTTAGGATTGAGCTTCAAAATTTTGGACCAAAAATAAGGGCACTCAATGCACAAGGAGCGGCCGCTCCTAGTACTCTTGCGTGCTTGAACGACGCTCCCACACCGCCGGCCAAGAACACGCAAGACAACAGGAACAAACACAATGAATCCTCTTGGGTTCGTAGGTGTGCACGCTCCTATATGTTTTGACGCGCTCCCGACAACATTGGCAGTTACCATGAAGGATAGATACCATCAATCCGTGCGGCAAAAAAGGTCAGTGCATATGGCAGAAATGCTCTAGAATGCAAGGAAATAGTAACCACAAGGGATCTGAAATGAGTTCCGGAGAGCATTCATTGACTTTTTAATTTCAGAAACAAGAACAAAAAGCTTAAGAACGTGCTTATTCATTTTTCTCCCAACCACCCAATCTCCCAGCTGGATCGTAATTTGTGAAGAGCTGGAACTCGTTGCCGAGTTTGTTGGCGTGCTGAGGCCGAAAACCACAAGGGTGTGCATTCAGTAGCTTTGCGGCTCTCTCCTTTTGAACGGCTCCTGCTCATAAACACAAACACAAGAAAGATTTAGAAAATTCAACGAACCAATCGAATTTTATATGAATAGGGATGAAAATCCAATTTCAAATGGCATGTCTTCTGAAGCTCACCTGAAAACCTAATTGATTTTTTTACTAGATCCAAAAATAACGCAAGATAATCACATGATACAATGTAATTCACAATGGCCAATAGATCAGTATAGCTTTTCTCACAAAGCTGATGGCATTAATTGTACTGAAACTGCAATTATAGTGCTATTTACAGAGAGCATAAGTTATACCTTGGAATGTGACAAGCTCCCGAACATTCTGATGGATTTGAACTGAAAAGTTTTGGTTTTTCTCAATGGTTTCACTATGCCCTTAGACCTTAGGGAACATACACCCTAATATGACGAGCATGAAATTCGTATTGGGGATTAGATACTTCATATTTAGGAATATTCAACTGAGCTCTTCGTTGAACAGAAAATTGAGTGACAAGTTGCCATTTTGAACTCAAACGTTTCCAGTTGTTCTTTCAGCAATCAGTAGACTCTTTGTTTCTTTCCAAACCATAGGTGTGTTTAACATGAAAACTTTTAGACTAAAAAAATAAGGCATGGTGGAATTGCTTAAGAAACACAATATTCAAATCTATGCAGTCTTAGGGTAGATAGATAGCATAAGAGTAAACTAGAAGAATACAAAGTATCATTAGAAGGCAAGTTATAATTAATTACCTGTGAGTAACAGCAAAAATGAATCATCTGGGTGGGCCAGTAAGAAAATTGTTTGGGCTACTTTCTCTAGGCATTCCTTGCTCTGTAGCAAATTAAGTGTTGAAAAACATGTGTTAACTACTGCAGAGATCAAGTAGTCAAGTCAAATCATTCAAACAAAAATCTGATCATGAAAATTTGGCATGCAAATTGCAAAGTAAAAGAGCCGAACTGTCCATATGACCAAGTGAAATGTGATAATGGCCTCTCAATCATCTGTTGCAAAGAAAAGTTTACAAAGACGTTGAAAGGAACAATTTAGACAAAGGAAACTTAGATCGCAACATACTTACACTGCTTCAATATATAAAAACTATAAAATTGCACTGGGATTCCATTTTCTTGCTTACCAGATACGGTGGATCTGCAACAATAATTTGATAGCTGTGTTCTAAAGATGAAGGCAGCTCCTCTGGCTGATTGTAGTCATAAAACGCAAAATCACTGCCATATTGTCCAAAGCGTTCATCATACTCAAGCAATTTTGCTGGGATGCTAGGATCTATTTTCTGAAAAATAAATGATCGAATGAGTATCAATTTTAGAGTTATAAGATTAATAATGTTTCAAAGACAAGCATACTGGCTCCATATGAAGGTTGATTCCCCTTTTCAAAAATCAATATGGAACTAAAGGTATAATTCAATAACAATATGATTTGGAGATTCTGTACTACTACTTGTAATATATGATAAAGAGCCTGTTTTTGCAGCTTATTATTACCTCGATGAAAAGCAATTCCTCCAAATTAACTGAATAAAAAGATACTACAAGTAAGCAACAGCATAAAATCTGCATAATTTTAATTGAGGTGGATAAAATTGTATTATTATAGTTAGAAGGGAATAACTGTATCTGTATATATGAGTATGTCATAGCACTTGATACCCCATGTGGGACTAATAGTATTATACCACATATAACTAAAACTGATGTAAAGGTTGAGAAATTTTGATGGTGAATGCTGTTGGCTAGTAAACCATCATTGAGAACGTCTGTTGAGCATGCACGACTGCTATTGAAGACGAGTGTACACGATTACGCCAACTAGAGGTGCGGCTTGATTCCACTTCCATCCAATGAGCCTGACTAGCAAGCATGTGCATCACTTATAGAGGACAGGCAGGATGGCCATGCAAGGTAGTGATGATAGGGTTTTGGTTCTATTGTCAAGTTGGGGAGAGGGAACAACATAGCTTGGAGCCTAGGAGCGAAGAAACAAGGTGCAGATGTGGAGAAGTTTTAGAAGGTGAGAGAATAAAGAAGGGGATCCGAGGGAGATTCGCGAGAAGGGAATGAAAAATTTTGTTGTGGGTATGGAGAGTAAGTAGTGCCTTTACATCAAAGCCAGAATCTCCCTCTAATAGGAGATCGGAAGAGATTTGATTCATTTGTTTCCCTCTCACAATGTTAAATTTATCTGATGCTAAAGCACATTCTAAAAAATTATGGAGGTTTAGCTTTTCTTAGTGGTGTTAAGGTTGAGCCTCTTACATACAAACACCTCAAAAAAAAAACTTCCCTCTCTCTCATTGCATTTTTCTTGACCACCTCTTGGAAATATACTTTCAATAACAACCATAAAATTTCTTCTTATAATTATGTGATACTTTCTTTTTTCTAGGTTTTTCCAATATAAATTGTGTATATACAACAATAAGATGATAGCTTTCTTCTTTTTTTTTCTTTTGGGTTTCTCTATAAAGAAACCCATTCCAGCTAGAGAAGGAGAAACTTACCAAGAAACATCATTCTCAAAAGACCCAAATTACATGAAAGACAGAAAATTCAAAGAAAAAGTTAACACAATGGAGTTTCATCTTTTATCAAATAGTGAAAAAACTAATACAGCTAGCACTTAAAATTCCATCATAAATGCTTCTTTAATGTAAAAATTCATCATAAATCTCTCTTTATACTTCCCATATTAACACAAAAAATCTACTAGTAAAATACTACAACCAAACTATAATTAAGTTTCTCGTACTAACAAATGAACATCAAACAATCAAAATCTATCATTGTACACAAAAAAAGTTCAATTTTTAACTGGTATACCATCATCTAGAGAAAGGGGAACCGACCTTTAGATAAGCATAAATTGTGGGGCAAGCGATGCAGGCGACGGGCGACGAGGTTGACCGATGCAGAGCCCTGATCTCTTCGACGAGCGTCTCCGCCGTCTCCCGGTCGTACCAGAACTGACTCAATCTCCAGTCTTCAGTCACCAGCCTCACCTCCTCCAAGTCGCCGCCTCCTTCTCCTCCTCCCGCCTCGCTGAGGGAGGACTGCTCGCTGAGGAATTCCCTGAGCGCTTGCAGAGCATGCGAGCTAAGAGCCGGAGGATCGTCATCCTCCTCGCTCCACGATTGGTGGGCGGCGGGGTTCGCCATCGGCGCCTTCTCCATTTCGGTGGATATTTTAGGAAAGCACGATTTGCGCCGCAAACCGTAGCGCGCCGTGGCTTGCTTCTCTTCAAGGAGCGCGAGTAGGGGCATTTTAGGAATAAAACTCGCAATGTTATTTTTCAGGAAAAGAATTTCATTTCAGCCCAGAACATTTTCACTTTCGAATGCTCCAAATCTTAAAATATATTTTTCCAACCCAAAATTTATTAATCCTCAATCACGAATTAGTCTGAAGTACGGTGTGAAACCGTCGGTTCCATGGATCTTGGGGGATCGATTTTTATTCTCGGGACTATGCTACGGAACGATTAGTCTGCCTCTTAAATATTCATAATTTAATTTTTAATTATGATAAATTTTATAAATAAGACGCATAATCGTATGATGTTAAACTTCTAAACCGTCTGTTACAGGCATTTCCTCATTTACCTTAATAGTCGGTGGAAAATTTTCGTATGATCGAACTGATCATCTCAAATTCGACGATACCCAACCTAGTTAATCTTTTTTTTATCGATTTTTAACCTTAATCATCTAAGATGATTACAATTTACGGATTCAAACGGTCAATTCACAATTCATGTACGGTTCATAATTGTTCATGATTAGTCATTCATCATAATTCCAGATTATTATATTAAAAAAATATAAAATTATTAAAAAAACACGAATTTGCACTTATTAATTAAGTTGTCTAAACTTAAAAAATAATAGTTTATATAATTCTCTTACATACTGATGAATAGTACATGAGTGTTATCATCTTGAGATCTAAAGATTAAAATTTGATAAAGTTAATATATCTATCCTCCCTACGTGCTAACTATAGCATTTGAGCTAGTAGCCTCCGTGATTCTATGTTTGTCCTGAAACAAGTTGGCGATAGTGTTAGAGGTGAGCGAATTACTTTTTTACCATCTTACAATTTTTATCCTTTTATCTTATGAAGTGACGTGGTTGTTCACTTTCATTTCTCATTTTCATAGTACTCTTGTTCTTTTGATATCAAATTTTTCGATTTCGTAATCTAAAACTTACATTGCCATCTTATAATTTTTATCCTTTTATCTTATGAAATGGCATGGTTGCTCACTTTCATTTCTCATTTTCATAGTACTTGTTATTTCGATATCAAATTTTTCGATTTCGTATTTAAAAGTTACATTCTTTGGATTCCTGAGGGCGAGCGAATTATTTTTTTATCATCTTACAATTTTTAACCTTTTACCTTATGAAGTGGCGTGGTTGCTCACTTTCATTTCTCATTTTCATAGTACTTGTTCTTTCGATATTAATTTTTTTGATTTCTTCGTCTAAAAATTACATTTTTTGGATTGTTGGGGCGAGCAAATTATTTTTTGTCATCTGATAATTTTTATCTTTTTACCTTGTGTAGTGGCGTGGTTGCTCATTTTCATTTCTCATTTTCATAGTACTTGTATTTCGATATCAAATTTTTCGATTTTGTAATCTAAAAGTTAAATTCCTTGGATTCCTGGGGGCGAGCGAATTACCTTTTGCTATCTTACAATTTTATCCTTTTAACTTATGAAGTGGCGCGGTTGCTCATTTTCATTTCTCATTTTCATAGTACTTATTCTTTCGATATCAAATTTTTCAATTTCGTCATCTAAAAGTTGTATTCCTTAGATTCTTGGGTGCGAGCGAATTGTATTTTGTCATCTTACAATGTTAAACCTTTTATTTTATGAAGTGACATGGTTGCTCATTATCATTTCTCATTTTTATAGTATTGGTACTTTCGATATAAAATTTTCAATTTCGTCGTATAAAAGTTACATTCTTTAAATTTTTTTTTGACTCTGGTCCAATCGTCGAGTAATATTTGGACTTCCAATAGGTCCGAAGATAAAATTAACTATCGTTCATCTAAAATGTTATCGTCGGCACTATATGTATATTTCAACTCAAATATTAATACTAGATAAGTTAAAATTTTTGTGACGATCATGGAAAAAATGAAAAAGCTTTCTATCTTTGCTGGCAAGAATCAACTGTTCTAACTGTCACCAGCTGGTTAACTTACAATTTTAATAAGCCAATTCATAAAAAAAAACAGATGTTTGAACCGACCAACCCGTTGAGGCGTTGATCCAGTTCCGACTTCGGATCTGATCCGGGGTGGGAACTATCATGAAGGTCACGTGGAGTTTTTTAAAAACATCTGCTTCGATTCAAAATTTGAAGGTTCGCCCTTTTTTTTCCTATTTATCCAGGAAGAACGACAAATTAAAGAATATATTTATTAATTAATTTTTATTAAAAAAATATTGTATTTATTCAACAAAATTGATCTAAAATTTCTAATGGCATACTCAACTTTCTCCTAATCTTTTCCTCAGATTTTTTTTTTATTCTGATTTCCCGACGAAACATATTTCATTGCTTAAACTTTTTAATATTCCCTAATACACACTAATTTATCTAATTATTTTCATTTTTAATAAGTATAAAAATCTAAAAAGAGATATAATTCCTTTTAAATTTAATACTTTTAAACTAAAATCTAGCTTATTTTTTATAAATTGAGAACGACTCTTTTTCTATCAATCATCAATTGATTAGTATGACTCTCAATCAATTGGTCAAATGGAAAAAGAATCGTATTCAATTTAATAAAAAATATAGTAGGTTTTAATTTAAATATGTTAAATTTAAAAGAAATTATACTTTTTTTTTGGACATTTTGTAATTGTAAAAATAAAGGTTATGTTCCCTTGCGATAAACTCAGTAAATCGGCAGCCAATTAGAGCTTCCCAATCGATCAGATTATGGCAATCGATTGGGCAACTCCGATTGATTGGGAAATGATCGGCAATCAATTGACCGAGTTTGTCGCAGGAATATAAACCCTTATTTTTTATAGGTAAACAAGTTTAAATGAAAATATAATTCTTCCTAAATTCGACATCATTTAAAAACAATCAAATATATTTTTTACTCAATTGAACATAACTCTTTTTTCACCTAATCAATTGATTGTGAGTTGTATCATACTAATCGATTGACTTAGGATAACCCAATTGATTCGTCACTACGACATATTTTTTTGAGAATTTTCCTTCTAAACGGACTATCCATCACGAGCACTTCTCGATTTACCCTGGTAGTTGACGGAGAATTTTCGTGGGGTCGAGTCGCTCGTCCAAGGTCCGACTGTTATCTGATTTATTATTATTTTTTTTTTGGATATGACTCCCAATATTAGGCAAAAAAAAAGAATCATGCTCAATTACTTTTTTAAATTTAAGAAGAATTATATTTTTTTTTTTAGACTTTTATACCTATAAAGTCGTGAATGATTAAGCAAATTAGTACCCATTAGATAGTTGCATTAAACATATATATTTGGTTAAAGAGTGGAAATAAAACTTCTTTGAGGATAAAGTTTCAATTACATTGGAGATTTTAAAATAATTTACCATTTAAAAAGATAATTTTATTATCATTTCAATTCTTTATATTTTTTTTATTATCCCTCCTCGCGCAACCTTTCATTTTGTTCTTTATATAAAAATAGTTAACCAACTAACAGTGGAAATTGAGACATTAGTGGAAAATGAGACATTAGGCTCTATGAAACTTTCTTATCGATGATTAAAATAAATAAAAATATATATATAATTTTTTCAGTATTTTTAAATTCGTTATTTATTAAAAAAATTAATAAAAATTTTAAACTAAATCTCAAACCCTAAAGAGGCGCTTAGTAAGCGAGTTTAGAAGGTAAGAATGAAAATAAAATCTATTTCATTCTCATTTATGATACTTGGTATACGAGAATCAGAATCAAAATATAGTATGATATCCTTGATTTTATAACTCAGCTCTCACTAGTTATCACTAAACCAGAGCCGGTCCTTATTGTCTAAAGGCCCTGGGCGAAATTATAAATTATGCCCTAATTTTATCTTCCAAATATTACTTTTTCCAAAAAAAAAATTTACATACACAAAAGATCTCACATTACAAAATAAACAAGTATTTGGCGTAGAAATGCTAAATGCACTAATGTACTACGCACTGTGAGGAATAGGCAATTACTAAAATCATAAAACTACCTTAACCATAAAAACAATGACATGTCATCACTGAAATTATGAATAAACTATATTGTTTAACAAATATCTATAACATTTACAGGTATAATTAACTATTTATGGTTAATCAGTAATAATTCTACGCATGCTCATTTACAGATACATTAAGCATAGATATTACAACTACCTTGCATGCACATTTAGCATATAGAGCTCAACAGCTCACAAAAAAAGGAATGAGCATGTTCAGTTACACATAAACTTAAGACTTAGAAGGAAAAACTATATGTAGGTTTACAACTAATTCATTATAGTGAACTTCAGTAAAATAAAACCAAATAAAGAAAGTATTTTAGTAAAGAACTTACTGTTTCTCCTGATCGAAGTGCATTTGCTATTCTCCTTTTTATTTTTCCAACATCATCTGAAGAAAGATCATCATATGCCGCCTCCTCTGCAGATGCTATTGGCTTAAACTTTCTTGCCAACTTGGTATCAACTACAACACTATCTATCCATGCATCCTGAATCAATAACAAACAAACATCAAGCTAACATCTCAAACAATCAATATTTCAGACAAAAAGGAGTCAAAGTATCAGGGGGAAGGTAAAATAGGAAAAAGAAAGGAAGAGAACCGTGGCAGTCACACCTTAATTTCATTTTGTTTAGCATACTCAACAAAATTTCCATTTGCATCAAAATAGCCTTCCTCCCTCTCTTGATTCAAAATCATACATAAGATTGCATATATTGAATCATTATGAGAAGATCGAAAGTCAAAACTTTAAACAGGTAATATACACAAATTGTCAACTATAATATACCTTAAAAAAATACAAAGATAACTCATTTAAAATGTCTTCGTGATGCACTTTTAAACGCAAAATCATCAATAATAGCATCATAGTCAATGTTTTCCAAAATATTCTTTTCAATGCATAAAATTGCTAATCCATTTAGCCTATCTTGAGTCATTATGGTTCGTAAATAAGATTTTATTAATTTTAATTATGAAAAACTTCTTTCAGCAGATGCCACTGTCACAGGTATTGTCAATAATATCCTATAAGCAATCATCACATTTGGAAATATATCCATTGTCTTTAAAAACTCTAATATTTGAATGGGAGACCATTTTTTATTTGCTTCATAAGATTCACTTGGTAACATTACTTGCAAAACTTGTAGTTCTGAATACATATATTTTGCATCAATATCAGAAGTATCACCATTTCTTAAAGTGTTTTCAAGATTCACACAAGAACTCATCAATTCATCATCATCCAATGAAACTAATTTTGTAACATCATACAAGAACCCAAATATAGATTCAAAATATTGTAACTGTTCAAACCTACTCTTCAATTGCCCAAGAGCAATATCAACCACTAAGATAAAATAATCTATTCGAAAAGATTCTTCCGGTGATTGATTTTCCCTTTCAGTGTTAGCAATCTCATCAAAATATCTTTTTCTACAAATTTTACGTTTTGTAGGAAATACAGGCTCAATTTCCATATCAAGTGCTATTTTTCTTGCGTCAACCATAGCAGAAGCAAAACCATTTTCTCTATATTTTTCAAAAAAGGAAACAAGACCAGATAATTGTTTTATAGCAACATCAAGAGGCATATCCTCTGATTGTAATTTTTTGCTAACTAAGTTAATTTTATGCAAAATATCATGCCAAATAACAAGACTTAATATAAATTCAAAACTTGAAAGTTCACCAGATGCTAAAGTTTCAGCATCTCTACTTAATTTGCTATCTTCACTTATTTCTGCTAATTTGAACAAAGCTTCTCTGATTTGGGATGCTTGAGTTAGTATTGCTTTGACTGTTTCAATATGGCTTTCCCATCTTGTAGTTGACAATGATTTTAAAGTTAATCCATCAATATAGTCAAGCAAAACATTCCATCTTTTTGTTGAATTAGAGAACACGGTGTACATACATTGACATGCTCCAAAAAATGATTTTGCTTTAACACAAGAATTTGCCATGTCACAAACAACTAAGTTAAGAGAATGAGAACCACATGGCATGTAAAATGCTCTAGGATTAATGTCAAGTAATCTCCTTTGCACACCTTGATTTTTGCCTTTCATATTAGATTCATTATCATAACCTTGCCCTCTCACATTATCAATATCAAGTTCTAAAGATCGTAAAACAACTTGCAATTCATTAAAAAGACCTAAACCAGTTGTATCTTCTACATTTATAAATTCTAAGAAATACTCTTCTATTTTAATTGGAGTCTCTGAAACATCTACACATCTTAATATAAGAGTCATTTGTTCTTTGTGACTTGCATCCGGTGTACAATCAAGAATTATTGAAAAATATTTTGCCTCTTTTACTTTTCTAATTATTACATTCTTGACTTTGAAGGCTAGAATGGATATTAACTCATTTTGAATTTTATGACTAAGATAGTGATAATGAATTTTTTTATCTTGAATGAGTCGAAAATGCTCTTGCATTATTGGATCAAAATCTGCAATCATTTCAAGTAGACCCAAAAAATTACCATTACCATCTTCATAAATTTTGTCATGTGTACCTCGAAATGCCAAATTATGTATAGCTAGACATTTGACAACAGCAATTATTCTTAGCATAACATGTTTCCAATGTTTTGTGTCCTTTTTAATTTGTTCTTGTATTTCCTTATCAATTGTCAATGTTTTCTTTAATCTCACTTGTAGCTCAACAAAAGCTCTCAAATTAGTGAGGTGTTCAACACTATTTTCATGTTGTTTAAGTTTGTCACATAAATGTTTCCAATCATTAACTCCTTCTCTTGCTAAATTACTTTTGGTGTGCATTACTTTAAACAACTTACAACAAATACAAAATACTTTGTCTAACTCTTTCGAGTACACTAACCATTTTCGATCACGAGTCTCACCATTTGGTAACACTTGAACATAATAAGTACGAGCAAAGTGTCGAGATTCTTTATCTAAAGGAAACTCGAGAATATCTTCTCTTTTAGGATCTCTTTCAACAAGTAAATCTCTCATATTTGTATCAAGATTATCCCAAACTCTTGGATCAAATATTTTCAAATCATATCTAAGTGTTGAACATTGATATTGGTTCGTAAGCTCATCATTACAATAATTATCAATATCTTTAGTTTTATGAATTTCAGTTTCATCCAAATCTTTAAAATCTGTATTATCATTGTTTTCATTTTCTATAAATTTCTCATTCTCATCACTTTCGTTTCTCACATATTCTTCATTTTCATCATTCTTATTTTCTACAAAATCTACATCTGCATTTGATTCATTAGTTAAAATTTGATCTAAGCTTTTCGTTGTGTTATGAGATTCTTTACTAAAATATTTATTCAATGAACCTCTTAAACTTTGGGCTATCCCCTCTTCTTTTTTCTTTTTTTGTCTTTTTTGGTAGCCAGAGAGTTGTTTCATGATGATAGAAAATTATGAACAATCGGCAATAAACAAAGAACAATAAAACCTGATATGAAGAATTTTTCTTCGATTTGAAATCCACTTATATGAGACCTTACACAGATATCCTGTAAATTTATAAAAAATACAACAATTCAATTGTGTTTTAGAGCAAACTAATAAAAAAGTTCTTGTATTAGTATCTCACAAAAAAAATCATAAGATGAGAAAAAAATAGCATACATGAGAAGACATATATGAACAGCAATTTCACTAATTATTCCAAACAAAAAGAACAATAATTTTCTGATGAACAACAAGAATAATTTTCTGATACTAACAGTAAAAGGAAAACATCAGAAATATGATACTAGATCAGCTTCACGACCTAATCAAATAATCCTTGAAATTGATTTGAGCGATTTGACTTGGGTGGACTAACAATGACTCTTTAGGATTTTGAGGAAATTAGACAGTCATTTTGCTAAAAGGTGAGTACGGTTGATGAGAAATTTTTCACTAGATAAAACAGATCACTATGTTAGATAGTAAAACCTTGTCGAACATCTCCATCATGTTTTTAAGTTAGTAAAGTCCTACATCTTTTGCAAGCCCAATATTCAGGAAATAAAAAAAGCACAAACCAAACAATACATGAATCATAGATATGCGCATTGACTAGATAAACTTGTGAAACTAGGAGAAAGAGACTCTTTCTCATACACCTTTTATGTTTCTTTAAGGAAACAACTATTGAAGGGAATTCATGGTGAAGAGAATTGACAACTTATCATGACCAGATAAAAAAAAAAGAAAAAAGAAAAAAAAAACTTATCATGACCAGATCAAAGTAATTGCAGTAAAATCAACCACTTATATATTATCACATCCAAGCATACCGCATCTAAAGGTTATCAATATGATAAAACCAAAATTTACAAAAGCCTGATGGCTGATGAAACTATCAAAAATTTACAATCAAAAATTTACAAAACCCTGATGATAAAACCAAAATTTATCAAAAATCGAAACTATCAAAAAATCGATTTTTGATGAAACTATCAAAAATCAAATCTGATCAAATCGAATCTGATTAAACTATCAAAAATCTCATGAATTTGATGTAACCTTTTCAGTTTTCCCCTTTCTGCAGGAAGACTGCCGTCTGCCGCTCAGTCGGTGAGGCCGCGAGGATCTTCGGCGAGGCCGCGAGGGACTTCAGCGAGGCCACAAGGGACTTCGGCGAGGAGTCGAGGACCCGAGAATCAAAGGCAAGAGGAGCGCCGAGCACAACTAGGGTTCCCCTTTTCAGATGAGAGTCGAGAGGCGGAGAGGAATTCGGACCGTTCAGAATTTAGGGAATGAGAAAGATAAAAACCATTTAATATAATATAACATATTATATTTATATATATATATATAAATTATTAGGCCCCCTAATACTTTTGGGCCCTGGGCAGGTGCCCTAGTTGCCCTAGCCTAGGGCCGGCTCTGCACTAAACCCATAAATTTCTCAATTAAAATCTATTATCATTTTTATTATCGAATATATACCAAACAATCCTAAATCTAAATATCATACTCTATCCGAGATAACAATTAATTCTCGAGCAACAATAACTATGGGCGGCCGACCCAATCCCACGACCATTGCCCACTAGACGTCATTTGATTCTTTACAACCTTTATGCAAAGAGAGTCCCCTACCGTAAAACTATTTCCCCAAAACGCCCTTCTCTGCTTCTCCGCCTTGTATTGTATCCTTTGGATGCTGGAGCCGGCGAGTGGTGGCGCCGGTAGCCCAAACTGAGGCTCTGTTTTCGTTTATCATTATATTTTTTTTGGATTTTTTTTTTGATCGAGTTTTTGCAAAGCGACGTTTGGAGTAAGGTGGTCGCGGATCGGACTGCGGAAGCGGGATGAGATGAACTAGGGTTTTGTAGATCGTTTTTCCGTTGGTTTTTGGTCGCTTTGATTAGTTTCCTAGAACTGATCGGCCATGTCCGACGACATAGTCATGCAGTTATCTTCAAGTTCGAGTCCTCCTGATCCGTCCCTACCGACGAAGCTGGCCAAGCTGGAGGCTCGCATGGCGGGGAAGAGCTCGTCTTCACTCACAATTCAGTCGGCGTGGCAGTCTCCTCCTCCCCCTCCCCCTCCCCCTCCTCCGATGAGGTTTGCGGAGCAAGAGGAATTGCCTGACTCATCCTCTGACGACGATGTCAGTACTAATCTTACTCTTTCTACTTACTAGCAAGTAGATTTGACGTTTTCTACCTATTGTTGTGAGATTTAACTCGAAAGCTGAAGATAATTAGATGATTGTGTATTTAGGATCCTGTTCGTGAAACTACTTGTCTATTGCATAAAATTTTCTTCCGGGAGTTTAATTTTCGTATCTAGTAAAAAGTATGTGCTTGCATGTAGATTGTTACTTAGCCTTACCTTAACAAGTTGAACTCTTGTTCTCTCCTTAGTTGCTACCCCTCTGAAGAAAAAATACAAAAAATAAAAGCTTTGCCTTCGTTTTTTTTATCTTTATGATTCTTTGCTGTTTCTAATTTTAGAACTTATAATGTTCTAAACATTGATGAAATTAATATTGTATATCTCTTAGATAGCGTACATTGATATTTTGTCGACTAGGTGTAAATTTGTTATATTTTGTAATGCTTAGTTGACTATGTGTTATTGAAGTCCTTTCGTAACCATCATATTAATTTTTCTTTGTAAAATTTGGTACTCATTCTATTAAAATCATTTATGTTTGTGTTTAATAGGCTCCAACAATTTGTTGCATTCTTTCCTTCATGGAACTTGATAAGTGCTGCATTAGCTTTTATGTTCACTAGAAGCATGTCTATGGTGACAGTACTTTTTGTTCATGTCAAGTATCTGTTGAGCAACATTATCGCTTCTACTGGGACAAAAGAGAAATAAAAATAGCCTGATGTATTATCATTTGCTGATTTCACATATTTTACCATTTTGATTAAAGTTGCATTTTCAGAATGGCGAAGAGTTCTTGATACAACACAACATTCAGAAGCGTCAGAGATTTGAAGAAGGTGATCATGATCTAGCTATTGGACAATATCAGGTAATTGTCCCTTAATAGCAGATTAAACACAAATATGAAATTTTCTATGTCCTTAACATTACATTTAGATCGCTAGTCTACCATTGTTTCTGAATAACATTTATCCAATGTTTTCTCACATGCTAATTATTTTCCAGATTTTGTGAATAGCCTGATATTTGGGGTTTAGACAATGCACTCTATTGCCTGATATGCAATAACTCAAGCCTTTGAATGAGATTCATTTTGGCACATATTTAAGAGACTCATAATGGATGCAATTTATTGCTGGATTGACTTGTGCTCTATTATTCTTCTATCTCCCATTTCATTCATCAGAGCTCTATTATTATTATTATTCACACTTTCTTATGAAGATGGTATGTAAACACCATTCTTTTGATCATCATAGTGTCTTATCACACCAAAATAATAGTGTTTGAACAGATAGACAATCCTGTTTAACTATTGTTTCACTCTTTCTTGCAATTTTGACATTCTCATCATATTATGCCTATGACATGATCTCTTGCGCCTTCCAAATTAATAAAATAATGCTGGTAATAGTGAATATTACAAGAGCTGAGATTTTTGTTGTTATATCATTATTCCTATATGAAAGTGTAAGCACTTTATAGTTGTCTTTCTTATTGATGTAAGACTTGCTAACTGGTGTTCATTTAGGAAACAACAAATGGAAGGATAAAGCCCTTGGAGAGTCTTGAAATTAGAAGAAATTTGGATGAGTCAAATAAGAAAAAGCAAGGTCGTGGTAGAGGTCGTCCATCAGTTGGTAGGGGTCGTGGCTCAAAGACATCTGAGCAAATTCGCATAGCATCAACTTCCTCAATTATCTCAAATGGACAACATGAGAGTCCCTCAAAAAAGGTACTTTAACTTTGTTTTTCTTGATTATGAAAAATTGTGTTGTATTTTTTTTGGCCATAAGATATATAATCAAAGTTGGTACAACGATAAAGTGCCTGACATGTAATTTGGAGGTGGCCACGGATTTGAGTCGCGGAAACAACTTAAGGTTGCGTACAATTGATCCTTCTCCGGGATCCTTATCTGGGATCGTGCATTAGCTGGAGGTTTGTGCACCAGACCGTCCTTTTAAGATATATAATCAAAGTTTAGCTACCATGAGGATGATGAATATCAAGGTTTAAAATCTCGACCGGTGTCGAGGTTTCGGTCCCAAATCGGAACGATACGGTTTCGGTATCGTGCTGTGCCGGTATGATTTTGGTATTTTTTTATTTATATATATTAATTATTAGATAAATATATTTATTGTGTATAATTTAAAAATAAATTGTATATTGATTTTATATAAGTTCTTAATTATTGAACAACTGAGAATTGTTAGAAAAAAATAATTAAATATAACATTCTTTAAATAAAATTGATCTATTAATAATTCAAATTAAAATTGAAACATTATAATATGCTATAATAACTAATAAGTATATAAATTAACTAAAATACTACTTTATATATAATAATTATATTAATTAATTAATTAATAATTTAAATAATATATATAAAATGATAAAAAATATATTAGAATATTAATTAATTACTAAAACAGTAAAAATAAAAAATAATAAAAATTATCAGAATATAAAATTGAATTATTACAATTTTTTTAGATTTTTTTAAAAAATTTTAAAATTATTTTTGAATTTTTAAATAATATTTAAACACAGAAAAAGAAATTCAGAAAATTAATTAATAAAATTTATTTAATTTTTTTAATTTTGAATATAATTTTAAATATTTTATTGTGATAATATTTATGTAAGGAAATGTTAGATTTACGTAAATAATTTTATTATTTTTCTTATTTAATTTGTATTTAAAGTGAAAAATGTTGAATTTTAATAGAAGTTTTTTTTCCTGCCCTTGCATTCCACCAGAGGCGGAGGAGCCGCGAGCCCGCGAGAGCTCCCCACGGGTCGAGCGTCGTCCGACGACCCTTCCGGCGAAGTCGAAGGCATTCACCAACGCCTCTAGCAACGCCGGAGGAGTCCCGCGACACCTCCGGCGTCACCTGCGTTGCGTTTTGTGTTTTTCGTACATTGTCGCCGCCACCGGGATAACTTCGCCTTGCTACTGTCGTGCCTCGCTCCTACCCGCTGCTGCTGCTGCTACTCACCAATATTGTGTGAGAAATCTATCAGCGCACTGTGCCGATTTTAGTGCCCCAGCAAAACGGTATTTTCCGTCCGTATCGGGCGGGGCGGCGCGGCGCGGCACAGCACGACACCTCAATCCTTGATGGATACAACCGTGGGACTTGATGAGAAGATTGTTTTGGTCATAGCTATCTCTTATTACTTCTGAAATGTATACCTTATCCTTTTTCATTTACATTCCTTAGGAAAAGATTCCTTCGTAGGTACATGGCAATATGTGAGTTTGTTTGAGAAAAGGTTACATTACACATGGTTGGTAGTGATTTAGCTATTTTTCATTGTGTTTTTATACTAAGGCCTCTCATTAGCACATTAACCACCCAAGGTTTTGTGACCTATTGACAAAATGCATGAATTGGTTCGTTACTCTGTTTGTATAAAAGACAGCATTACCTTGCTTGTGAGCATGCTTGTGAAAGTTCCTGACTGTAATCAAGATCTTTCAATCCTAAGGTCCTATGGTCCAAATTGGTCTAAACAAACAGCTATATTTTCTTATTCTTATATTTGGTATATCAATACTTTTTATTTGTGTAGATTAGTGAATTCCTATTATCTTGGAAATTGGTGGGGCTTAACAAAGTTAATATGTCAATTCTTCATATGGGCAAGTTGTGTTAACTGTGCTTTGTCAACCAGAACAAAAAATTTTCCCACCATAATCTTTATATGAATTGCTGAATTGCCCGTTTGGTCATTCCTTTGTTGAAAATTGAATTGTGATATAGTAATTTGAAATTTGTTTCTTCATTATTTTCTTCTCTGATTTGACCAAGGCAGACTAGATTGGAGAAGGGATTTTTTTTTTTTTTTACTGTGTGACATGACTCTAGCTAATCACCAAAATTCTAGTGTGCGATGATGAAGATAACTATATCTATAAGTTATCCTTCAGGCAAAGTGATCATCATGATGAAAGTCTAAAAAGACAAATGACCATATTTCAGCAAATTAGAACTTTAAAATTTTGATTGATAAAAATAAAAGGAAAAATGGCCGTACGAAATTCAAATAGAGACCATACAAGTATTTTATCCATTTTTTATGATTTCTTTGAAAATATTTGCAGTCAATAACTTATCGTATTGGTGAAAGATTTTTTATTACAAAGTTCAGGCCAGGGAGGAATATTTATGATAGGGAGCTTGGTTTTTTCACTACTTCAAGAATTCAATCATAATCTTTGTTTTCATTTTCTTAAAATTAGATATGGTGCTTTGGTATGCTAAATTGTTGATTCCTTTTGCAGGAAAATTTGTCTAAACTGCCGCTTGGGAATGATGAGAGAATTATCTTGTTGCAGGTTCTTTCTCTGTTTCTGGACTCATAATAGAATTAAGAAACTTTGTACACTTTGCAATATGCATTAAATTTCACTTTTATGCCAAGTTGATAATCTGTAAATTTTGTATGATCTACACATTCTGGCTCCTATTTTTTACCTGTTATTCATATCTGCTATTTCTTATTGGTTATGATGACGTATTCATGCTTGTCACACAGTTTTACCCAAGCCTTAGCCTAGCTAGATCATCTAGTTCAACATTAAAATGACAAGATTAGACCTTAGATTCCAACCACATGTTTGGTTCACAGAATGGAGTTGGCCACAAATAGAACAGCTATTTTTAGGTAATGGAATAGTAGAAGAGTGAATTATTTTGATAGTTGATTCATAACAATAGAATAGATTCTCTTTCATGCTTATATTTAGTTTGCAGGAACTCGATAAGTAATAGACAAGGGTAATCTCTGTGAGACAGAGATCAAAATCTCCCTGAAATAAAAAATTAAAAAAAAAACTTAATGTTTTTTGTGAAAAAATAAATGTGATAGGTTGGCATAAATATTATTAGGTTGATGGGAGGAATAAAGAAGGTGAACTAAAATGGAATAATTATAACTACCAAATGCAAAATAGCTACTTCTTTAGAATTTAGAATGAATCAGAAGGTATTCATATGAACCTATTGTTAGTGACTTTTCAATGGTATGACAATTCTCCTAGATAACCTAGTTTCTGCATATTTTATTGGTTAGAGTGAATCTTCATTATTAGCTTTGAAGATATCAGCACGATTAGTGTAATTTAATGAAATATTCAACATCAATGAACTTTTTAAGATTGGCTGATGGATGAACAATTAATTGCCATCTTATCTTCTTGTACCTTTTGCACAAAGATATTGTTAATGATTTACTTCATCATTTCACAATGATGTGTTACTCTGCCTCTTCATCCCTTCCCCTCTTTTATTATTCCAATTTCCTATACTTTGAATTTTTTGTAGCTCAATTAAATTTTGGATCATTTAGCAGGAAATTTCATTATTACGTAGCAAAAATGCAACCTTGGAGGAAGAGTTAAATAAGGCACGCCATGAAGCATCAGAAACTCAGCATCTTGCCTGCCAGTTCGAAAAGGTACACATTATTTGATAATTTACTAGCTATCATCGGCTTATCTTATCATCTTATGAAGATGGCATTCATAGCTCAATTACATCTTTCATTAAACAGGAACTGAAAGAACTCAAAGAACATAATCAACAAATGAAGACAAAGGTTTTATTCTATCTGAACTTGTGTAATCTTCTTGTTCCTTGTGTAGAGATAATACTTTCATGAAACATCAATTGTTCATTAATGTGAGCTATCATAATGTTGTTCGTGAGAGGTATATGGAAACCATTTTGTACAGCCATGTGCCAACTTCTTGAAGTATATAAATTTATGTGTATAAATTGGTCTGCTTTAAAATGTTTAACTAATGCTCACTTCATATAGATTTTTTTTTAAAAAAACTAGTTTTATATCTTTTATATGATTTTATATTGATATGAAATGACACAGAAGAATTCAGGCATGATAACACAACACCAATTGCTAGAATCTTATGCTCCATTTTTTCTGGGATTCTTAATTATTTTTATGCTATTGAATGCTGCAAGATATATGTAAATTGCATCACCCCCATTGATTCGGCGACAATTCTGATGTTCAAATGATTTATTTTCTTGGCCTCTAACTTGGATATTTAATGAGAATCACAATGTTTGATCATAACTCGTTAATAGGAAATTTGCCATCGGAGACAACTCATTTTTTGTCCAAATTTTGGTTATTCTACTGGTACACTTTAATGAATGGTTCCAGGATTGTTGGTATTCCAGTACTGACTACTGCTAAGTATCAATGACACATCCATAACATCAAGTTATGCGGCATCTTTGATCAATGAACCTTTTGTTGATCTATCATCTATCTCTAATTTCATCAGCCGATCCAACAGCTTATGAAATGATGTGTTGTCTTTTAATGCAATGGTGCAGCGGATTAAAGTGCTATCTGATCTCCTGATATCATTCTCAAAAGCAGAGAGGCAGGAAGCAAGGGTGAAAGTACGACAAGAATCTGTTAGGCTCGGAAATGTTGCTGTTCTTAGGTCTGTTCCAATTCCTGGATTTCTATTATGTACTGGTCATTAAACAGAAGTTCAGTAGACAGTTATTGTAACTTGCAATTTTGATATCCTAGACTCCTAGCTGACCTGAATAGAAATCAAATTTTGAAAGAAATCAAATTTTGAATTCTGACTGAGAGCACAGTCAGATTCCTTCATTAAGATATTTTATTCACATGACCAACTCTTTTTTAAGTCTCAGATAATATTAGAGGAGATTGATTGGCAATATATTTACAGTTCATCAATTGTCCTTGATTCTAATGGGTGGGATAAAATATGCTCTCATGGTCACTGTTTGTTTTTATTGTTGAGAAAGCAGTACAAGCTTGATGAAGTGATGTAAAGGTTTTTATAGCAATGTATCATTTGTGATTCAACTTTAGGAAGGTTTTATGAAATACAACTTTAAATAGGATTGTATTAGCATGGAATTCTCGTCTTCAAATTTGATTCCCTTAGATATTCTTATGGTTTAATTTACTGTAATCTAATGTGGAAATTTGTTGTGTTAAAACCCACATTTGCTCCTGCACGTTTGTAGAAATAGTATTGATAAACTTTTGCTATCATAGATTATTTTTAAGTATGATGGATCTAAATGCTGTATGTAAAATATAAATAAGTAAACATTATAAGGGAGATGTGCAAAAAGTGATGCTTTATTGATACTTAGAATTGCATAAAACTTAATGATCATTTCAAAATTGTCAGTTTTCATTTTTATGCAACTTAAATTCTTCTGATAACACAACCAAATAATGATATAGCCATCATGCATCTTGGCATGGGTATGTTTTTTTTAATACTTTCAAATTGTGAACACCCTCTGTATTGTTTTCAATATGTTTTCTGTTCATTGCAGGACTGGAACCATTATTTCAGAGGCATGGGAGGAAGGTCAAGCATTAAAGGATATTAATGCTCACCTAGTAGGTTCTTGTGACCTCATGTTTACTTCTCAAATTAATCATGAAAATTGCATTCATTATATTATACTGAACTTGTATGTTTGTCAGTAGTATTTTGTATATTAGTGTCTCTCAATAAAGTCAGATACTTGAATGGATGCAGTTGTATTTCAATCTTATTGTCATATACTTGTATCTATATCTTCATGCATCTTTATCAACACTTTTGAATTAGAGGAACATAAGATTTTATTGGTCTTGATAACATACCGTCTAAGAATAATTCCCATCAGAATAAGCGAAATGATTAAGCTAGTGAACCATGAGCAATAACTCATGATGATAATTGTCTTTTGAGTTGCAGTAAAAGAACATTGTGATCTTCCTTAAATTGTTAAACGGAGATGTTACTGACGGGCAAGTTTTTATAAACTAGTCTCATTATTGTTTACCAGTTAGAATGTGCTGTTATTCATGCCAAACAATCAGAATATATAACTACGCTATTCAGTAGCAGAGGCGATTTCACTAGTTCATTGCAGTAACTTTTTTCATGTATGTGTCACCGTGTTTGCATCATTTTGCTACATAAGTGAAATCTTGTGTTCATTTACATTGTTTTTCCCCCTGTATCCTCTTCCACTGCCATATTGCAGAAATCATTATTGGAGACGAGAGAATCTATTGAGCGGTACAAGAAATCACTTAAGAAAAGACAACCTGGTAACTCTCGTTGCTTCTTTTCTTGTGATACTTTTTTTAGTGCCTCTCATTAAATGTTCAACATATTATCCATTTGAATTGACCAACGAGCAATGATAGGGAAAGTGAAAATGGGAGAGTGAAAATCATAGTGAATGATGTGGCATGACGTGACACTTTACATGCACACGTCCGATTATCGCTTGGACACCATCGGCGGCCTTCGACCGCCGCCCCGAATCAAACTATACCCTGGGGGGCACGGTGAATCCGTCGGAGATCGTGCATGCAAGGTGCCACGTCATTCACTATGGTTTTCACTCTCCCATTTTCACTCTCTCAATCATTATTCTTTTGAATATTATATTGCCTACTTCATCTGTGACTTGGATGAGTAATAACTTTGGAGCGCCTTAAAGTGAATATATCATACACATGCTTATATTATTTTTCTTGCATGCGATGAAGACAAAGGTGATGGCAGTGACATGGAAACTAGCATGTCAGATGAAGATTTTGTTGTACAGGATGAGATTTGTAAGTCTCGTTTGGCAAGCATCAAGAGGGTTAGTTCCTATGCTATGTAAGCAGTGTTACATTTCTTTTTGTTACAGAACCACTGATTGCTTTGCCTCTCTATATTATCCAAGGAGGAAGACAGTTGTTTGAGAGAGAAGGAACGTTACGAACTCGAAAAGGGAAAGCTTATACGTGAAATGAAGCGGATACGAGATGAAGATGGTTCGCGCTTCAACAATTTCTCTATTCTTAACCAACGTTATGCTCTCCTCAACCTCTTAGGAAAAGGAGGATTTAGCGAGGTTTACAAGGTACTGTTTTTTGTATCTTTGTACTATGGTTGTATTATTTATAGCAACTTTGACCATTTCACGAAGTGATTTATAATGTAGATGTTTTGATGTATCAACTACAACAGAGGAGAATTATAGTTTACTTTGATAGACATAAATGAACATGGATATTGTGTGGTGATTTGACCTGCAAACTTTTGAAACAGGCATTTGATTTAGTGGAGTATAGATATGTTGCATGTAAGCTTCATGGTTTGAACGGCCAATGGAGTGAAGAGAAGAAGCAAAGTTACATACGGCATGCAATTAGGGAGTACAATATACACAAGACTTTAGTGCATCCTAACATTGTGCGGCTATGGGATATCTTCGAGATTGATCACAACACTTTCTGCACTGTCTTAGAATATTGCAGCGGTAAATAAGCATTCTGCTTTACTTTTTAGTTTATGCAAAAGGTATTCTGCTTTATAAGAAGCCGCCTTGTGATCAATTCATGTTATGAAGTAACTTCGTGTTTATTGCACTTTTTCTTCCAAAATTTTCACCATTCCCAGAATCATACTAATGCTATTATGTTTCTGCTGCTTACGTTAGGCAAAGATCTTGATGCCGTCCTAAAGGCAACACCAATTCTCCCAGAGAAGGAAGCTAAAATTATAATTGTTCAGATATTCAATGGCCTCGTCTACTTGAATAAGAGACCTCAAAAGATCATTCATTACGACTTGAAACCTGGTAATGTTCTCTTTGATGAGGTTGGTGTTGCCAAAGTGACTGATTTTGGCCTAAGTAAAATAGTGGAGGATGATGTTGGATCTCAGGGTATGGAACTTACTTCCCAAGGTGCTGGAACATATTGGTAAATGCACACATCTCTATTCTCCCCTTCATTTCTCTCTGTTTCTTGGCTTGATCTTCACACTATTTAATTATGTACACGGCATGAGTGATTTTATATGAAGTGAAAGATGATAACAATGAGGATGAGACTGCTGATTTAACATGTCTGGAATTTGTGATATCAACTCTGTTTTGTCATATTGTTTATATCCCTGGTTGGCTGATGTAATATTGTTTATATTTTGTCATGTCTGCAGGTACCTGCCTCCAGAATGCTTCGACCTCAGCAAAACACCATTGATATCTTCGAAGGTCAGTAAGTCTGAAGGCATTATTATCTTTAGCAAAGAAAGCAGTGTATGAACCTAACATTAGGAGGAATAGCAAACGGGAAAACTGTTCTTTATTGAAACACAAAGATCATGCTGATGTTGAGTTCTTTATTGAAACACATGCAGGTGGATGTCTGGTCGGCCGGTGTGATTCTGTATCAAATGCTCTTCGGTAGACGCCCCTTTGGTCATGACCAGACTCAAGAGAGAATCCTTCGCGAAGACACCATCATCAATGCTCGCAAAGTGGAATTTCCTTCAAAGCCATCTGTTTCAAACGAGGCAAAGGTGTGTGACTATTTTCTTCACAACTACATCACTTTGTGTTACTTCTCTCCCCTAAAGTTTATTTCCATCTTCGGATGCAGGAGCTAATGCGTCGGTGCTTGACATATAATCAAGCAGAAAGGCCTGATGTTCTAACCATCGCTCAGGATCCTTATCTCTCCTATTCAAAGAGATAAGGCCTGATCTGATAGCAGCAAAAATGTTGTTCTAAAAGCTCTTCTTTTTCTTGCCTTCTCTGGTTCAGGAGCCTCATAAAAGGAAAAGGCTTTTTGGCATGTAATGAGCAGCATTCATTGAACTTGGATGCAGTCATTTAGTCTACCGTAGTGTTCTTAAAACCTTTGGCATGTAAATGCTTTTTAACTGTGGCAGTCGCTCGATCTCTACCCTCCACAAGTCGCCGATTAACAGCCCACCGCCACGCGTCCATGACGTGGGCACTCCGCCCCACCACCTTCCGCCTTTATACGTTTATCCACAGCCACCGGTATGAGCACTGCACTGTCACCATGAGCGAGGGCGAGCCGAGGAGACCGGCGACCGGCCCCGATGACTGGCTGGCGGCCGTTCAAGGTCGAGACGAGGTCCGCCGCCCGGGTGCCGTGGTCGGCCACGTGGCCCTGTGGACGGACAAGGTCACCATGGGCGAGGCGCTGGAGGCGGCCGCGCAGTCGGCCGGCGGCGAGCCGGTCCAGGGCCGCCACGTGGCCACCATCGCGGTCGCGGAGGCCTGCGCCACCGGGCTTAACGCGGTCGTCCCCGGGGGTCTGGCGGATTCCGCGCGCTTGGCCGCCGACGCCAACGCCGTCGTCTCCCGCGACGATCTCAAGACTACCGTCGGCGACGTCCTTGGCGTTCGTGCTAATCGTCGATTGGGAAATTGATGCTGTTATTATTTTTCGCTCAGCGTGAACTATTTTGCAGGACGCGGTGGCTAGGATTCCGGCGGACAAGGAGGTGACGCCGGAGGACGCGGCGAGGGTGGCGAGCGCGGAGATAAGGATCGCCGGAGACGTCGACAAACGACCAGGCGGGGTGGCGGACTCGGTGGCGGCGGCTGCAAGCCTCAACGATCCGCCCTAATCAGTGTATATATTAAATACGTGAAATAAAATTAAAGCAGAAAATAAATATTAAAAAATCTAGTTTTTTTTAAAAATATGATAAATCAAAATACTTTATTTGAACCCTTCGTCTCTCCGTGGGAAGCCGTCGGAAAACTACATCAGCGCTCTCCCCGATTCCCTTCTCCATCACATCCTCTCCTTCCTCCCCGCCCGCAACTCCGTCCTCACCTCCGTCATCTCTCGCCGATGGCATCTCCTCCGGTTCTCCGTCCCCGCCATCAACTTCAACTCCTCCGATTTCCTGTGGCCTAAATTACTAGTCGACTGCATCGACCGATTCGTCGCCACTAGCTGCCGCACTCGCTCGATCTCTCGTCTTTGTCTAACCTCCGGCCTAACATCCTTCCCCAATGGAAAGAACCTATGCAACTGGATCGACTACGCCAAATCTGACGGTGTTAAAGACCTGCTCCTCCATGTGCCCTACTTTGGTCTGAGCAAGCCCACCATCTGCGCTCTGTTCAAATTTGGGTCATCGCTCCTGACTCTGGATCTGCGTATCTCAGATTCCATTTGGCGGACCTGGACCATCACCCTTCCCGAACGTTTTCACTTGAGCAATGTCAAGAAGCTTTCCCTCATGGTTTGCAAAATCTCCAATGAGGACGTTACAAGCCTTCTCTCTTGCTTTCCCGACCTGGAAGAACTACAATTAGGCATACGATTTTGGGGCGCGGACGCCATTGAAATAGCAGTGCAAAGTCTTCGCCGGTTACTCTCTATGCTACTCCATCCAAGCTTCAAATTATTGGCCAGACATATGTTTAGATCTAACATCCTATGAACATCTGGAATATGTGCATGTCGATGCGCCCTCTCTGGCTTATGTTCACTTGAGTAATCTTTTGTTCTTTGGAGCACTAGTTCAAAGGTTATGCAATGTGACTGTGGAAAATCTATGGCAAAAGCCTTCTCCCGAGAAACAGGTATGCTATGATCTTTCCTTTGTTTATCAAGTCATTGCCAATTACAAAAGATTATAGATTGGAATTGGAATCATATATGTATTTTTTTTTAGCCAAAACGAAAGGAGATAGATAGAAACTTGCATTATTGCTTGCAAGTATTCTATTATTTGGTGTCTATTTAGAAAATAAAAATACATCTTAATCATGTTAAGAATTTAAATGCTTGGTCCATTTTGTTGTTTTCTTGTTGAGACTGCTTCTTTGTTGTCCTGCCGAGGTTTAGTCCTTAGGTGAAGGATCTTAAGCATCTCTGTACCAAGTTCTATTAGACTTCAAGAGATTCAAATCAGTTGTGAATAAATGATTTTATTTTCTTTTTCAATACTATGATTGGTTTTTATTTTTCTAGTTCATTGCGTGTTTACTTATTCATTGGTTCCCATTTTTGTTTTAGCTAGGTCTCATAACTACCATAGAAAGTTTTTCAAATTTTCACAAATCATTGAAGTTGGAGATCCATGTCTGTGTTGGCCATATGTTCAGCATGGAACTAGTATTTTCTCTTCTTCAGCAAACATCAAATCTGTATTCACTTGTCTTAAATGACCGAAACGTTTGAGATTAGTTGTCATATGTATATTGACAAAATCTTGATTTGATCAAATTTCAGGGCCCGTATGGAAGAAAATTCGATGAATGGATGAATTCATTGAACCCTGCGCCGGCGCCCTTCCAATTTTGGATTTTCTTAAGAAAGTTTGTCTGTTTCAGAACTAAAAGAATTGGATCAGTGTTTTTGGAGACATTATCTGAGAGAGTTCGAGCATGGGATGAAGTCGTGGTGACATTGAAATAGGTGTGTATAAATTCTTATATTCATATCGATTTTCGAAATGAAAATGTGTCTGTCAAATAGTACATAAACCTATGTTTTAGTAAGTAAAGCTTAATGTAGTCTACAAAATAAAGCACACAGTTTTATTACCTCCACAATGGTACGATAAAGTTAAGATGTGAAGCATCTAACCAATGGAGTAATGCCATTCACTGGAACATAAATTTTGTAGAACCTTCAAGTTGTCACCGTCAATGAATCGACCCTGGAGTGCAATCACTCGTAGAGAAAAATTGCAAATTAGAGGCCTCTACTAACTATTGTTAAGTTTAAATTCCAGGTTACACAAACTCCACTAAGGTGCTAGATTTAGGATGAAGATATAGCTACCTCCACAACGGTGTTTCTGGTTTGTCTTCTGCCTTTTGAGCATCGGTATGATGCTGCGCCAGTAGGTTTATATCGTGTCATAAATTTTGTAAATTATACAGGTACCTATTACACCCATTCGTAGAGCAAAAAGTAATAACATATATCCCAAGGAATATAGTATCATTGACCCCTAATTAGATATAGGTAGATAAATTACGAGAGATATATTTGTTTTAATGCAACGTCTCTTAATTAGATATAAATAGATAAATTAGGAGAGATATTTGTCTTAATACAATAGTTTTTTATACGAGGAAGATTAGACACTCAATGATGAGATTTGGGAGTCAAATCTTAGTGAAGTCATGTATCTATCCTCTCTTATGCATTAATTACTATCCGAGCTAGTAGTCCCGTGATTTACCTTCTTTGTATTGGACATGAGACGGATGGCAGGGCGTTGGAAGCAAGTGAATCGTCGTTTGCTACCAAGATTAAATATTTAATGAAATATTTTATATAGATTAGTTAATCTTAATATTTATTGAAATAACTATCCATGTAATTATTAATGGTGTCAATTCGTCAAGACCGACTATGTTGATACTATGTTGCGTCTGACAGTAGCTTGAATTCGTGTTCCAGTGCCCCATTTTTGAGTAGTTCTGGGACTTGATTTTGCAAATCGTATGTACTAGCTGTGGTTATATATACCCTATTAAATTGCTGAATTCCCACCATGTTACTTTATCATTGTTTAATATCCATAATAGTGAACATTGAATTCTTTCATGAGTCGGCCCTTATGAATATTTTCTAATTTCCTATAATTGCTAATAAAATATTTTATGAGCTCGATCAATCAATAATTTTCATCTGAAGATTAATCGACATAAATCACATATCAAGTGCCAACTAAAAAAATTAAAAAATATATATCCATAATGTTGTCTCCAGGGTTATAGTGTAGTGATTACTTTTCTAAGTGTGGATAGTAAGAATCTTAAACTTCTGTAAGTGTGGATCTTAAGAATCTTAAAGTCGAGATTCAACTGTGGCAAATGTAAGAGATTTTACCTTCAATGGATAGCAGTCATGAGAAAATGAGCCGTCTGGAGTCATGATTTATCCTGATGATCATTGAAAAAATCCTGCGAAATTGGATTGGTTGTTCCCATAATGTTTGTTGTTGAATCCCAACCGCGACACAGAATTTTCTCCAAGCATACATCTTCATTAAATTAGCTGTGTCGTCAACATGTTTCTCTTAAGTATACAGCATTTTATGAGTCTAGAAAAACCATGCTCAGCAAGTGTTACTGTCTTTGAAGGAATCTAATAAAAGCGAGTGCTCAGAGTCAGTGGGTATCTTAATTGACTGAGAAAGGACCTGCAGGTAGATTAGATACAACAAATAAAAGACATTTAAGCAGCATAAGATAATTTACTTTCATAATATAAGATTGTTTAGATCAGACTCGAAACAAGTTGACATCTCCCAAGTTAAAATTTTGCAATCCGAGATAATTATGCTATCGTCGACATCTTTGCTCAAATTCACAACACAATGAGCTTATAAGGTTTAGTCACTCAGGCATCACTTGACCTCGTCTTTCGACCTAGAACTCCAGTTGAGAAAGTTTAAAGAATCCGATGGACGATACACGATATCAGAAGTCTTGGTTCAGCATAAAAGTACAACTGCTTCAGTAACCATCAACTGGCCATTTTCGGTCACTCTTCAACGACAGTCACCAGCTCAAACTCGATCAGAGATAGATTGTTGTCCTGTTTCACAGTGAAATCAGCTGGATCTGCGACTTCAATCCGGCCCCACTTGTCCACAGCAAGCCGCATTGATCCTTTGAACATGTCGATCTTTGCATTTCTAAGTATTACAGTAGTATCTGCCTTCATCAAATCGACTGGGTTCACAGATTTTTCAAACATTAGTGTCAATAAAGGCGAAAAGATAACATAATGATTATCAATGAGCAAAAGCTTGCCGAGCTGAGGATGCTAATTGTGAGGCATTGATTTGAAATTTACATGCTGTAGAACTATGTGAAATTCTATGATGAAACAGGTCAATGAAGGTACAGGTTAAATCTTGAAACTTCTGCAATTCCATATCTGATTGTGGCAGTTAAAATGTTGAGTCAATAAGGAACATGTAGGTTTTAAAAATTAAATCCAAGTGTGCATTCAACAAAGAGAAGCTAATTTATAGACATGAAGATGAAAGACAATAAAATCCCTACTTGGACTTATAACAAGATACTAAATCCAGGCTACTAGGAATCTACGACTTGGAATTGCAACAACATAACGAAAGTAATGGCTTTAATGGCATAGTAGTAACCCCATTAAAATTTTCCCATTACCTTGAAAATCAAGGTACCCTTCTCATTGACGGAAAAGAACATAAGTGCAATAACTACCTCATTGTTTAGAAACATTAAGAGCTAAATGTAAATTTATGCAAACGACTATAATAATATCTTTTTAAGTAAACCCTAGACGATACATGAAGAAGTCGAGTAATATTTAGGGATAATTTCTTGAAACTCATGGCATAGCAATAAGATGAGGTCGAAGAAGAAAAATGTAGGAATGGATCAGAAAGAAGCCCAGTCATCTGGATAACCTCTAAATATATTTTATAGCAATGACATGCAACAATGGTGCCAAGAGAAATACTTAACAATTGACAGAATGATTTTAAAAATAAATTCAGTATTTTTCTTGAACATTTAAAATGCAAAATGCAGACAGTGTCCAGAATGTGGGCTAACAAAATCAAGCAACACAAGCAAGTTGGAGCAACAACCAACAAAAGCAAGTAACACCAGCAAGTTGGAGCGACAAGCAACAAAAGGTTGGGTTAGAAGATGATTAAACTCAAGAGTCAATTTTTGTGGGAGCTGGCTTGTAAGAGTATGCATGTATGCAAACCAATCCATATGCCGAATTATGAAGAACCCATTGATCAAATGATTGTAAAAAAAAAAACCATTATGATGAGATCATAATATGTTTTGCAGAAAAAGCTCAACCTTGCTCATTCCTGGCCGTGAAGATGATCATTCCAGTTTCATCACCCACCAAACATTCAGCTAAGCGCATCTGACGAACCTGAGGACCATTCGGGCGCCCCTTTGCCATCACCATCTTTGCGTCGACCACCTTAACCACGAGCGTATGGCCGTTGGTGCCAGGCCTAAGCTGTTCAACCTTGGTAAACTCAGGTTTCCTCATGCCAGGCTTCGACTCAGCCATTTACTGCAAATTCGAAAACCATCAACCGATCGGACCCCTAATTTCTACTACAAGATACACAAACCCCAATTCCGATCGATCTACAATCACATGATCAAGAGAAACTAACGAACTATCATAAATAGAACGATAGGACGCAGGAATCGACCGCCCGTCAATAAATTCAAAGGGAAAAAAGCCCGATCTAGACACAGATTCCCAGATGCAAAAAAGACGAAACCATATTGCGATGATTCAAGTGAATTCGAGAAAAAATTTACCAAGCCGCAGGAATCGCAGTCGGTAAGAGGAAGCGAGAAGCGGAGGATTAGGGATTCAGTGAGCCCTCGCCTCCCTTTTATGGATGCGGGAGACCAGAGACCCACGCAAATGAATCGGGCGCACGACTGGAGTCGCGCCTTAAGGCACGAGCATAACTCTGGCCCGGCCCATTACTTTATATTGGGCTCTGATTCGACTTTAAATCACAGCCCAAATAGGGTGATAATCTATAAAATGCTCAATCATCTTTAAAAAAAACTAGAAACAATTGGATAATCAGTCCGGTTCCATGAAAATTTTCATCCATCATCATCGTAAATCGAAAAAGTAAACATAGATACTTATCTTGATAACTAGCATTCTTATCCTAATGATAAATCATAATTGAGTATCGATGTCTAGATCCTGATTTAACATCAGAGCTAAATGGGGTGCGGTTCGATCCCTAGTTATAACGTATTTTGCAGAAATTTTTTTTAAATGGGGCACGAATCCTATGACGTTAGGCTTTTAAATCATCCATCACGAGCACTTTCTGATTACCTGATGATAAAAAATTTCATGATCGAACGACTATTCAAATCATGCAATGATTCATTTTTTTTTTAATTTCATCGGTGCCAATCAATAAGGCAACATGTGCTCATATAAAAAATAGCATTTTAGATCGTTCAAATACAATAAAAAATTCAAAAAAATCATCAATAATTATCCACATCGTGAATTTGCTCCGGTAGTGCAACGCCACCGCGCCAGCCTCCTCTATAAATACACTGCTTGGAATCCAACGAACCACATCCACCAGCCACCTGTTCAATCGAATTCCGACAATGGGCGCCAGAATCCTATCGCTGCTCCTCTTCCTCCTCCTCCTCCTCTGCTCCGCCCCTTCCTCTGCTCATGCTGCGAGGAGCTTAACCGTCTTCCTTCCCCCGCCGAAGCCTTCGATTCTCCCTCCGATTCCGTTCCTGCCGCCGAAGCCGACGCTGCGGCAGCCTTCGCTTCTGCCTCCCATTCCCTTCCTCCCGCCGCCGGCGACGCCGTCGCTTCTGCCTCCCATTCCCTTCCTCCCCGGCGTTCCGGCGCCGTGAGCTGGCCGCATACTGCCGCCATGCATACGGAGCGATCGAGCTAATTAAATAATTAGTAAACGTTAATAATTCCGGCGGCGCTAGCTGTTCCGCATTCTGTGCTTATGTATGAATTAAGCTTAATTAATATTATACTTAATTTGTATGAGTAATATCGATCCAGTTCCCTTCAGTGTTCGCATATAATTGGGTGTGGATATATTTGTGGAATAATCTATAGATTATTGAACTTAATCCTCTTTTTTAATTAAATTGCAATGGCCAGCTTAAATTAGTTTTCAGATAAAAGATCGACTAATCAAATTCAATACGGCAGTAATTAATAATTTGGAAGATCACTGTCTTCGTGAGTACTTAAAATATTATAGTTATTTAAAATAAGATGTAATGATTATATCACATGAATACATTTTTAATTATTTCTCTATCATCACTGTTCTCAAACATATTTGGTTTTAAATACAAATTAATTTAAGAAGTGAATTATTTGTGACAATACTCCATCTATCAGAATTTATCTATGTTTCTCTATTTAATTATCTTTCGATAAAAAAAATTTCGTACGAACTAATCAATCCCCACTAGATTAATTTGATAATAAAAGTCAGCTATATATCTACATTATCAAAATAAGTAAAAGTGAAAATTCATTACAAATAATTTTGTTTCGCAGTGTCAAGTTGATTTTATAAATTAGCTTGTAATTATTATTATTTTTAAATTTTTTGACTTAATTAATTAATTTAGTGGGAAAAGATTTACATGCTATTATTATTTTAGTTTTTGAGTTCATCACAATATTGTATAAACTTAATTAGATATCCTGTTATTAGTTTGTGCACCCTCGAGTTTTAAGCTACATTCTAATAGAAAAGTGATTATGTTTATCATATGTGTCTCTCACACATATGATATATATTTTTAACTTATTATTAGACAATTATACATATTTATTCAGGGACGGAGCTAGGATTTGATTTAGTGTAGGCAAATTATTACTATTACCGATGAACACATTGCAGAGGACGTCTCTCTTGATCTAATTCCAACGGCAAACTCGACAATAGTGTAGCGGCTGAAGCTTTTAGCTTTGCAAGCCACTTATATAATATAAAGTTAGCAGGATCAAAATCATGCATTGTATTATTTCAGAGACATCACTTTTAAAATGTGAAAATCATACAGTTAGCCGGATCAAAATTATGTATTGAGATGATGTGATAATAGAGACAATATTCTCATTTATTAGTTATTTCACTCACATAAGGCTAATCTAGCTATTACATTACAATAGTTTAGACTATCAACAACATAATTTGAATAATATTTTTTTCTTTTCTTTTCAAATCCCCCCCCCTTAAAATTCAATAACTTCAGTAGATTTTCTGATTTATTCATTACTACACTGGGAAGAGAGACAAGGTGTGACGTATACCTTGAATTTGCTATGGTTTCAGGACTAGATCCAAAAATTATGAGGTGGAGCATGAATAGCAGTGAGCACCTCCTTCCTCCATTAATGACACGTTGACAGTAAATCCAACAATACTTATGTATAATATTTTTTTCAGAGAAAAATACTTATTAACAATGGTTTTTCACCGTTGTCGTAGGTTAAAAAAACTGTTGTTAAAGGTCATGTTGTTAAAAGCGGTGTTCAAAAACAACAGTTAAAAATCGTTGTCTTTTAATGTGATCGATAACAGTTTAACAATAGTATTAAACCGTTGTTTTTGTGTGATTTAAACAATAGTTTGACAACAAATAATATATTTACAAAATTGTTGTCTTATATTTAAAAAATAAAGTATTTAAATAATTAAAAAATATTGAACAAACACACTTCAAACTATATATCAATCAAACTTTATATAAAATTAGTCCAAACATCATCAAAATATCATTGATCAAGAACATATATGCACGAATTACAATGGATATGTCATCAATATACTTATAATCTACCAACAATTAAATCAAAAAAGTATATATCCATATTCTACAACATTCTGACCCAAGTTTACGACTAAATAGTATCCACAACAGATAGAAAATCACATTTATGAATTCTAATATAACTTGCATTGTTGAATCAAATTTCTCCACTTGTGCATCTTCTATGATATCATTTCCTATCTGTGAAAACAAAAATCAGATATATGATAAGTCAATTCAACAACAATTATTTACTTGCAATGCCACTGAAAGTGCTTCTTTGAGCTAACAATATACCCTTCATTTCCTCATCTTGACTGGTCACTTCGTCAATCTAATAAATGAAAAAAGCATTCAAAATATTTTCCTTATCTATATACAAAAATAATTAAAATAAAATAAAATACAATTGCTACCTACCATTCAATCATCTCTGAATATTACATAAATCCACTTACCTGAGAAATACTTCCATGTATAGCAGCACGCTCTCTCAGTAAATTTGGTGATGTTTATGTGCTGCCTGATGGTCTGCTCATTAATAGTTAGCCAAAATAAGAATTGGAATCTGAATTTTTTCTAGTTTAAACTAGAAGGAAAATCCGAGAAAGAAAATCAAATCAAACTAAAATACAACTGAAGAACTGGATTGAGCATTTCCCTAAAGGCACTCTTCTTTTTTCAAAAGTACCAACTAACATCCCAGAACTCAACATTATCAACAAGCAACTTAATAATAAAGGTATCTTTTACTTATCTTACATTAATAACCATTGGTGAGCAATGAAATTTTATTACAACCTAAACAATGACAAAAATGTTTAGTAGCGGGTTCTTCTGACAATGACCAAATGAACTTGATGAATTCTTCATTTGGTAGTGATTAACTAGCATGGATATAAAAGTCAAACGAGTAGTTACATTACACTATGATACACTAGACAGTGTTGATCAATACTGAGTAACATTATCTATATTTTTGTAAAATTGCATAAATAATAAAATGACATATGAACACTGTGGGTTCCACTTTATACAAAACAAAATTACTACAATAAAAGCCCAAAGTTATGTTGAATAAAACAAAAATTATTTACAATGGCCAATGCATGTTAACTTTGAATGTACATAAAAATAATCAAGGAAAAAAATAGATTACTAACATGAACAATGAGCTATGATGTTTTTTGTGTTCAGACAACTATCATACGTAATATGTGTTGATATTTGTCAATGTACATTCAGGATATCAATTTAGAATAAAAAAATCTTTCAAGATGATACACACCTATTGTAGCATCGTCAGGATAGTAGGATACTTAGCAATGTGAACTCCTAAGTAACATATTATTTCATAACAAATATCTGTAAGATTTTGATAATTTAAATTATTTTGTATCTTGAATCTTTTAGTCACTGTAACTATTTCAAGTATTGTATAGCACCAACTTATTTCAAATTTTCTTCTTTCATCTAACAATAATACTAACTTTATGTATTCTATAAGTTTTAAAATAAAAGAAAAGAGTATCAAGACAAGAGAGAAGAAACATACAATGGGAATAAGAGACAAATTGTTGTTTCTAATGAAGCTTCTAATAGCCTCCAGTGCATACTTTGCTGCATATTGTTCTGCAGCCTTTTTGTTTGAAAAGGTGCAATTTGATGTGAACCTAAATCCATCCACAATTACACTAGATCTAAACTATGATGCGTTAAGAGATTCATCCACAATCACTCTTGTAGTTTGTTCTTATGCATAAATTCTTCGGCCATTCCTCTTAACTTCATAAACTTGTAATCTGAATCAAGCAAATTCACATTCCATTGACACATATGAGATTAAGATGCAGACAGAATACTAGAGAAATGTAAATATTAGATCAATTATTTTGTTGGGAGGAGAATCAAAGAACATACATGTTATTCTAAAGAGTCAATTTTTTTACTGATTACATATTGCATATAACTGGCAACATCAAGTAAATATCCACAGATAAACAAGTAGAAAATTAATGAAACAGAATATAGTATGTTAGATCAAATTAATGCATAAAACAAATTCACAACATTGAATCAAGTGGCTATAAAGTACTATAACCAGCAGAAGCCAAAAGGCAGCTTCAGATCCCCACTTAGAGGGGCAGATTAAGTTTGTTTTGTTTCATTGGGCATGAGTAGCATGTTAGTGGTCAGAAATTTGGATGATATGATGATTCTTGCTCTCTTCATGTGGATTCGTTGTGTGTATCTTAACATCACAGTTTCGATAGGAAACTGCAGGATCGTCCAAACAGAAGAACCCACCAGGAGCTTCTTGGCATATGTCGCAGTTGGGCATAAGAGAGGAGCCGGAGCCGGAGCCGGAGTCGCCGCCGGAGAAGAGCGAGTACCTCTGGTGGCCCACGACAAGCATACCAAGGGCATGCATCTTGGCATCGCAAGCCTAGCAGAGGGCAGCCTTATCCGAGAAACAGATCACCGTGGCCGCCACCAACTCGCACACCTCGCACTGAATCTTCATCCCTTCTTCGCCCCAACTATCCGAGAGGAAGAAGAGTTGGCGATCGGCGGTGGTAGTTGTTGGATCGTGTACGTTGCTAGAGGGGGGGTGAATAGCACTTTTCGATGCTTCTACCTACGTTGTTAGTGCGCAAGCGGAAATACAATAAATAAAAATAAAACTAACAACAATACACTCACGATTTACGTGGTTCAGAGATAAACTCCTACTCCACGGTTGCCCGTAAGGTGGGCGATCCCTAATCCGTCGGTGGATGATTCCCCGGAGCACCTCCGGCTAGATCGCGTAACTCCTTGTGGGTGGAGAAACCTCTCCACAACTCCTGGACACTATCTGATCACAATAGTCTACTAACTCACTTTACCCAAGCAAGTTTCGCCAAGAGATAGTAGCATGAAACGAGCTTCTTTAAATAGAGCTCGAGTCTGAAACAGTCGCTACTGGTCCCACTCAGATTTGACCGTTACAGTACAACGTTCGAATTCAGCAGCTATTCCAGTCGACACCAGTCGACTGCTCCCAGAGCAGTCGACTGGGCCGAACCTAAGCCTAGGGTTACACTCCCCGAGTATATTTCACTTCGCACTCGAACCCTCCCAGCTTAGTTCCCGAGTACAACGACTCACACTAGGACCCTCACAACCTAGTCAACTCTTCACTAGCAACCTCGACTGTTGCCTTCACGCCCTCTTCATCTTCGACCCTCGTCCCTCGGATGCGCACGCAAGTCTCCAGCTTGCCTCCATGTCATCCTTCACGTACGCCTCGAAGTCCGCGCCCCTCAGCTCATCGTCCCTGCTATCCACAGTCCCTCGGATGCACACACAAGTCTCTAGCTTGCCTCCATGTCACCCTTCACCTGAAGACATCAACCAAGTTCGTGTGTACCTGCAATCCTGCACACTCACATACACATGTTAGTCCAACAACAAACCCTAACTTAACCATATTGACCACACACATCAAAACCCCATGATCCTCCAGATCATCTTAGGGCCGATTGCCTCAACAATAGTCGCAGTAGGGGCCTCAGTTGGTGGCGAGCGAGCATCGATAGACCGAGGAGTGGAGATGGCCGTCGGCATCGAGCGCGTTGGAGAGGAGTTGGCATTGGCAAAAACAAAGAAGAGGAAAGGAGGGTGGGCGTCGGGCGAAAGCTGCAGGAAAGGGAAGGGAAGTCGGCGCGCATAGAAGAGGAGCTAGGGCATGGGTATTTAAAGGAGGAGCTACGGCGCGTGGAAGTAGATTCAAAAAACAAACTTATAGACATCAGTTTTAAAAAATCGTTGTCTTTGATATACATAAGTCAACGATTTTTTAAAAATAGTTATCTTTTTTCAAAAAAATGATCAACTACAACGGTTTTTAATGAAACCATTGTTAAATGGAAAAAGACAATGATTTTTCAAAAAAATCGTTGTTTATTGGGTGTTGTTGAATCCTAAAATTCTTGTAGTGGCCCATGTATTTATCTATGAAGAGGCCCAATAATATATATATTAAAAAATAAAAATAACTATATAAAAATAATATTATTTAAAAATTAGGAGGCCTAGCTCTCTCGGGTTATAATATAAATTCGCCTCAGTCCATCTCAAATTATGTAATGAGAGATATATCATAGAATCAGTTACTGTCAACTGATTAGAAAGCGAGAGGAATATTTCTCGGAAAATATGCATGAGTTTTAAGTTATATTGACAATGCGGCAAGCTCACTTATGAGTAAACTTTAATTCACAATGACCTTTTTTTTATATATTTTTTAATGTTAATACGTACGAATTATAATTTAATTTGACTGCACGTCTTTAAAATTCTTAATAATCTTAAAATTATTTCCCACAAATTGTTTTAAATCAGTTTGTATTCTGAAGATAACAAAAAGGATTAGGATTTAATAGAACAATAAGTATTCCAACAATTAAATTTTTAGAACACAAATAAAAAAATCTCTATAATTATCATTTAAACCAGGCCCCGACCCAAGCAGAGCACTCAAACCTAAATTATTCTTTATCCACTAAACATTAAAAATTCTGAATATATATATATATATTCAATTTATTGAGATTAAGAGAGTGTTCTACTGAGTATTTTTTAGATTCTAACGATATAAAAGTACTTTTGAGTATTTATAAATATTAAATTTTATTTTAACTTTTATTTAAAAGCTTGAAATAAAAGTTTAATATTTTTTTCCTACTTTCTGATTTTTTGTTTATATTCTAGAATTAAAAGTTGATATTTATATCGTTAATAAATTTATCATTATCCACAATTACCATCACACTTTTAAATAAAATTTTATATTTTTATATAATTTGTATTTTCAAAATTTTTTATAGATATTTTTATATATTTTGTCATTTTTTATATTTTTATTTCTATTAATTTTATATATTTTAAACATATATATTATCAAAAATTAATTTTAATAAATATTTAAAATATAATAATAAATATATAAATAGTATATCAAAATTATATTTAGATAAAAAAAGATTAATTTATATAATTTAAGGATATTATTGTTATCAAACACTTAAACTTTAATTTATATCAACTTTTGACTCATATTTTCAAACACTCTATACTTTAGCTTCTCACTAACTTTAAAATAATCTAATTACTTTTAAATAATTAAGTTAAATTTCTTCCAAACACTCCTTTATCTTACAAGACACCTTAATTACAATAATTAAATAAATTATTTTTCTTCACCTCAATAAATATCAATCGCCATAACAAACTTTAATCAGCACTTCGCTAATGCTGATAATTAAATAAGAATTTCAACGGTTAATGATTTAGCTATAGATAATTTAACTAATCGAGATTATAGCGGATAAAATAAAACATGTATAGAGATTTAATATATATATCATCTGGAATTTTTGATGCTTCTTCAGGAATTAAAACATTTGTCAATAAATAATCGACACGTGCAGTAGTTATGGACTGAGTAATCTCTCCGTCACCAAATAATAACCAGAGAAATTCTCGATTGAAAAAAAAAACAAAATAAAAAATAATAATAATATTCACGAGCGTTTGCTCCTCCTCCACCTGCTCTGCTCCGGCGATCCAACGCCACCCTCTTCTGTATAAATGCAGAGCTAGGAATCGAGCAAACCACAGCCACCGACTGTTCGATTGAGTTCCTCTGAGAAGAACAATTAATGGAGGTCAGAGTCCTGTCGCTGCTCCTCCTCCTCCTCTTCTTCTTCTTCTTCCTCTGCTCCTCTGTTAGCGCCGCTAGGCACTTGACCGCCTTCATTCCTCTGCCCAAACCGTCGCTTCTTCCGCCGGTGTCTATCCAGGTTCCCAATCCCCCCCGGTCGTCGTCGCTTCTGCCACCGAAGCCAGGGTTGCCCTCGAAGCCGATGCCGTCGTCGCTTCTGGTGTCGAAGCCGCTGAAGCCGTCCAAGTCTCGCCTGCCTCCCATTCCTTTCCTGCCGCGGAAGAAGAAGACGCCGACACCGACGCCGTCGCGTCTGGTGCCGAAACCACTGAAGCCGTCCAAGTCTCGCCTGCCTCCCATTCCCTTCCTGCCGCGGAAGAAGAAGACGCCGACGCCGTCGTCGGCGTCGCTGCTGGCGTCCAACCCGCTGCTGCCCTCGAAGTCGTCTCTCCTCCCTCCAATTCCCTTCCTGCCGCCCAACATGCAGACGCCGACGCCGAGGCAGTCGCTCCTGCCGCCGAATCCACCTTTGCCATCGGCGATTCGCAGCCTCCCTCAGATTCCCAGCCTCCAGCCGTCGCCGCCTGCCAATCCATGAATAAACTATAATATATATATAATACACACGACAATAATTTCCAGCGTATTTTCGCTCTAATTAAATATATGAATAAAGCAAAAGAATAATTATATTGCTTATCAGAATTATGTTAAAATCGTGTTCCATCACCAACTTCCACGACATTAAATAACTGCATTTTTTTAGTCTGTGATCATTGCTTTTGATACTTGATACAAATTTTTCATAATATGTATGGATGCATATTTCTTTTAGCCAAAAAAAAAAAAACTCCAGATTCAAGTCACTAACAATAATTAGTCATAAAGACCAAATAGAATCAAATCGCAAAAATCACATAAAATCATTCATTTCATATATTAGAGAAAATAGTTCGTACGATAACAAATATACTGAATAATTACTGCTAAAAAAATTATTACACTCAACTTAACTGCTCTATGTAATGAATCAGAAACATCATTATCTTATATTTTTCTAAAAGTAAATCATTCACATCTATATGAACATCTCTGATCCCTCATAATGACAATTATGTCGAGAGCATGCTCAATATCTCAATTCAATAAAATTATTTACAATCATTTTTTAAGTACTTAACATAAAATATAATTGGTTAACTAATGAATAAATGTAAAAAATATAAATCTACTTCAATCGTTCTTTTTAGTCCGAATCTATTTACTCTAATCAGTCACCTTCCTAGTTATACTCTATAGGCCGAATCATCCATAGCCAATAGGATGCACCCTAAAGTAGCAGACACTGATTAGACCTTTAAGTAGATAATTAAATAGTTACTTAGTGTAAAACTGAGATTAACTTATAATTTTAAGGGGCTCGGACATGGCTGTAAATGAATCAAACGTTCATAAACAAGTTTGGTGTTCGACTTGGTAATAGCTTGTTTATGTTCGTTCGATATACACAAGATTAATTAAGTAAACAAGTTTGAATAGCTTGTTAAGCTAAACAAACAAATTTGAATACATATGTGTTCTGCTCGTTAATGTTCGTGAACAATGTTCATTAATAAAACTCTTATCAACATTTTAAATAAAAAATAAATAAGTTAAAATTATCAAATTCAATAACCAATCAAACAAGTAAAAGTTTCAAACAATCAAACAAATTTGAATTGAGAACTCGATAGCATCAAAATGAACCAAGCTCAAATCAAGCTCAAGCCAAGGGCTCGATAATATTTAAACGAACCAAGCTCAAGTCAAGGTTCAAACAAGCTCAACCTAATAAAAAATAAACGAAGTTAATCTTGTACAATCATTTCAAAAGCTTGTTTATTTTAATTAAGCTCGACTAAGTTACATTATCAAATAAGTTTAAACGCCATAAAGCTCGGCTCGACTTATTTACAACCCTATAAGTAGAGAAGTAGGGATTTATCCTCCTACTACCCTTATTGTCGCTATAACACATGTGATATGAATTAATGCTACGATGTTTTTCTCTTTAAAAAATAGCAGTGTGTGTTTTCTAAATTTTAACATCATATAGATTTTGATCTAGACATTCCTAATGTTTATTCTTGAATTCAACTCATGGCTCCGATCATTATAAATTCACAAATGATCTTATTTTAATACAAGAATAAAGGCGACTCTAACTTATGACTATGTCTCTATTTACAGCTACATAAGTTATCTCATAAGTAATGATCTTATTTCTATTTATACTTAACAAATAGAGATGATTATTCATGTTAGTAGACCAATATGATCCTACGAATTTGCTCACCGAAACTTTATCCAAAATGTAACAATAATATTTACACTAAATAGATCATGACATTTTTATATATTTGATTATTTTTACAATGTGTTATATTTTATAAAATCCCAAAAACTTCGCATATTCATGAAATGACTCTTTAGTCAATGGTTTAGTAAAATGATCTGTAAGTGCTTGGATTCAATGAATCCAAGCACCTGGATATAGATTTTTTTTTATTTTTTTGATATATAATATGTATTTAGGGTTTTAAATTTTAAGATTTAGGGGTTGGTTATTAGGTTTAAGCAAATAAGATTTTTCCCTCTAGGATTCAGCATTCCCTCCTAGGTTATAAAGTTCAATATAAAAAATTTTAAATACTCACGGATATATTATATATATTTAGGATTTAAGATTTTAGGCTTTAAGGGTTTACGTATAGCGGATTTAAATTAATAAGATTTTTTCTCCATAGTTCAGACTTCCCTTTTGGGTTACAGTATTGACGATAAAAAATTTAGATGTTCACGAATATATTATATGTATTTAAGATTTAAAATTAAAAAAAAATCTTTAAAAATGAATAAATAAATAAATTGAGACGTTTGGATTTGATTCAACGTCTTAGTCAATTTTTTTTTAAAAAAATGCTATCGATTTGATTTTACACTACTTGCATGTTTCTATATTGGTTTACAGTTTGATTTTCTAATTTCTTGATGGAATTAATATAATTTTTAATCTATCTATTAATATTTATAAAACACAGTTTTGCATGCAAACGTAGCATTCACAGGGAACTTATGATTCCTGCCTAAACGAATATAAATTTTCTAAATAAAAAATTTATAATTAAAAATACAAATTCAAAAGAAACTATATAATTATAAATCCTAAAAAGAAAAATTCAGATCTTAATCAAAACTAAAATTTTAAAAAAATAATGCATGCAGTGGCATTCACAGGAAGCTTAGGATTCCCTCCTAAACCAATATAAATTTTCTAAATAAAAAATTTATAATTAAAAATATAAATTCAAAAGAAAATATATAATTATAAATCCTAAAAAGAAAAATTCAGATCTTAATCCAAAATTAAAATTTTAAAAAATAATTTATCAATTAAAAAAAGATAATTCAAAAAATAATTTTGATGTAAAAAAAATGATAATCTCACATCTGAAGTTACCAAGACAATTACACACAGAGCAATTATAAAAATGAACAAAAAATGGTAAAACAACTCATACATTTCTTAGCCTTTTGGCTAAGATTAAGTGTAGTATATGTTCTTATCAGTTTAATATCTGATATGTGGGTCATTGGTCTACTTTGATATTAAATTAATTTTTATATGGGGGATGTTCCATCACAGTAGCTTGCTACTAGGGTTTTCATATGTCGCCTGTGTGTTGCACTGTAGCACAGGCCTGACACACCCCTATAAAGCAAAGTAAACTTTAGATCGCATCCACATCCACCATCCTTATAAAACTTATGATCACCATTAATATCTTATATTATTAAAAAAATCAGAAATGCTCTGCTGCTAACCGTCATTTGCGCGACGCTGCGGACCATCCTGTATGGCCGCCCACGTCGTCCAGCTTCATTTGCGCGAGGGAATAGCGGAGCATTAATGAAATTTCATTACGCTTCTCCTTTTCCCTCCTTTTCCCGCAGCTCGCAAACCCTAGGCGATTTCCCCTCGAGCCGGCGATAACCCCTCGGCCGCCGGTCTCTCCATGACGTCACTCCCGTGCTGCGGATGGATCAGGCACTTGCCTGATCGGTCACGGCGATCAGGCAAGTGCCTGATTGGTCACCGAGGGGCTCGGGAGGCGTCGGGATGTCAAAGATCAATGGTCGAGGGCTATCAGTGTGCTCGGGAGAGGGCTCGGGAGAGGCGTCGGGGAGAGATCGCGACCGAGGGGCTCAGGAGGCGTCGGGATCTCTCAATGTGCGAGGGTGAGGGCTCGTGAGTGGCGTCGTGGAGAGATCGGGAAAAGGAGAGAAAAGGCTCGCGCAAATGAAGCTGGACGACGTGGACGCGCCACGCAAGATGGTCCGCAGCGTCGCACAAATGACGGTCCGCAACAGAGCATTTCTCTATAAAAAAATAATGACGATCCGCAACAGAGCATTTCTCTATAAAAAATAATATTATATCTTATATTGACATGAATTCATGATAAAATAAAATTACTTTTCATTTTAATTTTTTATTTAATAATAAAAATTGGTATATATATATTATCACTAAACATGTTATTTGAATTGTGTATGATTTCATATATCGCACGAGTATTATACTAGTTTAGTTTCTAAAAGAATTATTCCTTTTAAAGATTATTATTTTTTGCTTTATTAATTTCATTTCTGAGTTGTTTACCAGTTCAATTTTAATGGTACATTTATTTTATTTTTAAATGATTAAATCCTTTATTATTATATGATTATTCTATAAATTAATAAATTAATCCTCTGAACCGGCCAGATTACACCGGTTCAGCGGAGTCCGAAATAATGTAGGGTTCTAGTCTAGGCAAACTGCTCTATAAATTAGCCCCGCCCTCCCTCGCCCAGCTCAGATCTCTTCTTCAAAGCTTCACCCTTTTTTTCTCCCTCTCTCAATCGAAGGAGGGGTTTCCTCTTCGTCGGCCGCCGTTCTAGTCCTCCCTCGCCAAGGTCAGTTTTGTCTTCAAGGCGCTCCCTAGTGTCTGCAATCTTGCGTTTTCCGCAATTAGAGTCTTTTGTGTTTTTTTCCTTGGTTGTTCGCTTCGTTCCGATCAATTCGAGCAAAATCTGGTTATATTTTGATTTTGCCGGATAACACTTCCACGTTCGGTGAATTTAGGTTTTATGTTCGCTTTCGCCCCTGATGAATAAATTCTGACTAAATCGTACAAATAAGATGCGTATAGCAGTGGCCCTCCTAAAATCCCTAAGTCTCTTTTCACCTCCTCCTCGCACGGTTTTGAATTGAGGCTTATTTTCTTTACGTTTGGTTTGTAGTTGTTTGCAATGGAGCACGGTTCTCTGTCAGATATGAGCGCCTCAACATTCTCCTTGATGGATGAGGGCCATACACTAGCAAACTCCGTCAGAGTCAGGCTAAATCAAGAGTGAGTTGTTCATAAAGTAAACAACTTTGTTTATATATTGTAAATGGCTGGTTAATTGATTAAAACTATTTGATCTTAATCAAGCATGACTCTGTTTATTTGCTTCACCTACCTGCTTATCGTGATGTGCCCCTCTCCTAGTTAGTTTATCCATGTGTTTAAGTGAAGAATTTCAATACGAACTTGTTTTTTTTTTCATTAATTAGTTTTTCAAATATATTATAGAAACATGGATAATTCAGTAGTTGATTGTATGGGTTGTGTATTGAGACACAACTTTTATGCTTATGATATGTTGACGGCGCGGGGAGCTACATGCTATGCCTATCCTATGTTTATTGTCTTATAGAACCATCATATGGCATGACATCCATATCTTTTAGAACCAATTGTTGCTGTCTTAATATTGTAATTGTAGTCATGACTATATTTCCAATCAACTAGAGTCTTAGTCTTTCGGGCTAAAGTACAATGTTTAATAGTTTTATGATGATAGAGATAACATGAGTTGTCATATTAAGCTAATTTTTGCTTTTAATTGTGGCCACACGATAAATTTTCCACTCACATATTGTCTTTGCAGTCCAAGGGTGGTATTTTGTGGGTACAGTATTCCGCATCCTTCTGACAGCAAGGTCAATATAAGAGTTCAAACCACAGGTACTATTAGCTCATACTTAAATTGCCTTTATGCTGGAAAGTCTTGTTCTTTTCTCTTAATTTCTAGATTGTTGCCAGAGTAGCTTTTATTTTTTCCATTGGTTAGTAATTTATCTGCTATGTAAAAAGGAATATTCCTTTCTTCTAGCCTATTTACAGTGATAATATGCACATGAAAAGATGTCCAACCAGTACACAGGCTCCATCAATTAGAGCCTATTACTCAAATATGTTATATGGTACAGGGGAATATTAATGAAGATATAGAAACACTGGTTTTAAATGGAGAGGAGCTTTTAGAGGTTTGTCTGATTGTGTTGTACCTTTTAAGCTAAAAAAATTTATAAGATTGTGGTACAATGGATACTCTATGGATAAGAGGTTTGGGCTATTAGAGAGTATCATGTAAAAACTAGTGTGGTAGAGATGGAAAAAAATGCTATAATGGATGGATGGGATTATTAGAAAAGATTTAAAAAAAGGTGAACCAATGAAACAAAGATTCAGTAAACTATCCGTTTAAAATTGAACATTTCATTGTTCGTGTTTTGTGTTCAGTACACACGATATTAAGTTGTGATACTCCATCTTTCTTCTAATTGATCGGACTGTGGAATAGAATCATATACCTTCGATTCTTCATCTATACCGAGAATGACTTTTACTCTACTATTCTTATTATCTATATGAATCTTTGTTGTAACATGCTATTTCCAACACTAATTTGACTGGGTGAATAGGTGGTCCAGCAAAAGATGTACTAAAGGATGCATTGGAGAATTTGACGCATATGTGCCAAGATGTTCGCTCCACATTCAGGAAGAGACGAGACGATTTTAAAGTAAAAAATCAGTGATCATGAAGATCGATGATAAACACGCCTTGTTAATCATTTTTTGATAATTTTAATGCAAAGATGACTGTACATTGTCGAAGAAAATAACTTGGCAAGGATATGTCTGCTTGGGAAAGTTCCATTCTACAAGTGCTGAGGTGAGAAAGCTCATCCGAGTGAGGCTTGAAGAGATTGTTCCTTCGATACATGAGAGCTGATCGGAAAAGGAATCCAAGAAGAAATCTATCAAAAGAAAACAATAAAATTATTATTTAATAATCACAACTTATCTTTAATATTTTACCTTTTTTTATTTCAACTTAAAAAGTGCACTTCTAATCATTTATCATTCTTACCGTACATGTTTGCTAATATTAATTTTTTACCTTTAAAATTTCTACTTCATACCTATAATTATCTAAATTTCCTAATTTTTTAATGTACCCTCGTGGCATACTTCCTTTTTAAAACTGAAATATTACCTTATTCATACTTTTATAATCTCTCGCTCACTTTACCTCCTTACTAATTTTTACTTTTACCATAAAACATAAGTTTTTCAAAATTTTCAATTAAATTTTTTGTGATAATAATTTGTCTATATTTTCATAATTTTCCACATTTTTTTTATTTCTAAACATTTCCATTTTTTATTTTTAAAATTTATCAGTTTAGTTCCTTAATTTGCTAAATTATATTGTACATTAAGATTCTCACAAACATTTAAAACAATATTTTTTTTAGCAAATAATTTATTATACTTTCAAATTTATCAATTTTAAGTTTCTTAAGTTAAGAATAAAATAATAAATCTATCGACAAGAAATTTGACACAAAACTACAAGCAAATAATTTTAATATCTGATTCACTCATCTTCATTTTTATTACTTAGGGCCATCTTCAATCTTATTCTCATCTATTACTTAGGGCCATCTTCAATCTTATTCTCATCTATTTATTGTTGGACAGGTAGCACATAAATCTAAGGTGATCAGCTTGATCTCATGAAAGTTTCTCACCGGTCATTAAGGTAAATCGGAAAGTGCTTGTGGTGGGCGGTCTAAAAGTCCAGCGCCCCAGAGTTCACGCCCCATTAAAAAAAATCCTGCAAAATATATTATAACTAGGGATCGAACCGCGGATGCCTAAAATAAAGACTAGTCACCCTACCACTGCACCATAACCTCGAGGGTTTATTCTTATCTATTTAGGATTCACATATTACGAAATAAATTGATTAATCAAGTTGGGTAACGTTCAATCTGGAATGATTGGAAAGCCTATGAAAGTTTTCCACCGATCGCCAAAGTAAATCGGTAAGCGCTCGCGGCGGACGGTCCAGAAGCTCAACATCTCACGGTTGCACGCTCAATTTGTCGGTGATCGTACGATCGACAAGAGGGGGTGAATTACCCCTGCAAATAAATTTATCTTTTGTTCTTGTTAAACAAATATAACGATTAGTTCCACAAATAACATAAATATATTAATAACCTTAAAACAATACATAAAAAGAGGCATACAGATTTACTTGATTTGCAACTGGGAAGGTTGCTGATTCAAGGTAAAATATAGTGGAAACTCCAGATGGACTCCTTGGGCAGAGAAACCACCTTACAAAATGAAGAACTCAAGAAAACAGTGAAAACTTAGAAAGAAATTCGTTAATAGTGCGATGGTTGTTTTGGAACTGAGCTCTAGGGGTCTATTTACAACCCCGGTCAACTTTATTCGAATGCTAACATGACACAATAGGGGCGCGCGAGTGCTTGGGGGTGCTTGACACATGACTTGAAAGTTATCCGCTTCGCAACATTCGCAAACGACTAATCTGGGATATAATTTACTTCTGGGGCATTTATATGCACTGGAGCGCTCGAAAATTGAGACGCCTGAGTGGTAGGGCCGCCTCATTCTCGAGCGCCCTAATTTATACGGGTGCTCGAGAACCCGGGCGCCCTAAAGCATAGGGATGCCCGAGTGACTTTGGTTAGTTTTATGATGACTAGTCTCCAATGGGTAGTCTTGGATGATTTCGGACCTTTCAGAGTTTGGCTCACCCGAACATCCTCCGGCCTTCTCCTCGAGCATGTTTCCCCCGGCTTCTCGTATCTCGGACAACGCGTGCACCCTTCTTTCTCCAACGGCGTACTCCGTATCCCTCGGATGCACCGAACCCGTCTCCCTTCCTGTGCTATCGTTTTCTACTACTGTGTTTTCCGCTTGATTTCCTGTGCTCCTAAGCTCCTGCACATTTAGACACAGTGATTAAATAGAATAGGACCTAATTTGACTCGATTGACCACATCAAAACTTATCTAGGGTACTTACACAATTTAGAGAAATTTTTTTTATAAAATTCGTTATAGCTATGACTCAGAACTTCAGATTCCTAAAGAACTTCAAATTCCTAACTGATAACTAGTTGGCATTTCACTTATACAAAATTGTATTTAATAAAAAATAGTATTAGTTCATTCATTATTTCATCTTAAGACTTTTTTATTTTAAAAAACATTATATACCCACTATTTTATTTAATCGTATTTTGACTGCCACATAAATTTATTATAAAATGTATCGACTAAATGTACCTTAAATTTTCTTATAATTCACATTTTTACACTTGATAAACTTATTGTAATTCTTCTATGAAAGCATATGGTACATGATTATTTCTAATTATGAAATATTAAAAACTACTTTTTCAAAATCAACCTCATTTAAAATTATTTGAGGTAGCATTATAATTTGCAACTCAAGATTTTATAATTGTAATTTATGCTCTTGATTTGGATTAGTTGTGGCAACCATATTTATATTTTACAATTTGCGTTTTGGATTAATTTTGTTGCATTCTTAACTTTAACAAAAACGTGACTTATCGTTAAAATTTTATGGTTTTCATTTCACCTTAAAACATTCCACTTCACCTTTAAAGTTTTTCAACCGATCTAATTCTTTTTTTATGAATGTTCTTCTTGCTCTTCCTTTTAACACTTCGACAAATGACATGACGAAACTATATAATGGAAATTCAAAAAGTTATGTAATGAAACTTTCAATACAGGGATAAAACTCATACACTTTTTTATTCAAATTTCTAACTTATTATATTATCAAATATTGAAATCTTATTCATTGATTTCACCAACCTAGTTGTTGACCATTCAAATAATATTACCGGTGCGGGAGTTTAAGATGAGTTGGATGGGCAGGTCTGTCGATACGAAGCCGCGCTACAAAGAGTAGAGGTGTAACAGAATCAAATTGAATGAGACCGAACCGAATAGTAAGAGGTTCAACTTTGAGCTCGATTCTTTATCTCTAAGTTCGAACTCGGTTCAAGTTCGATTCGAACTTTAGTTTTTAAGTTCAAATTCGAATCGTAATAAAATTAAATGACATGAGTTCAACTTCAATTCGGCATGATAAAAATTTGTTTAAAAATTAAACGAGCTTAGTTCGAACTCGTTGAAAAAATAATAATTATAAAAATTAATAATAAATTATTATATTTATTATTTATATGATATTTAATTTTATATATAAATATAATAAGATAAACGAGTCTCTAAATGAATATCGTGAGCTTACAAATCAAATATTGTTAAGTTTGAGCTTAGATCGATAATATTTTTAAGTTTGAAATTGGACTTGAGCTTGACTCGCTAATTTAATCGAACTAATTTTATTTTTCGAATCGAAATTCAAATAGCTCGTGCTCGACTCATTTACACCGCTGTACATGAGCTGAGCTCGCCGTGTTGAAGCCCGGGGTGATCATTATTCAATATCATATTAATTTATCTTATTTAATCATACTTAAATTTATTTATTTAATTTAACATATTTATTCGATAGGTCATATTTAGATTTGGGTTGAATGAGTGATGGGTCGTCATTTTATAGTAGCTTGATTAACGAGATTTTTTCAATCTCGGATGATCGATTTAGTCTCATGAAAATTTTTCACCGGTCGCTAGGATAAATCGGGAAGCGCTCGCGATGGGCGTTCTAGAAGCCCAGCATCTCAGGATTCACATCTCATTTAAAAGAAAAATTCCTACAAATACGTTGTAGTTGGGGATGAAACCACAACTATTTTATAGTCGTGAATCGTCCAAAAGTAGCCTGTAGAGTATGAAATTATCAATGAAACATATAGATTTTGATAATTAACAAAAACGTATTAATTTATCTCGTTTTCCTATTCTATCCTTCCTATTAAATATGTCTTTTTACTCTCTTTTTCTCTCATTGATAAATCTAATTGGGACCAACTAAAATGAATTTTTTTAAATACAAACATTTATTTAATATAAAAATAAATAAAAAAATAATTTAATATGAAAATTTAAAAATAAAAATATAATTGAATTTAGACACCTTTAATGATTCTAAAAATTATAAAAAAATTTATAATAGATTTTTATAAGTTATAAAATCAATTTAATATGAAAATAAATAATAAGGTATATAATTTAATATGAAATAAATAGGAAAGAATTTTATTTAATAGAAAATAAATAAAAAATAATATAATTGCATTTAAACATTTTCAATAATGCGATTTAAAATTAAAAAAAAAATCCTTAAAAAAAATCTATTGTAGCCATTTTTTTATTTTTTATTTGAAACAAGGCAACAGACAAATTGAAATTGGGATGATCGATCCGGCCCCACGGAAATTTCTCACCGGTCACCAGGATAAATCGGGAAGCGCTCGCGGTGGACAGTCTAGAAGCTCAGCGTCCTAGGGTTTGCGTTCCATTTGGAGGAAAAATTCTTATAAAATGCACCGTAGCTGCGGATTGAACCGTGGATACCTGGGTTAACGACTAGTTACTCTACCGTTGCACCATAGCCTCCGGGGGCTATTGTAGCCATTTAACACTTACGTGCCATCTCTATCTCTCTTCTATTTCCTCTCTCTTAATTAGTTTTTTTTTTATTTTTTACCTGCCTTATAAAAATTTAATCTTGAGATCATATCCTTGGTATGTCCGAAATAAATAATAAAAAATAATTTTACACTCTTTACAATTTCAAAAATCCTTCAGATTTGAAATTGTTATAATATAAACTCTCGATTACTCGACCAGTAAATTTTGATCAAATTTTACTGATGAACTTAATCTATTTAAATTTTTACAATCTTATACCCATATGATATAGTTGAGTGAAAAGAAAATAAATATGATGTCAAATTTAAATTTTGATTTTGAAAATGAAAGTTGATATGAAGAGAGTAGGTTCGATCATGTAGATTTGATCAAAATCCAGATTTAATATTATATTTATCTCCTTCTCACTCAATATTCATGAGTATATATGTATAAAAATCTAAATAACTTAAGTTCATTAATAAATTTTTATCAAAATACTGAATTTAGAGTCAGGTCATGAAAATATATGAGACCGTAAGAGTACAAAAATGCACTTTATTTTTTATTTCGGATTCCATATCGATACTTCAGAATTAATATATACATTAGGAAAAAAATAAAAATTTTAATGGGAAAAAAGGTACAGAGAGAAAAATTATATGTAAATGTGAGGAAAAAAAAAACAGAATAAAAAAATCAGGTTTATAGAATGAGTATGCCCATTGATAATTATCAGAATATATAGGATGCGCTTAGTCAATTTCCAACCCTGTATATCTGAAATAAAATAGAATATCTGGATGAAAGAATAATATGCCTACATTAAAATAAAAAAAAAAGTTTTCCCGTACAGACGGACTATAAATAAATAAATTAATTAAGATAAGGACAATTGCACGAAACTTTCCCAAGACGACATAATTAATGAGTCAATATTAAAATTAAAGCACATATTCCATACATGAATTCATAGTAATTAGTGAGATCCATTTTCTTAATTATAAAATTCAGACAAAATTGTATTCTCTTTCCAGGTTGAAAATTTTGCATAAATAAGGATTTCATGTTTTGCAACAGATTGATGTCCACGTAAATTCAATAATAAAAACAATTTTGATAGCAACATTAAAATTTTAATTTTATAATATTTTAACCCCCACACATATATAGAATAATATAGTAGATAATGATATCGCATCTTCAAAATTGGCAATGACGGGAGATTTGCAAAAATCAACTGATTAATCTCCCCGTCACTAGAAAATTCTTTAAAGATTTATTATTTATTTTGTACACCGTGTATTTTTTTATTTTTATTTTGTTTATTTTATTATATTTTGTCGCATTCTTTCCTTCTGCTTCTTTGCTCCGGCGGTGCAACGCCACCCAACGGAGCTCAATGCTGCCGCCTTCATCCTCGCCTCTATATATACCTGCGTCAGGTAAAACACCACCCACAACCTGTTCGATAAAACTCCTCAGACGACCTCAATGGAGGTCAGAATCCTGTCGCTTCTCTTCATCCTCCTTTGCTCCTCTGCTTTGGGAGTTCATGCCGCCAGAGGCTTGACCCCCTTCCTTCCTCCGCCCAAGTCTTCGCTTCTGCCTCCAATTCCGTTTCTGCCGCCATCGTCATCGCCTAGCAGTGAAGGAGCTCCTCGGCCTAGCCCAATTTTGCCGCCGTTCAATTTACCTCCGATTATTCCATCACTAACGCCGCCACCGTCATCGCCTAATGCTGAAGGAGCTCCGATCCCGCCAAGCTCATTGTTGCCGCCGCTAAACTTGCCTCCGATTATTCCACCGCTGGCACCATCACTACCGCCGTTCAACTTGCCTCCAATGATCCCACCGCTGACACCATCTCTACCGCCTAGTTCACTGTTGCCGCCGTTCAATTTGCCTCCGATTATTCCACCGCTTTCTCCATTGCTACCGCCTAGCTCATTATTGCCGCCGTTCAACTTGCCTCCGATTGTTCCATCATTAACGCCGCCATCTAGCTCATTGTTGCCGCCGTTTAACTTGCCTCCCGTCATTCCATCATTAACACCCCCATCACCTCCTAGCACCGGAGAAGGTTCGCCCCTGCCTAGCTCACTGATACCTCCGTTTAATTTCCCTCCCATCATTCCATCGTTAACACCATCGCCGCCGTCTAGCTCATCGTTGCCACCGTTCAATTTGCCTCCAATTATTCCATCAATAACACCACCACCATCATCGCCTAGTGCCGGTGGAGATTTGACGCCGCCTAGTTCACTCTTGCCGCCGTTCAACTTGTCTCCAATTATTCCATCAATAACACCACCACCACCATCGCCTAGTGCCGGCGGAGATTTGACGCCGCCTAGTTCACTCTTGCCGCCGTTTAACTTGCCTCCAATTATCCCATCACTAACACCACCATCATCGCCCAGCATCGGAGGAGCTTCAACACAGCCTAGCACCGGAGGAGCTTCAACATCGCCTAGCTCACTGTTACCACCAGTCAACTTACCTCCGATCATTCCGTCACCAACATTGCCATCGCCTAGTGCCGGAGGAGCTTCAACGCCACCCAGCTCGCTGTTGCCACCGATAAACTTGCCTCCAATCATTCCATCACTAATTCCATCACCACCTAGCACCGGCAGTGCTCTGTCATCGCCAATGCCGCTGAGCCCATTGTTGCCGCCGATCAACTTACCTCTAATTCCCGGCTTTCCACTTCCTCGGATCCCTGGTGTGCCAGGCTCACCATGAACCATGCCCATCTACCAACTATGCATCAGATTTTTCTAATAAATTATGTACAATTTTACTTATTCCATGGTTATCTTATTATTTAATTAAAAATTTAGTTTTTTTATTAATTAACTCTGAATTAATTCGATGAAATTTAAAATTAAGTTATATATTTTTTTCTTTTTTGAAAAAAGTTTCATATTCTAAACATTTAAAAAATAAAATCACAAATTTAAAAGATAAACATATAATTATATTACAAATCTTTAAAAAAAATAAATCTGAATCAAAATTAAAATTTTAAAAAATAATTTATCAAATTAAAAAAATATATTTTAAACATTTTAAAATTAAAATTTTAAATTTTAACTAAATAAATTTTAGATCAAATTTACATGTATTTATGTATTATTATATTACACACGCAAGTAATTGCTAGTCTTATATTTTCTTCACCTATCTTATATATGATTAATGCAATAATATAAATTTTTAATAGAGATTACAATAAAACTTAATCAATTTGAAAAGTAATTAAAAATTTAAAAACAGATTAAATAATTTAATTAATAAATAGAAAAGCAAATTTAATTTGTGAATTGGATATATTTTTTATTCCTAGAAAACAAAGTGAATGTAATGAAATGAATCAAATAAAATAAATCATAAAAGAAAAGAAAATAATTCCTACCTATTATAAGAAAAAAAACAAAATATTATTCAAATTTGTCACGTGCTTAAATAAATTATATCCATTCCATTAATATTAATAAAAGAAGAAAATATTTTATCTTATTTCATCAATTATAATGGGTAAAGTTTAATTTTATAAATTATAAAAATAAATAAACTAATAAAGTAAACCAAAATATTCTTTAAATATCTCCGCCCGCACTGCGATGTCGATCGGATATGGAAGGGTCCACAGTTAGTGGGCGATTAATACAAATTATGAGACTTATTTAGTGTTAATTAGTCTTGATCAGCCCGATTACCCACCAATATCAATTACCCGACGAACCAGCTGACGTCATAGCTTTACGATTGATCCACAGCCGTCATGATCTGATACGATGCATGTCAACCGTCGATTATCAGGGCCCCACCTCGCACACCCTGTTATCTTTACTCCTCGGGTATCTGGATGAAAAGCGGACCTCAACGGAGCCATCGCCATCAGTCGTCGTCTCCACCCGCATCCGCCGCAGCTCGCTCCTTCCGATGTCCGACCCTAGCGGCCACTCGTCGCGCCCGATCATGGACCTCGACCTCGACGGCTCCCCGTGGCCGCCCTTCGATCAGAGCTCCTTCGCCGCGATCCCCCTGTCCCCCTTTCTGATCTCCTCCTCCCCTTCTCTTCCCCCTACGTTTCCGACGCCGCTCGCGCTATCTATCGGACAGTCTTCTTCGCCTCTGTGGATCGTGGAGGATAGAGCTACCGAAGTGTCGAGCGCTCTCGCCGGGGATTCGGCTTTTTTCAACGGTCAGATCCCGCCCTTTCTGGATTTGACCTTTGCCGTTCTGTTTAGATCTCGCCGGTTTCTCGTCGGATCTTCCTGTTATATCAGTGCGACAGTGTCTCCGGATCGTTTGCCTTTTTTTTTTTCCCTGTCTTTGTGCTGTGTTTGGAAACTCGCCAATGACGTTCCTTTTTTAACTTTCGATCATTAATTATATCTTAAGTGTCATAAATAAGTTGCCTTTTAGCTTTACAAAGGTAGTACTGGAGGGGACGGTGTTTCTTCCAACATCTTTCTGCAGCAAAGATTTGACAAATTTGTCAATTTCACCAATTTACCAAAGTGGAGTTCATTATAAGTAAAAGTACGGCTATTCTTTTCTCAATCCTAAAGGTGGGAGCCGTATTTTCGTTTTTCTATAGTATTTGTTGATTTGTATTTCTGCTATAGTTACTCTCTCTCTCTCTCCTCTTGCTGCTTAAAGGTATCGACTTTTGTTCTTATACATGGTAAGATTTCAAAGGAAGATGCTCAGCGTTTATTTCCCATATACAGGCTCCTTGTTCTTGTGAATTATGGAACTTGAATAATCTTCCTGTTGGTATAAAATTGGAAGTTGGATAATCTTCTATCGCTACACATGCACGTCAAACATTGTTTTTCAAGCATTCGCAGATTTATTTTCAGTTTTTGGAGTGGTGCGGACTATTTTTGTTTTTGTCTTTCCCTGGACAAAATTTTGTTCATTGCTGCAATCGGTTGCTGATTTGCTGCGATTTAGATGTTGCAGATACAATACCTGCAAAGACTAATGGAGCCAAGGGCAACGAAAAGCAGCTTCAACTTCCAGCAAAAGAGGAGCATGTGGAAGCATCCTGTGTGATCAAAGAGAGGATGACACAGGCACTACGGTGCTTTAAGGAGTCCACAGATCAGCATGTGCTGGTTCAGGTGTGGGCACCTGTAAAGAATGGCGACCGTTGTGTTCTTACCACTTCAGGGCAGCCCTTCGTACTTGATCCTCAGACTACAAAGCTCCTTCAGTACAGGACAGTATCTCTGATGTACATATTTTCTGTAGATGAGGGAGAGGATGATTCATCTCTTGGTCTGCCTGGTCGCGTCTTTACCAAAAGAATGCCAGAATGGACACCAAATGTGCAATACTATAGTAGCAAGGAGTATCAGCGTCTTAACTATGCCCTTCTTTATAACATTCAGGGGACCTTGGCATTGCCAGTTTTTGAACCAGATGGTCAGTCCTGCATTGCTGTGGTTGAGCTTGTCATGACATCACAAAAGATCAACTATGCCTATGATGTCGATAAAGTTTGCAAAGCGCTCGAGGTAGATACACTTCTTTTTACCTATCTAATGTTTTGTTCTAATTCCTTAGTCTTGTAGCCCCAAAGAACCACCCATCTTGCTTGGACTATAGGATCAAAGTATTGGGTGTGATAAGTTATATATGTCTTGTCACGTCTCGAGGAGCTACATGTCCGACGAAAATCGGACAGCACCTCCCCTGTACGACGGACAATATGAATCTTGTACATACACAATATGACTTCCATGACCTCCACACATATCTCATCCAACAAGATAGTAAATAAAGAGAAATAAGCATCCATCACCACTAATATAAATGTACCTTCACAAAACCAAACTCCAAAATGTCCTCTGGGCAAATCGACCACGCAAATACATAAAATCATAACATGTGTGATAGGTTCACAAAACATATATTAAATAAAAGTACACCCCAACCATGACAAAAAAAATGCGGAACAAAATGAAAACATTACGAGATCAGCAGGACCGACTACTGAGCTCTCCTGGCGGCGTCATCCTGAAAAGGAAAAAAAACAAGCAAACAATTATGAGTCCAGGGAGGACTCCGTGGATATATAAACAGATTGATATACATGGGGTAAAAAGGTCGTACAATAGCAACACAGAAATAAGTAGATACAGTCTCAAAGGAAAAATCGAAATACATGATCGGTACACTACATGCAAGTATATACCCAAATCAAACTCACCTGTGGGGTATAAAGGTCATAAATCCCCGAACATGAATGGTCACCAGACCATAAGCAAATAAAATACCTCCTGTATGTGCATGTCATCCAAATGCAGCAATTATAGCTCAAACAAGTACATCAAACATAAACAAATGCAATCTATGCAATCGTGTACATGATGCAATGACATGGTCACCCTGACGCCAGTCAGCCACCGTCACCGTTATGGATGAGGTCGAGTGGGTAGGGCTATGACAACTGTATGCTGGTAGAGGACACCCTCCTACCCCAAGTCATATGGGGGAACACCGCTTTCATCTCCTCGTATCACGGGAAGGAAGAGGGATTCCTGTCTGCTACCACGTTGCGGATACCACTACCCATGAGCGGCCGAGCGGAACCTTGACAGGGCAACTGCACACACTCTCCTGATAGTACTACTAACTCATGAGTGACAGTGTGTGTAGATCCGTATCACGGGAAGGAAGAGGGATTCCTGTCTGCTACCACGCCGCGGATACCACTACCCATGAGCGGCCGAGCGGAACCTTGACAGGGCAACTACACACACCCTCCTGATAGTACTACTAACTCATGAGTGACAGTGTGTGTAAATCCTGATATGACTGACAACCCGTTTCAACCACAAGGGAGCCAAGGGGCGCCAGTTATGTAATAATGCAAAGATGGTGCATGACGCTAACACCCATCAAACAAACCTCAAATGACATGCACAAGTCTGAAGCATAATTCATGACATATAAATAACCTACTAGGCATGCAATAATGCTAGGTCAATAAACGTGTGTACTCTCTCTAAAATCATAATATCAAGCATGGAGACTGTATTGAAAATAAATTTGAGTATGTCAAAGGGTCAAGCAGTAAGTATCAAACAGGATAAACAAAAGACAATAAAGATAAATCCTACTACTATTCATAAAAGAAACCATGCACAGAAATCTGAAATATCTACAGAGATAAGTCAGAAAGTACCCGCCTTGAAAGTGTAATTCGTAAACGACGAAAACTCTCCGTCTAGAAGTCCAAGCTCAAATTAATGTCCTGTATCAAAGGACATATTTAATTAGTTATTTACAAAAATAGTACTTAGCTAATCAATCCACTAACCTTAATAAGCCCAACCCTAATTATCCCATCCCGTTAATTAACCCGAATTAAATGATAGATTCTAATTATTCTGAGTTATTGGGGCTAGATTCAAATTTAGATTTAGTCTAGGTTTAACCCAAGCGATCACCTCAATTGTGATCCACACTTACTCCAACTCACCATCCAAGTACAACCCGTGGCAAGTTCAAAACGAAAAAGAACGTAGCTCAACACCCTTGCTAAGAAATCAACTCAAAACTCAGAGAATAAACTCCCCATTCATTAAAGCACCAATCATGCTTAAATCTTCAAATGGAGCTCACGGCCACGGGCGAAGCTAAACAAATCCAACTATAAGGATTAAACTAATATTAGATCTCACAGTAGACCTCCCTTCCACTCCCATTGGATCAAAAACATTGATCTTACGGTAGCATCCCCAACGAACAAGGTGAAGCTCACGGTAGAAATTTAAAAACAAAGCCAAACATTAAATGTTGCTCACAGCCCCAAGCAAAGACAAGAAAATTGATACAAAAGAATTCATCCAAAACAGAATTCGAAATCCCATTTGAAAATCTAACCACAATCAAAGTTTACTTCAAAAGAACTCCGACAAATCAAATCCGCACCTAGGGTTTGTGCGGACCGTAGCTAACCCAATTCGTCGTCCGATGGCAACCCTCCAACAACTGGCGAGGAGGAGGAGAGGCGGCGTCGGTGCTGTCTCGCGGAAAAGGAGGAAAATCTTGAAGAGGGAAGCTCAAGACGGGCTACGGCGCAGAGAGGAGAGGAAGAAGTAAGGATGGATCGCCGTCGTTTCCCTGCGGTGGAGTTTCGCCGAAGAGGAAGAAGACGGTGACCGTTCACCTTGCTCGCTGGCGTCGCGTGGAGAGGAACCGCACAACAGCGTTTGCGGCGTGAACGTGCAGAGGAGAGGAAATAAGGGGGCGTTTAGTTTGCTCCATTTTCTATTTTCATTTTCTAGAAAATCACATTTTTTCATTTTCTGGAGGATGACTTTATTTCATTCTTTAATTTTCCAGAAAATGCTATATTTTTTTTGGAAAACAAGGTTGGAAAATACAAACCAAACATGTTTTCCAGAAAATCGCATTTTCTACGGAAAATGAAAATGGAAAACAAGTGTACCAAACACAGCCTAAGGGATTTTAGTTGGGATGGTGTTTTGCATTTTAACCCTCCTAAATACGTTATTTCACATCCACCCTTATCTTAGGGTTTCTTATGCATTTAAGCCCTCTAAATTCCCTATATCTAACATGTCTGTTGATGGAATAAAGCATGTTATGTAGCCATAAATTGTGAACCATGCTTCAATCTATCAAGAATTGCAATGTTATTAGACAATATACTCTTGACGCTTCTCAGATGGAAGATGTTAACAACTAAGAGCGACAAGATACTAGCTCCTTTTATAAGAAATATCACATTCAAGGAAAATACTGAATTGCAATCTCATTAGACAATATACTCTTGATCCTTCTCGGATGGTAGACCACCATAACCAAAAGCAACAAGTTACTAGTTCCTTTTATGAGAATAGTAAATTCAAGGAAAATATTTGTTGCCCTAGTGTTTTGTTCTTCTTTTAGGAACCACTCGTTTAAATTTGGGTGTGTTAATATTGCAGCCAACATATAGGAGATATGGTTCCCACCTTGTATCAGCTAAGTTTATGTTTTCAGAATGCCTTAACTCAGAAATTTTGGTACTTATATAAACTACTATTCTTTTTATTGCTTTAGTATTTGTTGCATCCTTAATCTGTTAGCGCAAGCCAATAGGTTCTCCATTAAATAGCAGACTCACATATTAACCAGTTACAAGCCAATTAAAACCTTATTATATAGTCATATACTCATATGTGATCATTATTTCCAACAAAAAAACATGAACTTTCATGCCCAATTAGATGGAGAAAGGAATCTTGTGTAGACAATATAATCCAAAGTAATTGGGATAACTCTTCAGTTTTGTCTTCGCTCCAGCTTGTGCTAGTTATGAGAATACTTGAATCTCATTATATTATTTTGTAGTAGCCAACTTTTCCTTTTCTCTCTCTATATACAAAGACTATTTTTGAGCTAGAATAAAATTTTTGTCAGTCAAAAGTGTTCAAACTTTCAAAGTTGTTATACATATTATCATCATGCGGAATGCGTGCTTTAAGAAAGAGAGAAACAATGCCAAAAGTTTTCAATGGGTTGGTTAAGTGCAACTAATCTGCATGGTAGAACTGCTTTTTGCATAATTTAGAGATTGTGGTATACAATCAGCTGATCTGGTTTTTGGTAACTTTTTTTTTGTCTTTCAACTTAATTTTGCTTTATAGAAAAATTATTTTCTTATCCTTCTAGTATTCATTCTAATGAACTTTGTTTTGTATTATCATCTTGCAGACTGTAAACTTGAAAAGCTCTGAAATCATGGATGTTGCAAATGCTGTGGTGAGTCATTTCTTCTCGAGAAAAATCTTGGTTGTGTTTTTATAATTTACTTAGAATTTTATTAGGTTGATTCATGCATCACCAGATTTCTAATGATGGACGCCAAGCAGCTCTTGCTGAAATTCTTGAAATTCTAACTGTTGTCTGTGAAGCACAAAAGTTGCCTCTTGCTCAGGCTTGGGTTCCTTGTAGACATAGGACTATTCTGGCTCAGGGTGGTGGGGTTAAGAAGACTTGTTCAAGCTTTGATGGAAGTTGCATGGGACAAGTCTGCATGTCAACTACAGATGTTGCTTTTTATATTGTTGATTCTCACCAGTGGGGCTTTAGAGAAGCTTGTGTAGAACATCATCTACAGAAGGGACAAGGGGTGGCTGGCAGGGCATTTGCACTGCGCAGGCCATGCTTCTCTGGAGATATTACCAAGTATTGTAAAAGTGAGTATCCTCTTGTACACTATGCTAGAATGTTTGGGTTAGCTGGATGTCTCGCCATATGCTTACGAAGCATCTACTCGGGAGATGATGATTACATATTGGAGTTCTTTCTCCCTGCTGAATGTAAATGCTCTGCCGAGCAACAAAATATGTTGAAGTCCATTTCAGCTTTGTTAAAACAGTGTTTCCAGAATATGAAAATCATAACTGATATGGAGTTTCACGAAGCAATATCTCTTGAACTTGGTGATCTTGTTACAGATGACAACTATGAGCTGCAACACGGATGCCTATCCAGTCAACACCGCGATACTGGTCTTTATGTTTTGTCTGAAAATAATATCTGGGAGACTGGAGAAAATGACAAATTGTCAAATGACAAAAATGAATCTCCAGATTTGCACGAACCATCTGCGACTCCAGATCCTAATGTTAAAACTGATGGCGACATTATTTCAGATTCAACATTGCCAGCCAAGAAAGCTAGCAAAACACCTGGGAAGCGAAGAGGTAAGGCAGAAAAGATGATCAGTTTAGAGGTTCTGCAACAATACTTCTCAGGAAGCCTCAAAGATGCTGCACGGAGCCTTGGCGGTAAGTTTCTGAGAATTTGTATCTTCCTTGTCCATGTTATTTGCATTATATGTATGAGTTCAGTGGCACAATAAAATCACAAATAGCTGTAATTATAGTTGTATGATGGCAACTGCCAATACATGGGTATTTAGTTACATATGCTACTACATTGTTGACAGTTTAGACTCATTGATTATCTGTGAATCATTTGCATCCACTGAAACATGTCTAATTAGTTTTACTCGTTTCAATTACTAACAATTCAAATCTTCTTATATGACAGTTTGTCCAACAACTATGAAGCGCATTTGTAGGCATCATGGAATTTCCAGATGGCCATCTAGGAAAATCAATAAGGTCAATCGTTCTCTTTCAAAGCTTAAGCACGTCATTGAGTCAGTTCAAGGGGCAGGGGCATTGGATTTGACTTCTCTGGCAGGCCCACTACCTGCAACTATTGATTCTATTCCATGGCCTGTTAATACAGAAAGCTTGAAGGACATAAACGAAGGTATGAAGGGAAGAGAGTTTTCACCGGAGAAGCCTTATGATGGAGATGATTTGCAGAAAAATTTTTTCCTCTTCAGATAAATGTTGATGATGCAGGTCCACATCAAAGACCTGCCAAGGATTATCGCTGTTTAAAATCAGGAAGCTCTTCGGATGACAGCATTGATGCCCCTACTTCTCAAGGTTCATGCCAGGGCAGTCCAGCCAATGAGATCTTTACAAGTAATCAACCAGATTTTGATTCAAATCAAGCATTGGATGTTGACTCTTCCTCAAAATTCATATTAGAAAACACGTGCAACCAGAATTTGTTTAACCAAAATTTTCTTCCTAGTCCTATTATTGTAGAATCTCAACAACCAGTTGAAATGCTAATCAAAGATTCAGGGAGCTCAAAAGATTTGAAAAATCTTTGCTCTTTTAGAGGAGAAGCTTCTCAGGATGGATGTGCTATGGTTCTGAATGATACTGCATCAAAAAACTTGGCACTGCAAGAAAATAACACTCTCACCATCAAGGCAAGTTACAAAGATGACATAATCAGATTCCGTTTACCGATTGATGCTGGTGTTGTGGCTCTAAAAGATGAAATTTCTAAGAGGTTCAAACTGGAAGTGGGTATATTTGATATCAAGTATCTTGATGATGATCATGAGTGGGTCATGTTGGCTTGTGACTCTGATTTGGAGGAGTGCATGGATATCTCTAGGTCATCTGGAGCTTCGATAATCAGATTATCTGTTCATGATGTGATTACAAACCTCGGAAGCTCCTGCGAAAGTTCGGAGTTTGACCATCACATTGTTGCCACAAGGCATTTCAATACAGGTTAAGTGTATGTAGAAGGTTTGCTAGTTTGTTGTGAAAATCATCTCAATGTTGCTGTTTTTTACAATCTTAGGTAAGCGAATTAGACGTTGACAAGAGTTGCCTTTAGTGGCTCCTAGTTTATTAGGCATAAGTACACAGTAGAAAGTGGAAAATTATGGATTGAAGTAAGAAGACTTGTCGTGACTAGAGTGAGGCTTGTTGGGCAGCTTGAGCTTTCATCATATGAACTCACATATCTTTATCCTTTCCTTTTCTGTATTTTTTTTTTGGTGTGTTTTCGTCTTGGTGATCTCAATGTGAGTGTTCAATGTGGCTGAGAAAATCTAAACATGAAAATGCCATGGTGATCTCAATGTGAGTGTTCCACGGGGCTGAGAAAATGTAAACATGAAAATGCCACGGTGTTACAATGGCATTCACAACAACCTTTGAAGAACAAGATGCGAAGGCAAACTACCATCTGGTTCCTCATTAAAGATATTCTTTTGTTTCATGAAGAAGAGGTGAATGTTGAAGACATCCATATGAAGAACCACCAACCATCTGGACAAGGTATCTCCTTATACTAGACAACTAAATGCCTAAAACTAGTAGGGAAAGAGAAAATTCACATTATGGATTTGGAATATAATAGCTGTTTTTCCTGCATCAATATGGATGGAGGCTGATACTGAAACAGCAAGATACACAATTTCCATAATTTCTTAGACATGTTAATTTGTTCCACTGCTATGGATTCTGGCTGCTAGTTCCTCCTGGCTTTCCTTTTATATGTTCATGTTTTCCATTATGCCCTCCATAGTCATAGTCTAGCTCTGTAAACTCCAATTCTCCTCTAGTTTCCATCTAGCAAAAAGAAGCATAGAACACATATTCTCTGACCTGCATTTATTCATTATGGAACCATTTTTATTTCAAAATTTGAATCAGAATTACCTTTGACCATAAATATGCAGGGTTTGGTGGCTCAGTTGCATCCAGAGCAAACTCGGCATCTCCTGCGAAAACAAGTAGAAAGCTATCACTTGAGGAAGCAGCGAAGTGAGAATGTTTACACCGAAACAAAGTCTATAAAACCTGAAGATGTGTGAAAGAGAAAGATCAACAACATGACTGTAAGACCAGATCGTCTAATTCTTGCCATTGCAGTCGTTAGCCTGCTGCTGCTCTTCTTAGCAGGAGGCTGTGATGGTGCTTTGAAAGGCCGAGCCCGAGGGTATCCTATTTATCGTAGAGCAAAGCCTTAAAGTACAGTACTGTCCACCATTCACCAGCACTTTGGAGAACGGTGATGAAATCCATATCAGCCCACCACCAGCAAGTCAACTGCACTACCTTCAGTACTGACCTCTCTGTTCTCCACCAAAAAAAATGTGGAGTGACAAAAGGTAAGATGAAAAAGGATTTGGTGCCACAGTATTACTGTTAGTCTTATTATTGTCGTGGAATTAGTTCTGCTCTTAGTATTTCAGGTTTATAGTTACATCTAGAACTCATAAGTCATACAACTATTCATCTTTCTCTAATTTCTAAAGTATCTCTGAAGGTTTTGTTTGACCGGGCCATGCATTCTCAAGCTTCAGAAACAAAACACACTTTTGCTTAGAATCATAATCTCTCTACATCAGATATTCGAGTAAGATTACAAGGAAACCATTAGCAGTATAGATCAATTATTTGTCTAATGAATGGACATGACAATATGAAACAGCCATTCAAGGCCAAGTTAAGCTGAGCCATATAAAGTGGATGGAAACCTATAAAAACTAGTGGGGAAAGGGTAGAAAGGAATGCACCCATTGTTTAAGTGGATGACTCTCTCTTCTCTTTTACTGGTGTTCATTTTCTTTGCCTTCACTTTCCTTTCCTTCATAATTTGGACACTGCAGCATGTCCTCTTGCAGCAGCTTTAGTATGTCCAATCTCCCGGCCTGCATCTTGTTTTTTTTTCCATGGGGTCATGCTTGCTTACATTGATTATGTCATACATGAATACATGCATAGATCATAAAATATATATACTGGACACAAATGAGTCATCATAGTCAACTTTGAGTGATCATGTCGTAGGTCCAAAGTAAAATGGGAAGAAGAATATTTATTGGAGCATGATTTGATTAAAACTTGTGGTTAAGTTGTCCACTGCAGTAATAACTTGACTTTTATTAAAAGCTTCCAAATATCCACATCAATTATTGTTGGCACTCCTTAAAATTATTAATTATTTACAATTCCACCCGTCACAATTCATTTTTCTTTACATTGTTAAATTTTTCTTTACAATTAATGAGAATCATCTTTTTAGCTGCTTTAAAGTTCACCTTCACCCGCCGCCGCTGCCGCTGCCGCTGCCTGCTTCTCCTCCATCTCAGCTTGAGCGATCGTTTCCTGAGGCGCCACGGCCGTCCCCGTTGGTCACCCTCCTTACGGTGAGACTTTCGAGGAGCAACTATTCTTGGCGAGCACAAATGGACTTGTCGATCTGCTCTTCTGCTTGAGGTCCAAGTTCAATCTTTTTGCTTGATTTTGATCGTTCTACATCAAATTTCCTCCCAGATCATTAAAAAAAATCTCATATTGGCTACTCAGGGTGCCGAAATCTCATGGCCAGTTCGTTCTTCCACGTCGGAGAAATAGGCGGTAGGGACTTGATCTCCTACGCGATCTCCGCCATCAGATATGCCGTCGCCGTAAGAACAACTAACTCGATCAAATTTCATCGCCAAATTCTAATTTTGATTTTTTTTTAGGAATTGATTGAGCTCGTAGCGACAACGCTGGTGGTTCCCGGCCATGTCACGCTCGGATGCCTCCCCATTTTCTTCGATCACATCCGGAGCGACGAAGCCGGCGACGAAGAACGAGCCAGAAACAGGGTGCGTTGAGTTCTTGAACCAGTTCGCGGAGCACCGGAATAGACGACTCGTGCGCGAGCTGAGCCGGCTCCGGTGAGCGCATCCTGATGCCACTGCCCTATACGACGACTACTACAACGCAATGGCAGCCATCTACTTGAACTCGCGGCGCTACGGTAAGCGCCGGCTTGGTTGATTAATTCCACGGTAAGAGGCGGCTCTGGTGAGCGCATCCTACGTAGGATTTTTGATCAATCCACCCGTCATGTGATTCGTCAGCAGAGTACATCATAACTACAACGCGTCGGCGATATCCGGCGACCAGGCGGCGGCGGGGGCGGTGAAGGTGTGCGGCGATCCGGCGAAGTATGAGCACGGACGGGATTCACTTCACCGAGGCGGGTTATCGGGCCGTGACGCCGATGGGCTGAGCCTTCGCAAATATTATAAATTATATATATGTAAAATAAATTTTATAAATAGATCATTTTATACACTTGAGAAATTTTCTCGATTATTTAAAAAGAAAAAAAGAGCTTAGTGTCCAGTTATTTTTATTTTTTATTTAATTAATTCGGTTTAATAAAAATTTTACACGATTATTGGATAAATTCGGAAATTTACACGATCATTGGATAAATTCGGAAAAAGAGTAGGTAGGCCACAAGGATGAAACTAGTAATTTAAGGGTGACAGACGTTTATTTGTGCTGTGTGTAAGGGAACCGTCAATCCGTTACTACCGCACCAATGCCATCTGGGGTTAACTGTTTGAATGATTAACGAAATTTTTTCAATCTTGATTATCGATTCAATTTCATAAAAATTTTTTATTGGTCGTCACCGATCGGCAGGCTTACTCTTTGAAAAAAAAATGATTAACGAAGTTTTTTCAACCTCAGGCGACCAGTTTGGCCTCATGGAAGTTTCCCACCGATCGCCAGGGTAAATCAGGGAGCGCTCACAATGGGCGATCTAGAAGCCCAGCGTCCAAGAGTTCACGTCCCATTTAGAGGAACAATTTCTGTAAATATATCATAGCTGAGAAATAAATCATGAATATCTAAAATAATAATTATTCATTCTATCGCTGCATCATAATTCCGGAGGCAACAGACTAACTTTTTGAGGTCTTTCTGCAACATTCATTTGATCCATTTATTTTTGTGGCGTAACATTAAAGAAAATTTTTGAAAAATATGAGAAACTATAATTCTTTCAAACAGTAAACGTATATATATATATTTTTTTAAAAAAATAAGAATGCATTGAAATATAATAAAAAATATTAATTTTTAAATTTGATTCGAGTTGAAATTTTTGAGACATGCCAGAAGCGTGTCTATTTTTTTAATAATAAAATAATAATAATAATAATAATAATAACCACTGTTGACGGTTGGCGGGGCTCTCAGATCTGCGTCCACAATGATCGCCTCTGCGGCTGCCGCCTTCGTCCTCCTCCTTTTACCTGCCGTTCTCGTCGCCGGATGCTACTCCTCCATTTTCAGCTTCGGCGACTCCCTCGCCGACACTGGAAACCTCCTCCACATTGTCGGCAACCGCAGTACCGATTTCACCCGCCTTCCATACGGCATGACCTACTTCGGCCACCCCACCGGTCGCTTCTCCGACGGCCGCCTCATCCTCGATTTTATCGGTACTACACTCTCCCTTCTACTCCCCTTTCTTCTCTGTAAGAAATCGCGGCTAATATGCCCCACAGCAGAGGCGCTCGGATTGCCCCTTTTGCAGGCCTACTTGGATCGGCAGCGTGTCGGCGGGGATTTCGAGCAAGGCGTCAACTTTGCGGTGGCAGGCGCGACGGCCCTCGGCAATAGCTTCTTTAAGGAACGAGACATCCCCATCGGCTTCACCAATGTCTCCTTGGGCGACCAGATCCGGTGGTTCCGCCAATTGCTGCCCTCACTCTGCTCTTCTCCATCAGGTTCAATTTCCCCCAACAATTTTAGATCTTACCCTTTCAATTTCTGCCCAATTTTACAAATCCAGATCAAAATCGATGAAGTAGTTGAAGATTCGATTTGTGCGCATCGATCGAGTGTCTTGAAACTTTGATATTTTAGTTAAGGACTCTTTGATGGCAGATTGCGCCGACAAGCTGCAAGATTCTCTCATCATGATGGGCGAGATCGGAGGCAACGATTACATAAATCCGATTTGGCAAAGAAGAAGCTTGGAGGAGGTCAAATCCTTTGTTCCTTTCGTCATCGCCACCATCAGCTCCGCCATCACTGTAACTTCCAAATCAATCCACTCTCACCATTCTTTCTTCAATTTTCAAACCGAATTTGCGATTTTCGATCCAGGAATTGATCGAGTTGGGCGCCCGAACGCTGGTGGTTCCAGGAATCACTCCTTTGGGATGCAGCTCCGCCTTCCTCACCGAGTTCCAGACTCAAAACGTCGACGATTACGACGTCAGCACCGGTTGCCTGAACTGGTTGAACGAGTTCTCCACCCACCACAACAGCCTCCTGGAAGCGGAGCTCCGAACGCTGCGGGGATTACATCCTCACGCTACTATCATCTACGCCGACTACTTCGCCGCCATGACGAGCATCCTGAACGATCCAAACCAGTCGGGTGAGTGATCGAGTGAACACTTCTAGCGAATAATCGTTGAGCATTTGATCAAGAGTGTTTCGGTTTAGGATTCGGGAACGACGCGCTCGTGAGCTGTTGCGGCGGTGGCGGCGCTTACAACTACAACCGCCTGATCGGATGCGGCTCCGACGGGTACTCGCTTCGCGACGAGCCGTCGCGCTGCGTCATATGGGATGGACTCCATATGACGGAGGCGACGCACAGGATCATCGCCGGCGGCTTGTTGCAGGGTCCTTTCGCCTCCCTTGCAATCGCCGACGCTTGCCGATTACAGAGCGTCATCCATTCGTCAACCATTAGAATGGTTTCTTAATATTGTAATTATAATAGCTATTTCATCTCCATTAATCCTATCCGTATCTTCTTAAGCAAGCTCATTAATTTACTTTTATTCATGTTGCCTATGGTTTGAATATTTTGCTGAAATAAATTATTCAATATTTAATATTTTATCGAAAAAATAAAAATTTATCCACTTTGAGTGCCATCTATTTTTTTTACTGTTTACTCTTTTAAAATTTAAGATTATGGTATTAATTAACCTCATCAACTCTCTTTGTTAATCACTGAACTCATTAATACAAGTTAAGAAGATTGCTCTCTTTCAATTAAATTGTTTAACCGTTCGACTAATATCTCATTCATTATTTTCTTTTACTCTTTTAAAATTTAAAATTATAATGTTTAATTAATCTTCTCAACTCTCTTTGTTGATCGATGAGCTCATTAATACAAGTTAAGAATATCAATCCCTTTCAACTAAATTGATTCCGTCGAAGAGCAATGAACAGTGGATCGCCTGTAAGGTGGCTAAAATGTTAACCGCAAGAGAATCTAATAAGCACGTAAACACACTTAAAGAAGAATAACATTAGCAAGCAGGCCAAGGAGGGCCCTGGTGCAATCATTCTAACGCTCAAGTCAGTCTTCCAGGAAGAAACTAAAAGGAATATCTCAAAGGTATGGAGCAATCATGTCAATCATAGATGTAATGATTACATTGTATTTACTGTGTATCCATACGAGATATTGCCCTCTGCACTCCTAACAACCCTACCATGGGCCTTGTCCCCCGAAGGGGCTTTTGGGATGTCGACTTTAATGAATCAGTTGGCAAATCAGTTGGGTTATGGAGAGAGACTCCATTATCTGAGAAGACTGGAAGTCAATGAACCCAGTAGGCCACCGACTGACTCTGTCCAGCAAATATGATCAAGAGCTCACCCTTCAGACTATAACATTTGTATTCTCAAGGATTCCATAGTGTCTGATTGGATGTATTCTTTCAGCTGATACGAGTTCCACTACTCATTGAGGCTTTCCCTCGGTCCCCTCTTATGGATGTCCGATTTGATCATCTGATTGAACCAGGAAGGGATATTCCTAGGCCATAAGCATCCAATCGGATCCATGGAAGATGTGACGAGCCTGACGTGCAACTATTCTTCTAACTTTGACCTCCTTGTCGGCCAACCACCTTGACTTTCCTACGCGAAGGTGGGGGCTCATAACATTCACATTAATGAGATGTTACATCAATAAAGAGATATCTAATCATTGTATCTCAAAGGTATGGAGCATTCACAACAACTGTAGGTGCGATGATTATATTGTATTTACTGTGTATCCATATGAGATACCACCCCCTGCGCCTCAACAACCCTACCATGGACCTTGTCTCCCAGAAGGGCTTCCGGGATGCCAACTTTAATGGGTTGGTAGGTTGGCAGACCCATTGAGCTTTGGAGAGGGACTTCCACTATATGAGAAGACTGGAATCTATAGACTCCTAAGTGTCCGACCGACTCTGTCCAACTAATTTGATCAAGAGCTCACCCGCCCAGGCTTTAGCATTTATATTCTCATGGATTCCATAGTATTCGATCAGATGTATCCATTTAGCTTATACGAGTTCCATTACTCATTGAGGCTTACCCCGATCCCCTCTTATGGATGTCCGATCTGATCTTCGATCGGATCAGGAAGGGGTATTCCTAGGTCATAAGCATCTCGATACGCCATCGCAGTGTTCCTTCTGATGATTAATCTAGACTTCCCACATACCGGGAGCAACCCGAGTTCCTATCAGCTTCTGGTGATTAATCTAAACTTATTCCGGAAGCAAACGATATGGATGACAGGTCACCGTGGTACAACCTTGGGTAATGATGAGAGGGTGCTTGCCCCGTGGTACAACCTTGGGTGCTAACAAGCTGCGCCTGCAAGATTAACAGGTTAGGTTCTATTAGTGACCATTATTATCTTCAGCACTTACACTAATCATAAAATTTTTATTTAGTTTTTAGTTATTATTAATTCCCCTAATGCAGTAAGAACCGCCATTGCAATTGTAAATGAGATGTCCCAGTTGGAGGATACTAGAAGGTTTCATCTCTCTCTTTATTTGAAGGTAAGAATATTTGCTTACAGATGATCAATAACAATCTTATTCCATTATTATTTTTGGATAATGCATTGAGGCACATTCCTATTTATTCACAGTCATCCAGATCATGCTATGCTAGATTCAAAAGGTGGAACCGTCACCCCGACGGCTCCTGGTCTCTGCCCCACGAGTGTCCAGAAGAGGTAAATCACGGTGAATGCTAGGATGGCAAAACGCTTGGGGTTAGATCATGCTATGCTAGAGATACTACAGCAGGTAGGTTCTTAAGGATTTTAATTTTTAACGAATATATATGTACACTTAGCTTGTTGAATAGCTATCATGCCTATTAAAATAAGATTGTGGAATGTTAATATGCATACAATAGAATCCTGTCCACAGTATGCATACAATAACCAACATCCTGGCCATAATCATGCCACTTGATGGAAGTTGTTCATTAATGGTAATTTCCAGGTTACTCGTCCACAATTTGCATACAATAGCGTCCTTGGAAGATGAGGCTTAATTATTTAGGTTGTATTCCTACTTGATCAATTGATTTGGCCCTATATGGAAGACATACAAACATATAATTAACAATGCAAACTGACTGAAAACATAACAAATTTCTTGAAAGCAGATAAAATTATCTAATTCCTAATTTATGAAAGCATGCAAACATTTCAAGTTGGAATTATATTAAATAATAAATATATAATATAATATAAGAATTAAAATAAAATAAAGATAATATAATATAAGTATAATCTTATAGATATAATATAAATATAAATATAAATATAAATATATTAAATAAAAATAATAAATATAGTATAATATAATAATAATAATAATAATAATAATAATAATAATAATAATAATATAATATAATGTAAATATAAATATAAATAGCAACCCAAATAATATTACTATTTATGATGTATTGAATAGTTGGGTTTGGTAAAATTTAGTTGTAAAAAGTTATGTATTGAATAATAGTATACGAATTTCTTTTGTTGATGCCAATTTATACTTAAAAATGCTGGTCTATTGTCTAAAAACAAACAATTCTGATATTGTACAGTGTACTAAAAGATATTATATCTATGTTGATATGCTTAATACATGTCGCAATAGATATTGTGTTTTGTAAATATATATTGTGCATTGATTGAATTAAATAGATTTAGTATTTAAAATTATTAAAAACTGAATAAAGACAACTATTATACACTGTGTGAAAATAATTTATTGTTTTTTATCTATTGTCGAAATATTTTTTAATCTAATTTTTTTTTGGCAAAATCATCCAAAGACAACGAGTTTTAACCGTTGTGAAACTGTTGCAATTGGTATTAAAAGACAACAGTTTAAAACCGTTGCATAAGTGTTGTCAATGGTTGCCAAAGACAACGATTTTATGTCCGTTGTTGTTTGACCCCTACTTTTAATAATAGTGTCAGTTACAACAATTAAAATGACACATCACACACCGAGAATCAAGCAAGTTAACTTACAATTATGATGTATGCGTTAAAGGGTGTATGGAGAATAGTAGTATTGAGTTTGATTATTATGATATACTTGACGAAATCATAGAGGTTGAATACCCTGCATTACCTTTAAAAAGATGTGTGTTGTTCAAATATGCATGGTATGATCCGACTCCAAGAATAAGCACTAGAATACATCCAAACTATAATTTAGTTGAGGTTAATGCCAACAAAATGTTCAATAAGTTTGAACCTTTCATCTTCGAGGTACAAGCGGGTCAAGTTTTCTATCTTGAATACCCTACGAGACGAATATCTAGTCAATGGTTATCTGTTTGTCTAATGAAGACTCGCTCAACCAAAGAAATGTCGAACACTCTCACTACTCAAAACCATGATGCATTTCAAAATGATTACGTGATCGAGAGATATTCAGTCTATTCACAACTCCAATCTACATCTCAATTACTTGTAGATATTAACGTTACTTACGAGGATATAGATGATGGAGATATATCCAGCACTGATGAACTTATTGAACTAACAGAATCTAGCAATGAGGATTTAGATACTGCTACTATTGATTAATGTGATCTTAATGATGACATGATATCATGTTTTTTATTTATCATGTAAGTTATGCATTCATTTTATTTCTTATTTATATGATCATGTCTCCAAACTTTATTATGATGTATTATATTTTTATTTGTAGATACTATTATGTCAGAGCAGCAGCAAGAGCAGCAGTCAGGTCAGCAGCTAGTAGCACTCTGTGACTACAAGATTCTTAAAATTGTTAGAGAATCGTAAGTATTTATTATTATTAGTATTTCATATTCATATATGAATTTAGTTATAATATATTTTGAATATTTTAATAATTTTTATGCAGATTTACTCCGGATGGCCACCGAATGTCCTCTTATATTATCGAAAAATTTAAAGAAAGAGCATGCTGAAAGATCGATATAGGCGTGCAGAGGGGGGGGTGAATGCACTTTCGCGGATCGTTTGATCTCTACACAGATGTTAGCGAAGCGGAAATAATATGCAAAGGAAATAAAACAATAAATACAATGCTAACAAATCGTATTTAGTTGGTATCCACCCCGGCCGGGTGACTAATCCAACAATCCGTCGGTGGATCACACCCCGGATAACCTCCGGCTAGAACTCGTCGCTTCTTATGGGTGGAGAAACCTCGCCACAACACCAAGGACACTTCCTGAGTATATAAGACTACTAACTTGCCCTATCCAAGCAAGTTTCGTCAAGAAACAAGGTAGGAAACGAGCCCCTTTAAATAGGACTCGAATCTGAAACAGCCGCTACCAGTCGACTGCCCAAATGACAGTCAACTGGTCCCACTCAGATTCGACCGTTATAGCATAACGTTCAAATTCTGGCCAGCTATTCCAGTTGGCACCAGTCGACTGCCCTTGGGGCAGTCGATTGGTTCGAGACCTAAGCCTAGGGTTTCTCTCCGAGTACAAATCTCTCCGCACTCAAACCCTCCCGGCTTAACCCCTGAGTACATGCCCTCATACTCAGCCACTCTCAACCTAGTTGACTCTTCACCAGCAGTCTTGACTGTTGCCTTCACGCCCTCTCCATCTTTGGCCCTCGTCCCTCGGATGCGCACGCAAGCCTCCAGCTTGCCTCCATGCCACCCTTCACGTACGCCTCGAAGTCTGCGTCCCTCGGCTCATCATCTTTGCTATCAATGGTCCCTCGGATGCGCACGTAAGTCTCCAGCTTACCTCCATGCCATCCTTCACCTGAAGACGTTAACCAAGTCCATGCGTACCTGTACACCTGCACACTCATGTACACATGTGAGAATAACACAGACCCTAACTTGACCATGTTGCCCACACATCAAAATATCATGATCCTCCAGATCTTCTCAGGGCCGATTGCCCCAACAATCTCCCCCTTGTTGATGTGTGGCAATACGTTAAGTTAGGTAAACATATAGCAACAATGATAGCCCAAGTAATTGAAATTCAAGCATAACACACAAGAGGCTACCTCCCCCTTAACTTATGCTTTCTCCCAAATTTCAGCCCTTATTGCTAATCCTAAGTTAGAGTTAAGGTCTCCCAACTTAATTCTAAAGTTACATCCAAACCTAAGTTAAGTTTCAACCAAAACCTAACTTAACACTCAAGTTCTCTCCCTTTGACACCATCAAAAGATTGCCCCAAGCAACCCCACCCTAGGTGCCAAATAGAACTTAACCAGATTTCTAAAAACCCCCTCAGAGATCACAGAAACCCATTCTGCCCACACTACCAGTCGACTGCCCCCAGGGCAGTCGACTGATACGATAGATTTCAGAATTTCAGTCGAAATTCAGAAATGAATAAAAAATTCTAGAAAATCTGGAAAAATGTGAAACTTTGCAAGCACGGTTGTTAAGGTATTCCCTACCCTAGAAAAATTTTGGTTCATGAAAAACATTTACCGTGCTTGACTTTTGGTACAAACTCAAAAATTTCCAATTAAGGCCAACTTTGTATCAATCTAGAGTTCTAGTGATGGGATCCTATACTTGTCATTCTCTAGCACCTCTAATTGATATTCAAAATGATTCCCAACTCCCCCTTTTTCAAATAAATGTATTGATTGATTTTTTTTTTTTACAAAACCCTTTATGTTTTAATGATCATCTTTTCTAATCATGATAGTTTCTTGATTTTCAACCAAACCATACTAGATAGCAATCATTTGAGAATTGCAAACATATCATGAATATATAGATAACGATTACAAAAGAAACCAACCTGATTTGGCAAAAGATTAGATCTAAAAAAAAAATAGAACACTATGAAAATAAGACACACTCTGAATATGATAGCATAAAAGGCACATAATACATAAAGTCAGTTAGCAAATAAACATCACGCCAGTGCCATGGGCCAACAGGCCAGAAGTCATTTAGAGAAGTACAATCATCGAAATGAGGAGTGTTTGAGAGGTATAATAAAGTAGTCATCACAAGACACTCTCAACACTATAACCCAAAACTGCATCAGCTGATCAGAAATACATGTGGTCATCACCATCTGGAGGAGGAGGTGGAGGAGCAGGAGGACCCTGATATGATAAATCTTATCGCTGCAGCATCTCGTACATGGTATCCTGCCTGGTCATAAACCCCTGGCAAAACTCTGTCAGACCATGTACCTCCCTCTGAGTAGCTTCCTGGTCCTGCTGCAGACTCTGGACGCCCTCCTGAATAGTATGAACATCCTCCTGGAGTCGGGTAAACTCTGCTCGTGTGATAGGCTCAGCGGGCTCCTCACCTGCATCAGCTGCCTCTGGTCGCTCCCTCCAAATGAATACCCCCTGTCTAGACTTAATGCCCGCTAAAGACAATTGGCGGGTGCCAATCTGATCATAGTCTTTTGACAAGTGGCGCACCTGACCAACAGTGACTCGAATAACAAAACGGAGCTGAAAGAACTCAGTCAACATATGGCAAAACGGCATGTATATCTTCCCATTCACACTCTGGGAAAGATGACAAATGGATGCAAACACATGTAATGACACATCTATATCGAGCCGCCGCTCAAGAGCATACATAATCACCAAGTGAGGCAACCGGATCCTTGCCCTCCCCTTAGTGACAATGGGTAGCAGACACTCTACCACAATCTTGTACAGAACATGGCTGGATGGACTCATGAGTTTTGCATCGAAAGTACGCTCAGATTCATGTCGATGCCTCCTGAAGTAGTGGACATGAATCTGATCAATAGTTACACCTGGGAATTCAAGTGGTTCAACAACGTTTGGAAAGTAGGTATTGAGATTGTTTGAGGCCCGGCATTCTAGAAAACTGGCTAAAACCACGGGTGTGAAAGGAATGGTGACACCCGCTACCTTTGACTCATAAACTCTATTGTCTTGGTCAAGACAAGTCAAATTTGCAAAGAACTCTTTGCACAGATCAAGATTAACATCATGTTGGCAATAGACAAGTTGTTCTATGCCGAAATGAGTAATCATCTCAATAATGTGTGGCCCCTTCTCCTCAAAGTATCCTTTATTGAGATATCGACAGGGTAGTTGAACAAATTCGTTCTCCTCGAATCGCTTTTTGCATTCCAAATTTCTAAACCTAGACTCTTCTGGGCCTTGGGGACCTGGTCGAGATGACCCCTCACCCCTAGATCGTTTAGACACAGCCCTAATACACCAAACACATGTATGCATACCAAAGTGACCCCCCAAAATAGAAGATAGCAAAGGAAACACAAAAATCATCATATTAGTGTCAATACGAAGCCTAAATGGAGAAATAAACCTTAAACATCATACCTTTTCGCCCTTTGCATTTTGAGATTTGGAAATCGCGTGGGTTGACTTGAAGAGGAGTTTTCTACTAACCCTAGAGGAGATCAGAGTTAGGGAAGGCCTTAGGGAAGATTTTAAGGCTTGAGAGGAGTTTAGGATGCAAGGGGAGTCGAGAGGAGGAGAAAATCGCCGGTGGAAGTGAGCCAAAACCCTAGATTTTGCTTTCCCGACGCGCCCTCTCCTTTTATACAGCTCGTGAACCAGTCGACTGCCCCTGGGGCAGTTGACTGGGCGACAGTGTAATTACATTCTGTGAGGTTTGCCAGTCGGGTGTCTATTGTTCTGAATTTCAGATTTTCAGTCGAACTTCAGAAATGCCTAACTAATTCCACAAGATCCCAAAAATTCTGAAATCTTGTGAGGAGATTTGTGGATCTTATATTTACTTGGGAAAAATATAATTTCAGTCAAAATCAACCCAAATCCCAGGCTTGGTACAAACTCCGAGTTTCTCTAAAATGTATCATGAAACTCTTCTCAAAAAGTCCTATTTTGGACCTTACCTTGATGTTGCTTCCCATAATCATCCATAATCCATTCATAGCATCAAGTTATATCGTATTTAGGCATTGAAATCGATTTTTTTTAAAGTAGAATCCTAATTTCACCTTTTTCTTCATAACCCTCCCTTAAGTGTGCCAACTCTCTAGGATTAAGACTATTCTTAGTCTTTTAAACCTCTTGGCACACCTTATAGTTCTTTTCAATCTCCTAGAAGTAAACCACCTGAGATCCATTGACCATGGAACTCGTCTTGACTTCTAGAGCTTCTATCCCTAATTACCTCCCTATGTAACTCCTTTACAAAAGCAAGACCACACCGGTGCTCTTCCGGTGCTTCTTGACTTTGTAAGTACCCTGGTTGATTTTGATGTGATCAACCGATTTAAGTTAGGTCCTGGTATGTTTAATCCCTCTGCTAAGTGTGCAGGAGCTTAGGTACAGAGGAAGTCGAGCGTAAGACGTAGCGGACGAGAAGGATTGTGCGGGGAAGTGAGCCGACGGACTCGGTACAATCCGAGGGACGCGGAAGCTGCGGAAGAGTACGCCGGTGGAGCGAGAAGGACGTACGCGGTGTCCGAGGGACGAGAAGCCGGGAGGAAGGATGCTCGAGGGGCGAAAGGCCGGAGTCGGGTTCGGGTGAGCCTAACTCCGGTTGGCCGGAAATCACCCAGAAGATGAACCAAAAGACTGGTCAGTTTGACCAAGTCAAACCAGGCACCTGAAACAAAAAGAATTTTATTTGTTGCTGTAAAGATTCGAACCAGCAACCTCGCCTACATATATCACCAGCTTTACCGACTAGGATAAAGAAAAGATGTGATTAAAGTTGTTGCGAGCAGATGATAAATTATTTATTTGTTGCGAGCAGAAGATAAAGTTATCTCTTAAAGGATAACTTTATCCTTTAATCAGATCCAATGGATGCAGTTTAATCCCATCCAAGATCAACCATCCAGATTACATCCATGGATCAACGGTCAAGAGAAAATTCCTCAACAATTAACAATCCAGATTTATTTTCTTAGGCTATAAATAGGCTTAGAGTTTTAACCTTTTCAATCAATCATTTTATTCATTCTTGTAAAATCTCTAGCGTGCTATTTTTGTAAGGCTTCTCCGCCACAAGGAGATTTTTATTGAGCTCTCACTGCCTTGGAAGCAACGTTCTCAGTTGCAACCAAGTTCTTTTTTAAAGACGAGTGCCTCCACTTTCATAATTTCTTTTCCTCGTCTATTCACCCCCTCTATCCGGTCGAACCCGATCCAACAAGTGGTATCAGAGCCAAGGTCGCCGCAGAAGGACTAATCGCCGACTGCAGCAATTTCAAGAAAAATGGTTGGAGCCGTAATCTACCCGCCGAAGTTTGAGGGGGAGTTCGCGATGTGGAAGCGCCGAATGCAAGTATTTTTTAAAACTGATATTGAATTGCTAATAATTATGAAAAATGGTTTTTCAGTTCCTAAAGACAACAACGGCAAGGATAAAGAAATAGAATCATGGACCAAGAAGGAGAAATCAGACTTTGAAGCAAATGGCAAAGCTGAATTTCATCTACTAGCTGTTCTTCCCGCGCAAGAAGTTAACCGCATCGAAAATTACAACTCGGCAAAAGAGCTATGGGAGAAATTCCTAGAATTGCATGAAAGTACCTCAGAGCCAAAACTGAAGGCCACTTGGGATGAGTCCTCGTCAGAGGAATCAGAAGGTCAAGAATACGCGGGACTTGCGTTAATGGCAAATCATCAAGAAGGGAGCACTGATGAAGGGGGAGAGATGTCAGAAGAAACTGACGACGAAGAAAGAACCTCGCTTTTCGAAAGCGACCCGGTAAGTGAGGTCTGTTTTCATCCTCATGATCAATTATATGCAGGAGTTAAAACCTTGCTTAAATCTAATTGTAGATTAGAAAAAGAAAATTAAAAATTAAAAAATGAATTAACACTTACATCCTCGTCTGAAATTTTGAAAAATGAAAATGATAATTTAAAAAACTTAGTGCAAAAATTAGAACTTGATATTGCATATTTACGCCAAAAGAAAAATAGTTTTCCTGATAATTTAAATTGGTATTTTAAAAATCATAAGGGTCAATTTAAAAAGGTGCCCAAAAGTTATATTCCGCCTATGTTTTTAATTAATCCTGTAGACAGGAACTTATTTTGGGTTCCTAAATTTGTATTAAACTGATAATTTTTTTTGTTATTATATATGTGTGCATTTTGTTTCTCTAACAAAAATTATGTCATTATTTTTTTGCACAATTATGATGTCTATCTACTGGAACGTCTTTCAAAAATTTTCAAATATTTTTTTTCTCGAAATTTGAAATTAAGAGTTTATGGGAAAGACTCATTATAATTTCTTTTTTCAAATTTTTCGAAGTATTTTTTCGAATTTTTTAAAATTTATTTTTCAAGAACTCTTATGTGTTGGTTTGTCATTTTTTGGACTTGATCAACCAATTTAAAGCTCAAGATTTTTGTCTAAACTCATATCTTTATCTTCGACTTTGACAAAAATATTCAGATTTTTTCATAAATGTTTATGAATCGTTTATTGAACTCTATTTTTTCGATTTTTTATGAATTGTTTATCGAAATATGATTTCTTTCAAAATTCGATAGAAAAATATTTTGACAGGATTCGATTTTTTTTGGAACTCCTCATCAGCTGTGGATTTTATTAAAAAAAATAGATTTTATTTAAGTCATTTTTTAAAAAAATGGAATTAACTTTGCAAAAATATGTCATTTCAAAATTTGAAAAATCTATTGCAATGCGATTTTTTTTTCACTTAGAATATTTTTTATCGCACTCAAAAATTTTTCTTCTTCCCTACTTATATTTCCCAATTTTTTTGATGTGACCAAAGGGGGAGGAATAGTATTAAGTTAAGGGGTAGAATTTTAATTTACTCGAAATTTAAGTTTTTTTTTAACTTAAACTGTTTACATTATTATGTATGTTTTTTATTTTGATTACCCTAATTTAACTCGGATTGATGCACATCAAAAAGGGAGAGATTGTAAGTACCCTGGTTGATTTTGATGTGATCAACCGATTTAAGTTAGGTCCTGGTATGTTTAATCCCTCTGCTAAGTGTGCAGGAGCTTAGGTACGGAGGAAGTTAAGCGTAAGACGTAGCGGACAAGAAGGATTGTGCGGGGAAGTGAGCCGACGGGCTCGGTACAATCCGAGGGACACGGAAGCTGCGGAAGAGTACGCCGGTGGAGCGAGAAGGACGTACGCGGTGTCCGAGGGACGAGAAGCCGGGAGGAAGGATGCTCGAGGGGCGAAAGGCCGGAGTCGGGTTCGGGTGAGCCTAACTCCGGTTGGCCGGAAATCACCCAGAAGATGAACCAAAAGACTGGTTAGTTTGGCCAAGTCAAACCAGGCACCTGAAACAAAAAGAATTTTATTTATTGCTGTGAAGATTCGAACCAACAACCTCGCCTACATATATCACCAGCCTTACCGACTGGGATAAAGAAAAGATGTGATTAAAGTTGTTGCGAGCAGATGATAAAGTTATTTATCTGTTGCGAGCAGAAGATAAAGTTATCTCTTAAAGGATAACTTTATCCTTTAATCAGATCCAATGGATGCAGTTTAATCCCATCCAAGATCAACCATCCAGATTACATCCATGGATCAACGGTCAAGAGAAAATTCCTCAACAATTAACAATCCAGATTTATTTTCTTAGGCTAAAAATAGGCTTAGAGTTTTAACCTTTTCAATCAATCATTTTATTCATTCTTGTAAAATCTCTAGCGTGCTATTTTTGTAAGGCTTCTCCGCCACAAGGAGATTTTTATTGAGCGCCCACTGCCTTGGAAGCAACGTTCTCAGTTGCGACCAAGTTCTTTTTTAAAGACGAGTGTCTCCACTTTCATAATTTTTTTTCCTCGTCTATTCACCCCCCTCTAGCCGGTCCAACCCCATCCAACAGACTTTCCTCCATTACTCTCTTAATTCGATAGACCTTTTCTTTGGTCACTTTCTTTTTTTTCCCTTTAAATGACTTTTCCTTGCTATTTTTGCCTTTTTCTCTACCATAGGTATAGGGCATCCTTGAATATGATACTTTATCATTATTAGCCCTCCTAGAATGGTATCCTAGACTTGGTTTACCATTTCTAAGAGATTGATCATTTTGTATTCCTCTTGATTCCTTGGATCTCCTAATGAGTCTATCTAGGTTCTTCTCCAATTTATCAAGTTTATCTTTTAAAACTTGATGTTCCTTTTCCAAACTTCTAACCTTAGTATCACTAGATCTAATTTGATCATCTCTTGGATTACTTATTTTTCTAGGCATATTTCTCTCTTTCTCAGATTTTATGTCTTGGTTCTTATTCCTAGAGTTCCTAGATTTATCATGAACCATAAAATTGTTGGCGTTTTGACGTATAAATTTGTTTCTATTCCTATCATGGTATTTAAAGCCAAAAACATTCATGGGCAAGCAAGTGTTATCAATTCTATCATTCATACAAACATTTTTAGCATTTATTGGAAAATTTGAAATGCAAGTAGAGTTAGAGGTTACCTCCCATACCCTTGGGGCTCCCCCTTGATGAATGCTCCTCTTCCTTTGTTCTTTCTCCCATCTCCTAAGGTGCTCCATATTCTTGAGCTCTCTACCTCTTGGGCATTTTGTATGATAATGCCCGAGCTCCCCGAATGTGAAACACCGAATTCTCATTCTTTTGTTTTGAGCTTCCTCATTCCTGCACCCCACATTAGATTTAAATTGAATTGATTTAGGCTTAGGAATTACCTCCTTTTTACCTAGTGGACACTTGTCCTTGTAGTGCCCCTTTTTATTACAACCAAAGCATACGATATGCCCTTTTGACTTAGCTTTGGTGGAGACGGAAGTCATCTCTTGTTCTTGTGAGACTGAGGGTCTTTCCTCCCCCTCAACCCTTGATACTAATTCTTCTTCTTTTCTTGATGGGATGGATGGTTCCTCACTTGATGGCACGGACAATTCCTCATTTTGGTCCTCTAGGACCATTGAACTTACTTCTTTAGATATTTCGACTGCTCGAAATTGTGAAGAGTTCTTGTGAAGTTCTTCCAACTTATTCCATAATTCGCATGCATTTGAATATTTCCCTACATCACTCAAAACATGGTTGGGCAATATATTACTTAAAATATTTATTACCTTCTCATTGGCCCTAGCTTGTTCTTGTTGTTCACTTGTCCAATATCTAGGGCGAAGCTTTTTGCCGTGCTTATCCTTGGGAATTTCGAATGAGTCTTCAATGGTCATCCTACACTCCCAATCCATCCCAAGCCAATTCTTCATTCTATCTTTCCAATAGTCAAAATTCTCATGCTCGTATGACGGTGGTGAGTTGATATCGTCACCCAACTTGTCTTCCATGACTCTTTTCCCTCTAGCAAGTGCTCCCTCGGCGGTTAGTCCGATCAAGAGCGGTACTCGCTCTGATACCAACTGAAAGATCGATATAGGCGTTCAGAGGGGGGGTGAATGCACTTTCGCGGATCGTTTGATCTCTACACAGATGTTAGCGCAGCGGAAATAATATGCAAAGGAAATAAAACAATAAATACAATGCTAACAAACCGTATTTAGTTGGTATCCACCCCGGCCGGGTGACTAATCCAATAATCCGTCGGTGGATCACTTCCCGGATAACCTCCGGCTAGAACTCGTCGCTCCTTATGGGTGGGGAAACCTCGCCACAACACCAAGGACACTTCATGAGTATATGAGACTACTAACTTGCCCTATCTAAGCAAGTTTCGTCAAGAAACAAGGTAGGAAACGAGCCCCTTTAAATAGGGCTCGAATCTGAAACAGCCGCTACCAGTCGACTGCCCAAATGGCAGTCAACTGGTCCCACTCAGATTCGACCGTTACAGAATAACGTTCAAATTCTGGTCAGTTGTTCCAGTTGGCACCAGTCGACTGCCCCAAGGGCAGTCGACTGGTCTGAGACCTAAGCCTAGGGTTTCTCTCCGAGTACAAATCTCTCTGCACTCAAACCCTCCCGGCTTAACCCCTGAGTACATGCCCTCATACTCAGCCACTCTCAACCTAGTTGACTCTTCACCAGCAGTCTTGACTGTTGCCTTCACGCCCTCTCCATCTTTGGCCCTCGTCCCTCGGATGCGCACGCAAGCCTCCAGCTTGCCTCCATGCCACCCTTCACGTACGCCTCGAAGTCTGCGTCCCTCGGCTCATCATCTCTGCTATCAATGGTCCCTCGGATGCGCACGTAAGCCTCCAGCTTACCTCCATGCCATCCTTCACCTGAAGACGTCAACCAAGTCCATGAATACCTGTACACCTGCACACTCATGTACACATGTGAGAATAACACAGACCCTAACTTGACCATGTTGCCCACACATCAAAATATCATGATCCTCCAGATCATCTCAGGGTCGATTGCCCCAACAATCTCCCCCTTTTTGATGTGTGGCAATACGTTAAGTTAGGTAAACATATAGCAACAATGATAGCACAAGTAATTGAAATTCAAGCATAACACACAAGAGGCTACCTCCCCCTTAACTTATGCTTTCTCCCAAATTTCAGCCCTTATTGCTAATCCTAAGTTAGAGTTAAGGCATTTTATTTAATTTTTATTGAAATTCGAGCATAACACACAATTATTATCTTTATTTTATTTAATCATTTTTATCTTTATTAACTTTAGTAATTGTATTCAATTTGAATATTAATCCGATAATCCTTTTTCATACAGGATCAAATTATAAATAGAGTGGTCGAGGCATCTCAGCCATAAATTGGGGGGGAGGGGAGGAGTCACAGACCTTATCCACCGATCAGCTGAATGAGATCTATTATGATGTTGTCAGCGGATGGACAAAAAACTCCACCCTCTACGGGCTTAGCTTACATGCCAAAGTTGCATTCGATCGTTTAAGGATACCCAGGGGTCATGCCACTTCGTCCGCTTCTTCTTTTGAGGTGCAGTCTTTACGACAAGAAAATCAAGAACTACGCTCTCAAATTGCCTTCATGGATCAGAAGATGGATCAGTGGATAGCCACTGAAGAGCTGAGGAGAACGGAGGAGGATCGGAGGAGAGAGGCCAGTTATAAAGTTTTCATGGACCATATGATGGCGGTTATAGCTACTTTCACACCTCCAACATAACACGATTTTGAGTCACAGGAGACTCAAGATCCAACAGACGATAGCGAGTAGACTTTTTCTGAGGTATGTTAAACTATAACATGCGTTTTATTAAAATCATGTAAAATTTATTTATTCTATAAGTATATTCTAATATATTATATGTTTGGCTTTAGGACTCCTTATTTTGTAGCCAACATCCTTATCATATTCACCATATTTATATCCAGTTATTAAAATTTGTTACTCATATATAATTGTTTTAAATTTTAGATAAATTTTATAGTTATCATTTTTATAATACAGTGTTATACTTATTTTGTAGTCATCATTATCATAACACATTTTATTTTATTTTTTCTTGCAAGATTTACAAATGTAGGGGTGTTTTCTATTATTTTCTATTATGGTATGCAATTTGAATTTTGATTTGATAGTGTAATTTGTTTATATTATTGTGATAGGATATGGATTATATTATAGTTTGTTTTTTTCCTGTAGTTTATAATTTTGTTTGATATTGAAATGACTTGGATTGTATTATTGTGATAGGACTTGGTTTATATTATGTTACTGTAATTTATAGTTTAGTTTGATACTGAAATGATATCCAATTAAAGTTTGGATGATTGTGTTTATGTCATGTATGTAGAATATAAAATGTGAAATGTGAATGTTTGTATGTTTCGATGTTTGTAATATTTGTATTGTATATAAAATGTAAAATGTGAAAGTTTATGTATATTGTTTGTATGTATTGTGAAATGTGAAATGTGTGAAATGTGATTGTTTGTATGTATTGTGATTGTAAAATGTGTGAAATGTGAAAGTTTATCTTTTGTTTGAATGATTGTTTATATTGTTTAAAATGTATATTGGACCGGATTAAATTTAAATCATATCCTTCTTTTTTTTTTTTAAATTGCCGACGGAATACCAACGGAATCGGTATTCCGTTGGTAATGTATCAATCGACAACGTCAGCAAATCTTTATATTTTCCGAAGGAAAAAAGAGTTTTCCGTCGGTAATTATCGACGGAAAACTCTGTTTCCATCAGTAATTACTGATTGAATATTTCTGTCGGTAAATATATTTACCGATGAACTAATATTTCCGTCGAAAATATTATCCCGACAATTAATATTCTGGCATTTTTTCCATCGTAGTTCCGTCGGTAAAGGCCATTCCTGACGAAATTCCATCAGTAAATTCCGTCGGTAATGGTAGGATTTTTTGTAGTGAATTGTGTGATGAGGGAAAGAGAAAGAAAGGGTTTATAAGTTTGAGGTTATTTTGCAAAAAGGACCTTCATCTTTTGCCAATCTGAATCAAGCCCTTAAGTTTTGATTTTTAACACTTTCACCTTTTTTTTTAATTTTTTGGTATTTAACACTCAAAGAAGAATAACGTTAGCAAGTAGGCCAAGGGATTTTCTAGAAAGAAACTTTGGAAAAGGATGGGGGCAGGGGGAGGGGTAATTGAATTCTAAATGAGCATGAGTATACCTATGTCGAGGATAAGGGATACTTATTTATAACATCTCTCATAACCTCTATATTAATGAGATGATTACATCAAATAAAGCAATGTCTAATCATTGTATCTCAAAAGTATCAAAGGTATGGAGCATTCACAACAATCGTAGGTGTGATGATTATATTATATTTACTACGTATCCATATGAGATACCACCCCCGCGCCTTTAACATCCCTACCATGGGCCTTGTCCACCAGAGGGGCTTCTGGGATGCTAACTTTAATGGGTCTGTAGGTTGGCAGACCCATTGTGCTTTGGAGAGGGACTTCCACTATCCGAGAAGACTGGAATGTATGGACCCCTAATTGTCCAACCGACTCTATCCAGCTAATTTGATCAAGAGTTCACCCGTTCAGAATTTAGCATTTATATTGTCAAGGATTCCACAATATTTGATCAAATGTATCCGTTCAGCTTATACGAGTTTCACTACTCATTGAGACTTACCCCGATCCCCTCCTATGGATATCCGATTTGATCTTCGATAAGGATATTCCTAGGTCATAAGCATTTGATCGAATCGACGGAAGACGTGATGAGCCTGATGGTCAACTATTCATTGCTTTAGTTTGATATTGAAATAACTTGGATTATATTATTGTGATAAGACTTGGTTTATATTATATTACTGTAATTTATAGTTTAATTTGATACTGAAATGATATCCAATTAAAGTTTGGATGATTGTGTTTATGTCATGTATGTAGAATATAAAATGAATGTGAAAAGTGAATGTTTGTATATTTCGATGTTTGTAATGTATATAGAATGTGAAATGTGAAAGTAAATGTATATTGTTTGTATGTATTGTGAAATGTGTGAAATATGATTGTGAAATGTGAAATGTGATTGTTTGTATGTATTGTGATTGTGAAATGTGAAAGTTTATATTTTGTTTGGATGATTATTTATATTATGTGAAATGTATATTGAGCCGGATTAAATTTAAATCATATCCTTCTTATTTTTTTTTAAATTGCCGACGGAATACCAACAGAATTGGTATTCCGTCGGTGATGTATCAATCGACAACGTCAGCAAATCTTGATATTTTTCGACGGAAATAGAGTTTTTCATCAGTAATTATAGACGGAAAACTCTGTTTCCGTCGGTAATAACCGATCGAATATTTTTGTTGGTAAATATATTTACCGACGAACTAAAATTTTCGTCGAAATTATTATCCGACAATTAATATTCCGGTATGTTTTTTCCATCGTAGTTCCATCGGTAAGGGTCATTCCAGACGGAATTTCGTCGGTAAATTCCATCGGTAATGGTAGGATTTTTTTGTAGTGAATCGTGTGATGAGGGAATTGAAAGAGAAAGAAAGGGTTTATAAGTTTAAGGTTATTTTGCAAAAAAAAAGCCCTTCATCTTTTGCCAATCTGAATCAAGCCCTTAAGTTTTAATTTTTAACACTTTTGTCTTTTTTTTGGTATTTATAAGCATACCTACGTCGAGGATAAGGGATCCTTATTTATAACATCTCTCATAACCTCTATATTAATGAGATGATTACATCAAATAAAGCAATGCCTAATCATTGTATCTCAAAAACATCAAAGGTATGGAGTATTCACAACAATCGTAGGTGTGATGATTATATTATATTTACTACGTATCCATATGATATCACCCATGCGCCTCCAACAGCCCTACCATGGGCCTTGTCCACCAAAGGGGCTTTTGGGATGCCGACTTTAATGGGTCGGTAGGTTGACGGGCCCATTAATATAATCTTTGGAGAGGGACTTCCACTATCAGAGAAGATTGGAATCTATGGACCCCTAACTGTCTGACCGGCTCTATTCAGCTAATTTGATCAAGAGTTCACCCGTTCAGAATTTAGCATTTATATTGTCAAGGATTCCACAATATTTGAACAGAGTTTCACTACTCGTTGAGACTTACCCCGATCCTCTCCTATGGATAACCGATCTGATCTTCGATTGTATTTAGAAGGGATATTCCTAGGTCATAAGCATTTGATCGAATCGACTGAAGACGTGATGAGCCTGATGGTCAACTATTCTTCTAATTTCGAACTCTCCGTCGGCCAACCACCTTAACTTTACTAAAGGGAAGGGGGAGAGGGGACCACCCAACCACCCGGATTATAAATTGCTTTATTTTTTCTTCTAAATTCATTACTTGTCGTGTGAATTAATTATTAGGGCTCTAACCACTCACAATTAATCACTTCAAAAGAGACTTTAAAGAGAAAAAATTGTGATACTCATTTTTTGTTTTTCAAAACGTATTTCTTAATTAAGTGGAATTTTTCCCCAACTTTTAAAGCTCAAAATATAGTAATTCCCTTTAATTCATTAATTGTATATTTCTTAATAGATGTGAACAAATAATTTGGAAGCCTCACTCTCAATGTAGCTCGCACCTCTTTATCAACCATTTTCTTTTATTATTTTAATATCTGATTTATTTAATCACAGTGATTTTCAATATAAAATCTTCGTTAAAAGTATTTATACTTCAGTTGGATTTTTTTTTCACTTTAACGTCGACCAGCTGATTGTTGAATTGCTAGAACCGGAATCGAAGCTTACACGCAACTTTTCTTCCACTCCAGTTGAATCATGATATTCCACGTAATCTATATGCATCGGTTGGCAAGCCTTGCGGCGTTCGATCTTTACCGCCACAAGCATCCTCAATTCGAAGAAGACGACAAAGATCGATCTTAATAATCCTCCACGAACTGCACCCGGATATAGATGACTAGTGCAACCAAGCTTTAATTTCTTAGTCAGATCTCGGTGGCAGACACACCAAGAGGATCTTTCACCCGACGCCTTCCATTCCATGAATTTCACGGCAAAGGGTTGGATTTGGATTAGGATGTTTATCCGTGCAAGTTTCGACCAATGAATGGATCGATATATATATATATAAATATGATTTGATTGAGGCGATAGGTCGAGCATATAGAGTGCGTTTTGCTAGAGAGGAGAAGTGGTGATGGCGGGGCAAACGGGGAGCATCGCGGCGAGGTGGCGGGAGCTGCAGGGGCAGGACGGGTGGAAGGGCCTGCTGTCGCCGCTGGACGTCGATCTCCGGCGGAATTTGGTGGCGTACGGCGAACTGGCGCAGGCGGTGTACGACGGGTTCATCCGGGAGCGGAAGTCGCGGTTCGCGGGGGCGCCGAGGCACGCGCGGACGGACGTTCTGTCAAACTCGGCGGCGACGCAGGGGCAGGCGGGGATGTACCGGGTGACGCGGTTCTTCTACGCGACGTCGGGGGTGGAGCTTCCCGAGGCGCTGATGCTGCGGTCGCTGTCGCCGGATGCGTGGAGCAAGGGGTCGAACTGGATGGGCTTCGTGGCGGTGGCGACCGACGCGGGGGCGGCGGCTCTGGGGCGGAGGGACGTGGTGGTGGCCTGGCGGGGGACGATGCTGCCGCTCGAGTGGGTGAACAACTTGGACTTCACGATGGCGGAGGCGCCGAAGGTGCTCGGCACCACCGCGCCGCACGTGCACCGCGGTTGGCTCTCCGTCTACACCTCCGACGACTCCACGTCGCGGTACAACAAGACCAGCGCTCGAGATCAGGTAATAAAATAATAATAATAATAATAATTTATTTGAAATTAACTATTAATTCTTGACTTTTTACGTTTCTTATTTGTTCTTCACACTGAGTCTCCAAGATTTAGTGTTCCCTTAAAAAATATAATTCTCGAACTATTTTTGTAAAATTGTTTTGAGTGATAAAGGACTAAAAAGTCACCATTTGGATGACTATTTTTTGGTGCACGTCCGAATCACTGTTTCAATTATTATATATTGTCATGATCAATTAAAGTGGCGTGCATATCGTGGGGATTATATTATTGTGATATTCCTAAAGTTTTTGTAAATTTAAAGTGTATTTGATGATCTGATACAGGTACTGAAGGAAGTGAGAAGGTTGGTCGACCAATTCAAAGACGAGCAGATGAGCATCACCGTCACCGGCCACAGTCTTGGCGCCGCCATCGCCACCCTCAACGCCGTCGACATCGTAGTCAACGGTTTCAACCGCCCCCTCCTCCTCTGGCTCCTCTTGTCCTGTCACGGCCTTCGTCTTCGCTAGTCCCCGCGTCGGCGACTTCGAGTTCAAAAAGCTCTTCTCCGGCCATCCGGACCTCCGCCTCCTCCGCGTCCGCAACGCCCTCGACGTCGTCCCCGCTTACCCCATCCTCCCGTATACGGACGTCGGAGTCGAGCTACCCATCGACACCCGCAACTCGCCCTACCTCAAGAGGCCCGGCGACCCCACCACGTGGCACAACCTCGAGTGCTACCTTCACGGCGTCGCCGGCGCTCAGCCCGGGAGCAAATCCGGATTCAAGTTAGCCATCGACCGCGACATTTCCTTCGTGAACAAAAGCACCGGCGCGCTCAAGGACGAGTACCTCATCCCGGACTCGTGGTGGGTCCCCAAGAACAAGAGCATGATCGAGGACGCCGACGGGCGCTGGAGGCTCGGCGACCACGAGGACGATGACAATGCTTGAGAATTCGCGAATGAACAATTTCCGTTTACATTTACTTTTACATACTATTAAGAATAGAAGGTTGGAAGTTAGAATTAAACTTCAATATACGAAGTATAGTAAATACATGATATATATAAACCAAATGATATACCCCCACAGGCATAATCTATCTATCTATTAATATCTATAAAATAGAGTTTTGCATACAGACATGACATTTACATAGAGTTTGAGATTCCCGCCTAAACCGAATATAAATTTTCTAAATAAAAAAAATTCAAAAGAGAATATATAATTTCAAATCCTAAAAAGAAAAATTCAGATCTTAATCCAAAATTAAAATTTTAAAAAATTATTTATCAAATTTAAAAAAGATAATTAAAAAAATAATTTTGATGTAAGAAAAATGATAATCCTACATTGAAGTTATCAAGACGAATTACACACAGAGCAATTATAAAAATGGACAAATAACGGTAAAACAACTCATAACTTTTTTGCCCTTTTGGCTAAGATCAAGTGTAGTATTTGTTCTTACCAGTTTAATATCTGATATGTGGGTCATTGGTTCACTTTGATATTAAATTAATTTTTATATGGGGGATGACTTATCACGGTAGCTTGCAACTGGGGTTTTCATGTGTCGCCTGTATGTTGCACTATAGCACAGGCCTGGTACACCTCTATCAAAGCAAAGTAAACTTTAAATCGCATCCACATCTACCACCCTTAAATAACTTATAATCGCCATTAATATCTTATATTATAAAAAAAATAATACTTTATCTTATTTTGACATGAATCCATGATAAAATAAAATTACTTTTTATTTTAATTTTTTATTTAATAATAAAAATTTACATATATATATATATTATTACTAAACATGTTATTTGAATTGTGTAAGATTCCCGACCCGTGCATCGCACGGGTATTATACTAGTTGAGGTAATAAAAGGTTATTAGATTATCATTAGAGATTTTGGGTTTGAGCCACGGGATTGGTAGGACGTCAATTCCTGTACCCTGTGTAAAAACTCTCACCTCTTTAATTAATTAATAATGTGGGGTATTAGAATTTTTATTGAGTACTATAAATAGTTATGTAATGTAAAGTTGCAAAACTAAGTCATTTTTATAATATAAGTTTTTATACGGTAATTTCTCTTCTCTTCCTAAAATGGTTTATGAGAGTTCACTATCTTTCAACAAAATAGTATCAGAGTCAATGTACACAAAATCCTTTTCTTTCCAATACCTCAACTGATCCAACTCAACTATAAGAATTGGCTACTTAGAATTAAGGTTATTCTTATCCTAAAGAGTGTGAGATATTGTTGAAAATGATTTTCAAGAATCTTTAGACGTTGTAACTCTACTTCAAAACCAAAAAGTTGCTTTGGAGAAAGAAAACAAAAAGATCAATGCATGTATGTGCTCTTATTTTCATCTATCAAGTTTGGATGAAAACATGTTCGAGAAAATAACCAATGAGATAATATCAAAAAAAGCGTGAGAGACGCTTCACAACTCTATTATAGGAGTGGACAAGGTGTGATTTCAAACTCTAAGAGCTGAGTTTGAATTACTCTTTATGACTATTTTATAAGAGTTTTTGTTGTTATCAATCAAATAAAGAGACTTGGAGGAATCGTGTTTGACATTCGGATAATTGAGATGGTATTATGTTATCATAGAATAAAGTTTAATCATATTGTTGTTGCAATTGAAGAATCCAAAGATTTAGAAATCGATCATGACTATTGATGTATTAAATATATCATTATAGGCTCATGAAGAAAGGATAAACCTTGGAAAGCAAAAACAATTAAAACATGTATTACAAGCAAAAACCAATTTAAAAATCAAAAGAGGTGTTTCTAGTAGAAGTCGAGGCCAAGGACGAGATAAATACATGGTCGCTATCAAAGGAGAAATCAACAACCTTCCCAATTTGATAAAAGAAATTAAACATTTGCAAAAGATCATGGGAAAGGAAGAAATAACTATGTGAAGTATGTTGATAGAAGAAATAAATCTAAATTTGAAGTTATTCTTGTCACAATTTTGGATATTATTCTTGGGAGTGTCAATCAAACATGAACGATGAAGAGCATAATCTAATGTAGAACAAAAAAAGATTTTTTTTTTCTTGTCACATTTTTTTTTTATTCTTTGTCCATTTTATATCGAATAAGTATCTAAATAATAACATAGTATTTTTTTTCACTGCACCATCACATGCCCCGGGAGTAAATAACTCATTATATATACTTACGAAATTAGCTGGAATATTCGCCGGCAAATACTTAAGTTCATGATGCTACTCTTCAGTTGATCCAATTTTTTTGGGAATTAAAAAACACAAAAAATGAGAAACGCCGCCGCCTTCGTCCTCCTCCTTTTCCCGCCCGTTCTCGCCGCCGGCTTCTACTCTTCCATTTTCAGCTTCGGCGACTCCCTCGCCGACACTGGAAACCTCCTCCACATCGTCGGCAACCGCAGTGCCGGTTTCGCCCGCCTTCCATACGGCATGACTTACTTCGGCCGCCCCACCGGCCGCTTCTCCGACGGCCGAATCATCCTCGATTTTATCGGTACTACACTCTCCCTTCTACTCCCCTTTCCTCTCTGTAAGAAATCGCGACTAATATGCCCCGCAGCGGAGGCACTCGGATTGCCCCTTTTGCCGGCCTACTTGGATCGGCAGCGTTCCGGAGGAGATTTCGAGCAAGGCGTCAACTTTGCGGTGGCAGGCGCAACCGCCCTCGACAATAGCTTCTTTAAGGAACGAGACATCCGCATCTCCCTCACCAATGTCTCCTTGGGCGACCAGATCCGGTGGTTCCGCCAATTGCTGCCCTCCCTCTGCTCTTCTCCTTCAGGTTCAATTTCCCCCAACAATTTTAGATTTTACCCTTTCAATTTCTGCCCAATTTTACAAATCCAGATCAAAATCGATGAAGTAGTTGAAGATTCGATTTGTGCGCATCGAGTGTCTAGAAACTTTGATCTTTTAGTTAAGAACTCTTTGATGGCAGATTGCGCCGACACGCTTCAAGATTCTCTCATCATGATGGGCGAGATCGGAGGCAACGATTACATAAATCCGATTTGGCAAAGAAGAAGCTTGGAGGAGGTCAAATCCTTCGTTCCTTTAGTCATGGCCACCATCAGCTCCTTCATAACTGTAATTTCCAAATCAAGTCCTTTCTCGTCATTCTTTTTTCAATTTTCAAACCGAATTTGCGATTTTCGATCCAGGAACTGATCGAGTTGGGCGTCCGAACGCTGGTGGTTCCAGGAATCACTCCTTTGGGATGCTGCTCCGCCCTCCTCACCGAGTTCCAGACTCAAAACGTCGACGATTACGACGCCAGCACCGGTTGCCTGAACTGGTTGAACGAATTCTCCGCCCACCACAACAGCCTCCTTGAAGCGGAGCTCCAAACCCTGCGGGAATTACATCCTCACGCTACTCTCATCTACGCCGACTACTTCGCCGCCATAACCAGCATCCTAAACAATCCAAACCAGTTCGGTGAGTGGTCGGGTGAACACTTCTCGCGCATGATCGTTGAGCATTTAATCAAGTGCGTTTCCGTTTAGGATTTGGGAACGATACGCTCGTGAGCTGCTGCGGCGGCGGCGGCGCTTACAACTACAACCGCCGGGTCCAATGCGGCTCCGACGGGTACTTGCTCCGCGACGATCCGTCGCGCTGCGTGATATGGGATGGAGTCCATATGACGGAGGCGGCGAACAGGATCATCGCCGGCGGTTTGTTGCAGGGTCCTTTCGCCTCCCCGGCAATCGCCGATGCTTGCCGATTACAGAGCGTCATCCATTCGTCAACCATTAGAATGGTCTCTTAATATTGCAATTATAATGCCTATTTCATCTCCATTAATCCTTCCTATCTGTATCTTCTTAAGCAAGCTCATCAATTTGCGTCCATGCTTGTTGCCTATGGAGGCTATGGTTTGAATATTTTGCTGAAATAAAACTGTCGATATTTAATCTCTAGAGATATTGATTCCCTTTAATTCATTTTAATTTTTCAACAAGTAGGAAGTGATTAATAGATGTTGGTGCATTGAAATTTACAATGCACTTCCTAAGAACACTGTTGAACATATTGGTACACGGTCTTGTTTTATATTTTATACAGGAATGAGAAGTAAAATATTGATATAATACTTCTGATTTTATAACTTAGTTTTCTTTAGATTATCATTAAATCCATAAACCTCTCGATCATTATTATTTCCATTACTGAATTTATACCAACCGTCTCCTCATAGCCTCTTTATCAACAATTTTCTTTTATTATTTTATTATCTGATATTATTTAATCGGTAAATTTACTTTAAATCCCTAATGACAAGTTGAACTTTACATTCAGTCCCCATTTGAGTTTTTCTTTGTATTAACTCCCTAATGGATTGAATATAAAAGAGTGAAAATTGAGTATATATCAGTGAAAAATGAGTATAAAAGAGTGAAAAGTGAGTATAAAAGAATGAAAATTGAGCATGCAGTTTCTTGATGTGGTGGATGCAATCTTACATACTCAATTTTTTAATTTTTATACTCAACTTTCTTCAAATAATACTCACAAAGTTGTCTTGTCAATCCTATCAGGAACTGCATGCAAATAAAAGTTTGGGTAGGGATTGCATGCAAATGTGAGTTTGAATGTGGGGAATTTAAGAAAATTTACCCTTATTTAATCACGGATATTTTCAATATAAAATCTTGCCTAAAAGTATTTATACTTTCAGTTGGATTTTTTCACATTAACGCCGACCAGCTGTTTGATGAATTGCTAGAACCAGAAGCAAAGCTTACACGCAGCTTTGGCAAACCCTGCGGCGTTCGATCTTTACCGCCACAAGCTACCTCAATTCGAAGAAGACGGCCAATTCGATCTTTTCTGCACGCGGATGTGAATGCAACCGAATTTTCTTCCGGCATCTAAATTGGTTAGAGTGGTAAATAAGATTTTTTATAATTAAAGATGGCACATCAATATCATGTCAAAATCATGATAAAGGACTAAAAACGACAACTACTGCGAGGACATTTTATAAGCTTTTCACGAGTAGTCGCAATCTATTGTCTTTTTTTTGCTTGGGCACGTCGCAATCCACTGTTTCAATAATTATATTCATAATCAATAAACTGGCGGGAGCATCGTGCTAGGCTATCGTGGTAGGCTGTGCAACCGGTTCAAATTGGGTGGACCGAATCAGTTAAATTCAAAATCGAATTGATAAAAAAAAATTGTTAATCAATTGAACAAATGGAACGATAAAATATCAATTAATTAGATTTTTACTAAAATAATTGATTTTTTTGTTTCGGTATGATTTAGTTCCAATTTGATTTGATCTTATTTTTTTCAGTTCAACTCATAATAATTTGGTTTGTTCCGATTTTGTTTGTTTCAACTGATAATATCAAATTGGTTTGATTTCGATTTGATTTGATTTTGCTTTAGTTCGATTTGATTTAGTTTCTATTTGGTTTGGTTTTGATTTAGTTCGGTTCAATTCAAAATATCAATTTAATCATTTTAATCGAATTTCGCTTTTCAAAATCAAAATCTAACCGATTAAATTGATATAAGCGATATTTTAAAAAAAACGAACTTCTGAATAAACAAAATTGAACTTTTAAATTCGGTATGTTTAATTGGTTAATTCGATTGAACCGAATATTTACTCACCACTACATCATGGGGATTATTGTGATAATCTAAGACTTTTGGGAATGTAATTAAAAAAGACAGTTTAGCGCAAAGTGAAATAATTCCAAACTATTCGATGCGTTTTAATAAATTTAAAGCGTATTTGATGATACGATGTAGGTACCGAAGGACGTGAGAATGTTGGTCGACCAATTCAAACACGAGCAGACCGGCATCACCGTTGATACGGAGGGATCTTGCCCCCAGTCCATATAGAAAAAAATCAAAGTTAAACGACGGACGTGATTATGATTACGGTGTATTTGGATTTAAGGGTGTCAAAAATTAACATGATTCGACGACCCAATTCGAATCGATCCGAAAAAAAATCGAGTTCGGGTTAAAAATTTTCAGGTTCGGGTCGGGTTCGGGTTGGGAAGTTTCGGGTTGAAAAATTTCGGGTTGGGTTCGGGTCGGGTTCGGATTGATCCGAAATTAATATTTTGTAGATTTTTTGGGATTAAATAAAATTTTATTTTGAAAATTAAGATATTTTTATGTATATTAATATTAATATAGTATGATCATGATGAAGTATTGAGATAAAAGTAAAAAATTATAGAAAAAATGGCGAAAAAAGACGTTTTGAATCGGTTTTTTCGGATTATTCAGGTCGGGTCGGGTCGGGTTGGTCGGGTTCGGGTTCGGGTTTGGGGGTTTCGGGTTGGCTGGGTTCGGGTCAGGTTCGGGTTGGGAGTTAAAAAAAAATTTGTTTCCAACCCAATCCGAACCCGACCCGACCCGACCCACCCGAATTGACACCCCTATTTGGATCGGAGTTAATAGAGAAAAGTCGACTCGACAGGCCGATCAAACAGGTTGATCAATTGGACCGAGCGAACCGTCTAAGTGCAAAAGGCAGGCCAATCGAACGTGTCGATCCAACAAGCCGATCTGATGGGTTGATCGACCGGGCTAAGCGAACTACCTAATTCAAAAGGATGGGGCGGTCAGATCAGTTGATTTGAGTATCTGTTTATGATCCATAGCGTGGTCTCCCTGACCTTAATGGGCACTCCCTAGATACGATTGAGGTTTGAATGAGTGAGGCAGACAATAGTCAGTTGGTCAAATCATATCAGTATTCAATCTATCGATGGGTCACGTATGGTACATAACCCGCACGATTTAGTTTTAGTTGATGTATTTATTTCCTATTAGTTTTTAATCCCTGTGAGATTTTAATTCCTTTAAATGCTAGTGTAGGTTGTTCTTTATTCGGATGTTCTTAGGTTAGATTAGTCTAGGTTTCATTAATGCATTAGTTCATTCTTCTTTATATTCTCTTGCATGTGTAATTAGGTTGGTTAGATTTTAGTTTAGTTATCATTTCTCTACCTTTGAGTTATTTATATTCTCTTGCATGTGTAAACACTAGTGATGCTTCTCTTGCCAATCCTAAGAAAGATAATGAATTTGATCGAGTATATATATGACCCTCATATTAGAGAAGGTAAAACGTTTTTACTATTCTAGACATTTATCATGTTTCTTTTAATTGTTAACATTTTTAAATGTGCATGAACAACTGGTTGTATGAGTTATAATTTCACTTTTTCTTTTTTTTTCATATGCTAAATATAAAGTTTCAAAAGGCAAAAATATGAACATTATATGTTACTTTGGTAATGTAATATGTTACGACTGTAAATTATTTTTATGAATTGAAATGTGAATATCGTGAATATTTTTAATTTGATGTTATATTCGGTTTTGGAAATTTGATAAATGTTCTGGTAAAATATGACATATGATATTTTTTAATTGGTTCATATACAATTTTTGAAGCGGTTTTAAACCACTCCTATTGATATAAGATCATTTTAAAATCACTTTTGTAAAATATATTCACAAGTGATTCTTAACTTCAGAAGCGGTTATTAACTGCTTCTAAGTTATGTATTAAAAGCGGTTAAATAGTTTAAACCATTGGTTAATTTTACCGCTTTGATTGTCTTTAGTGTCGCCAACATTTTCAACGGTTACAAAACTAGTGTAATATATTTAGAAGTGGTTGGTAAACGTTGCTATATGTCTTTTAAAACCGCTTCTGAAACTCTTTTTTTTTTGTGGTAAGGACTATAAAGTAGAAAATATGGGAGCAACAATATATTTTACCTTGAGCATTTTCTAGGAAAAGTAATCTACCTTGACCATTAAGCCTAGCTGTTTGTTGGATTGGACACTTTGGTCTCAAGACTTTACCAAGGGCATGTGCAGTCATACTATTTGCACAAGGCCACGTCGATCCTTGGCAAAAACTCGAGAGGCGGAGTTGACCAATCGGGTAGGCAGGGCATGTTGAAGATTATCCGATTAGATGTTTGACTTTTAGGTGAGGCAGAGACCATCGCTGTCTTTGCTGCTTGTTGACCGACCTGTAGTTCCTCAATAAGGTCGCGTGGTGGCTCTTTACTAACAGCTTTGCCCTTTGGTGGTTGTCTAGGCTTGGCTCAGCCTAGGTGGGCATAGGGGTTGGTTGCTCCATTATCCACACCTCTTCCGAGGAGGTCGTCTGTTCGATTGGGGTGCCCGAGTAGTGAGCCTTAGACGACTCCGGTTGGGGAGCTTTAGAAGGCTCTTAGGAGGGTTGGCTAGCATGAGTAACCGGGCGGTTTACAGCTGGCGTTTTCGGCCGATTGGCTGTAAGAGTGTTAAACTTGTGGCATCGGTGTCTTATTCTCAAAGGTGGGTCATCCTCCTCTTCAACAAAGTCCACCCGCGCAGAGGTTCTCTTTTTGCATGAAGGAGGAGGAGTAGGCATCTCCTCAGAAGGAATAGTCTCGCTGTTAGCCTCAACCCTTACAACCGAGTCGTTGGCTAGTACGTCCCTTTTTGTCAAATCAAACATCCCTCGAGTCTATTTCCACATCGTCTAACCCAAGTTGTTGCACACCTTGGTTTTTAGAAAACTTGTTGCTGCATAAAATGGAAAGAAGTTTCAGTTAGTTTTAAAATAGTAAGACAAAGAAAAATTCTTACTGAACGAGATGTAGAGCAGGTCGCAGGGTATGGGGCTAAAGCCGAAGGCAAATAAGAAACCTTCGTACAATAGCTTGTTGATATCAAATAATAGACCCCCCCTCCCCTATAGACTGTAATGAAAGCTAGGTCGTTCTTGAAAGTCCATGGCACAATTGCTCGGGTAGCTCCTCGACTCATTCAATTAGCCAAGGGGGGGGGGGGGGGATGAACTTGATGTAGAAGTAGTACTGTTTCCAACCCCTGAAACTTTAGAAGGTCAAAGTGAAATTTTTCGTGAAACTCAACGTGAATGATGTGACATTTTTCATATACACGTTCGATTGCCGCTTGGATACCGACAGCGGCCTCCGGCCACCGCTCCGAGTAAAATTATAACCTGGAAGGTACGATGAACCTGTCAATCATTGTTACAATTGAGATGTTATATTTTTTACATTAAATTTTACGTTAAAAATTTACGTGGTCTATCTTTTTAAATCCAAAATATAGGCACATGGCTGCCAACGGGTATCGATATTAGTAATGAATGACCGTTACGCTCGTTGGGTCTTCTCCAAGTCACCGCTTTGGAATCGTAACGGCTGGAACTTTCCTTTGGATCCCTACCAGCTCTATCCTGCATATCCACATACTTTTCAATACTGACCGTAGGATTTAATAAGCGACGATGATTTATCCACTTGCAAGAACGTAGGCAAACCAGAAACACGTAAGAAATCATTGAAAACGATTGAGAGTAGCGTGGGCCCTACTCTTCCATGATTCCGGTCAGCCAGTACTCCTGGGAGCTCCATGACAGCAAATAATGATTCAGCCAATGATGTGTTGCCACGAACTCTTTGTTGCTATCGTTAAAGTGTTTGATGTTGACGAAGGAACAATGGATCCTTAAGGCACGGGCTCGTCTTATATCGCAGAAGCGCGACCCAGCTGTGCGCAGGAGGCCGGTTGCTCGTCTCTCTACCGGGTCTTTCACGCACATGTAAGAACGGCGCATCGGAGCCAACCCAGATCCGATCTCTCCTCCATTTCACCTACAATTGAAGCCCGATTTGCTCTTCTTTGTGTAGCGCCGATCTTTAGGTTTCTGGATTTTGATTTGGTTACGATTTCGGTGGGATTTAGGTCGAGCGATGGGGAGCAGAATCTGATCTGTGATCTGGCGGGACATATCTTCCTCGGGGATCATGATTGATCCGGCGGCCGAAGGTAGGGTATCCCCTTGTCTTTCCTGCATCGGTTTTTTTGAATTCTCGTTTGGGTTTCGGGTCGGTATCGTTGCTGGTTCGTGCTCAGTGGTCGATCTGGAGGGTTGTCGTTGTGGGTAGTCAGGGATATGGTCGATGCTGCTCGCTGTGATTTGAAAGATGGCTCTTTTATTATCAAAATGTGTTCTTTTTGATAGAATACTAATATAAGTGTTTCTGCATGTTTCGAAAATTTCATTTTGCTCCTTTTATTCTGCTTATTGATGTTTGCATTGTTAGAATCTTTATCCTATTATGTTACTCTCTTTAGATAAAGATCTTTGAAGCAATTAACTGTTTTCAAATAGTATTCAAAATAATTTTACGGTAGTGAGTGAGCATAATATGTTGATCATCATATTAACTGACTAAAACATGATTGCTTTGGCACATTGTTGCTGTGATTTAACTTTGTCTTTCCCATGACTTTTGATGATTGAGAAATTGTCACTACCTGTTAGGTAAGTGAACTTTATTCCCTACTATATATATATATATATATATATATATATATATATATATATATATATATAAATTTTATCTTATTTATTGTTGTTAACTAAGTTTTTTTTGTCCACCTCTTTCTTGTTTGATATGCATATTTATCATAGTTTCACATCGCCTAATTAGAGCATTTATTAGTCGCCTAAGTGCATTTCTATACTTAAACGCATAAGTTTTCCCTCAATAAGTGAAACTCCACTTTCTCTTTAATATTCTCATTTTTTATCTTGTCCATCCTTGTATGTCCACATATTCACCTTAATCCTTATCTCAGCAACTCTCATTTTTTGCTCATGTGCTCAAATCATAGTCCAACATTCAATTTCATATAACGTAGCAAGTTTAACCGTTGTTTTGTAGAACTTCTCTTTAAATTTTAGAAGTATTTTACTATCACAGAGAACACCTTATTCTCTCCTCCCTTTCAATCATTCTGCTTATATTCTATATAAGATATCTTTCTCAATTCCTCTACATATGTAAGTGAATAATCCTTAATTTGTCAAACTTACCACTAGCTCAAAGTTAACAATGATTCTCCACTCATGTTAGCTTGTAAAACTTCTTCATTTTGCCTAAAACTCACCAAGTGAGACTTGACTAGGGTGCCACAATCTCATTCGCCTAAGAGTTGTCATCGCCATCAAAACCTAAGTCTAACTTATAACACATAATTATAACTAATCATTAACATATGGAGGAGCCTATTGGTGACTATACAATGATGCAGACAGCCCTAGGATTAGGTACAGTCTGATATCATTTGCCATCACCTAGATTGAAAACATCGATAGTAGTCATCTTTGTCTAACTTCTCATGCTATAGGCTTCATAGTTTTGTCCTATGCTAAAATTTGACATCAGGGTGAGGAGCATTTTCGAAGGTCATCCATCTCGAAATCACTCCACAGTCCACACCTAGCACACTTATGAGTTCTTCATGCAAAGAGGCATTATATTACAAGTCAGATGCCAAAGTCTTTATAAGTTCGTTTGTCTCTCCTCATATATATATATATATATATATATATATATATATATATATATATATATATATATATATATATATATCAGGAACACTACTTCAAGCTAATATACAAACATTTAGTATAAAAATGGTTTACGTACTATTATACATGTTTGTCTACAAAACTTCTAGTTTAATTTTTAACTCACTGGAATATTAATTTTCCACTACTAATGTAATATATTGCCAATTTGCACTATAATGTATGCCACTTTGCCTATTGCTTATTATCTTATTGACATGCAGTACAAATGCAAGGAAACAATGAGGCATCCCAAGGATGCCCCGAAGATGCTGCATCTCAATCTAATTCTAAAGAAAATGGGGCATTTATTAAATGTATTGTTGAGCCTAAAGATAGGAAGGATGCAGCCATTTATGATTTTATGAATAAAAATAGCTCAGTGATCTGGGAGCCTTATGCAATGGTAAATCAAGGTTATAATGGACCATTCTATAGACAAGAAACATTTCCACCGCCATTTGTCTATCCTGATTTTTTGATGATGCAACAAGTCCAACTGAATGCCTTTGAGAACAATATCTATCCAGTAAACCTGAATTATTCATATCCTGTTGAAAACAGATTTAGTTATATGCCAACACTCAACATGTTTTCTCAACCATATCCATATAAAGGTTACATACAAGAATTTCAGTACTTCGTGGTTATTGACTTTGAGGCCACTTGCGACAAAGAAAGGAATCTGCATCCACAAGAGATCATTGAGTTCCCCTCTGTGCTAGTCAACAGTGCAACTGGCCAACTAGAAGCTTTTTTCCAAACATATGTGCGGCCTGCATATCACCAACACCTTACTGATTTCTGCAAGGAACTTACTGGGATTCAGCAAATACAGGTATTGGTCTCCTCACTTTTAATTTATTTTTGTGGTTTGTTCTACATTCTCAATACAGTTTATTTATGTTATTCTGAAGCAATGAAGTTCAAATATTTCAATGTAAACTGTATTTACTGCATCCACATAGATGCATTATGTTACGAATACCATATTGTACAAGTTATAAATGCTCTTCATCATTTTGGCATGCATACTTATTTTGATTAAGGCTTGTAACTAGGATAGATTTAATTCATTCACAGGGAACACATTTTGGTTGTTAGTGTTCATGTTCACTTGTGAATATGATGCTTCCATTTGGTCATGGAAACTATTCTAATCATACTGAATATGTAATGTTTAGACAAGTATGTGATAGATGAATTCATCAACGTACAAGTTGCTTATATTGTCATCTATCCACCTGAATCCCATCACCCTTGTGTAGCCCATAGTCATGGTCAACAAGTGTGTCTGCTGATGTCCATTTCCAAATAAAACATTTTTGCTGTGGAAGGACTATACACCTTTGAGAGATTGAGCTACTTCAATACCTCGGAAGTTTTGTAATTTTTCAAAATTCTTTGTTTTAAATTCACAGGCAAGATGTCTTTTGAGCATAACATTCCCTCTTTGTCATTCCTTGTCAACACTACGTCATCAATATAATCGATATTGCCAATTTTCTTTCAAAGTGATGGAATGCACATTATGTGATCTAGATGGCTTTGTCTGTAGCATCTATGCTGCTTTGTTAGCTGCCTTGAGACAATATGATTATAATATTGAACTTGTGAAACTTATTAATGCATTAGAATTCATTTTAGCATGCATAAGAAATATCCAACTCTTTACCAACCTCATTAAGTTGCAGAAGTGATTATACTTGCTCTCTGCCCATACCCAAATTAATAAGGGAAACTGGATTATAGCTTTTATTGCCATGACTTGAATAAAGATATGTGTATATTTAGCATACTCATGAACATCACATTTATGAATAAACAGATAAAATCTCTTAGCATAAGAAAAACATAAAGCCCTATATCCTATTTTATTTCTTGTTCAAAAGAAGTGTTCATTACTGCATTTCTTGTTCCTCGTATATTATAATCTAGATAATCTGTCATCATGCAAGCTACCATATCCGATAACTACCCTTTTCCTGTAAAACACAAAGAATGGGATAAAAAAATGCCTTACATTGTAAATCTTTTGTTGATGAATAAGAAAAGAGTCTTCAACTATTCTTACTTTATAACTACTAGAAATGAGATTATAAGACGACTATGAAGTGGAATCACCACCCATGTTATTTGGAAGCCCCTAAACCTGAGGAAAAAATACACCTGAATTCTTTGGTTGTATTCATAACTGAGCAAAGCAAGAGGTAAGAAATGAGGTCTGGAGGTGTAAAAGGTTGGCCAGAAGAATTAGTGGAAGCTTTTGAATGAGAAGAGAAGACTAAATCTGAAAGATGAGCCTGTTGTCTTCCAATGCCACCACCACCCTTGCCTTGACCTTTTCCTCTACAGTCTTGTGACGGAGTTTAACATATTTATGCAATTTTTTCTTCATTATTTCTTTTTAAAAACTAGATCTATATATCATCTTTTTCTAAATATTCAAACTTGTTTCTAAATCTGCAACTGGAGGTTGGATAACGTCAAATTTGGGGCGACCGGCCCAGCCCCACGGAAGTTTCCTGTCAGCCGCTAGGGTAAATCGAGAAGTACTCGTGCGGGCAGTTCAGAAGCCCACATCCCACGGTTGCGCATCCTATTTAGAGGGAAAATTCCTATAAAATTCTCCGCAGCAAGGGATCGAACTGCGGGTGCTTGGGAGACAACTAGTCGCCCTTCCGCTATACCATAGGCCCGGGGGTAACTAAATCTGCAACTGGAGTTCCTTCTAGAGGAGTTTTAATGAAATGATGGCTCCATATTTTCTTCTAAGCATGATTCATGAGAAAGTATAAATTGTGTGTCATATAGCCATTGATTGGAACATTAATTCAGATGGTTAAGCAAATCTTGAGCTTAACTCTCTTATTTGTAGACTTGGTATAGTTGGTACCTTGCTGGTGATGTTGCCTTCTACCTATTGATTTTTTATTTTTCATTTTTGTAAGGATCTGAGTTTCCTTTTGTCTAGCATGACCTAGAATGTGGGTGATGTTGGTTCCTAGTTTTGTTGGCAAATCGTACCCTTTGCTTCAGAGGAGCAACTTTGAGCCCAATGGCAGGATTTATTGTTTCCAATTGCATTTTATGTACACTTGAACCATAATACACCATTTAGTTTCTGCAGGCATATTCTTTTGTCTCCTCCACCGCTGTAGTGTTGGAGTGAGAATCAGACACCATCAGTTCCTGTTTCCTATGGTTTAAATTTATCACAACCATTACATTTTTTGTAATAGTTCTGTGGGTATTCTTTTGTGTCTTACTTGTTGCTCGCCAAAAGGAAACCTACTGTGCCATTATGATGCAGATGAGGTTATCTGTTGATGGTAAAACTGTATTATTTAACTTTTTAGCACTTTGTTATATTTCAACAAATTTTGTACGTGCTACTTGGGAGAAAAATATTCTACTGTAAAATGTTTTGGCTCCTATTTTACTGAAACTGAAATT
>JAGFNQ010008059.1:0-21874 GCA_024364735.1 Boesenbergia rotunda
CCCTTTGCTCGTAAAACCTTATTTTTAGAATTTCTACAACTTCTAATACAATCTGATCTGTCTCCCTTGCTTTGCTTTTCTATCTGATCTCTCTCCCTCTACATCTGTATTTTGGGTTTAGGGTTTCGAATCTATTGTTTTGATTTTTTTTGCTTATAAACGTTTTTATAATTTCTACACTTCTATGTTTTCTACACTTTTTAAGAAGAAATGTGCATTCTGAAGAGTAAATGTGAAAGTAAGGTATTTGTTTGACCCATCAAATAATTTTAGCTCAATTTCTGATTAATTTTGGTTCAAATACTATAGTTCTGTTATGTGGGATAACATCTATTGTGTTGCTTTTCTATGATCACTAAGAAAGCAATTCTGTGGGATAACATCTCTTCCACCAAAAAAAAGGTGAAACGTTCGCCCCCAGCGCCTTCACCAACCCATCTCAGGACCAACATGGAGGAGGTAAATCACGGTTATCACTGGTGTAGTGAGGCGTCTGGGGTCGAGGGAATTAATGTCAGCAGACCAGGGTTTATGGGATAACATCTCTTGCTTTTCTATTGTGTTGCAGATAAATCTGAGATATGATTATTGTGTATGCTTCATGTTCCCATAAATACATTTTAGGTCTTAGATGGTGAATGTGAGGTGTTTTGAATCATCATGTAATTTTAGCTTAATTTCTGATTGTTGGGATCGTATAACCTTCAAAGGGAGGGGGGGGGGGGGGTGAATTGCCCTTGAAAAATGAAATCAAGATCTTTTGTGTTTATTTACAAAGACAAGGTTAGTTAAAGATAGTAAAATAAATAGACATAAACAATTTAAATAAACCAAAAGAAAAGTGACACAGACAATTTACTTGGTTTGTAATCAAGAAGATTGCTAATCCAAGGCAAATAAAAACTAACTTTCCAGATGATCTCCTTGTGGGCGAAGAAGTCTCTTACACAATTGAAACTCAGAAAGACAGAGAAAACTTGAAAGAAAATTCGTTGCAATTGGATTGATCAAATGAACTGAGTTTAGAGGTCTATTTATAGCCCTTGTGAAAGCTTATAGTAATGCTGACGAGGCGCTTCTCGGGCGCCCGAGTGTACACGGGCCTAACACGTGGTTAATGCTTATCCACGTTGCAATGGCCGCGAAACGACTATTTCTGGATAAATTATGGTCACACGGGCGCCAGAGTCGTTTTGGGCGCTAGGGAACATGGGCACCCCCATACATGGGCGCTCGAGTTTGACTCAGGCGCCTGGGTTGACTAGTCAATAGCACGTTGACCAGTCTTCCGATGTTAGATTTCTGGGTGATCTTGAGTCTTCCAGAGTTGGACTCACTCAAACCCTTCTCCGGCCTTCTCCTCGAGCGGGATTCCTACCGACTTCTCATCCCTCGGATGTCACGTGTGTCCTTCTCACTCCATCGACATACTCTTCCGCATCCCTCGGATGCACCAAGCCCGTCGGTTTCCTTCTTGTGTCATCTTTCCCGTCCGCTGCGTCTTCCGCTCAACTTTTTGTGCTCCTAAACTTTTGCACACTTAGACATAAGGATCAGATACCAAACAGGATCTAACTTGACTCGGTTAACCTCATTAAAACTCACCTAGGGTACTTACAATCTTCTCCTTTTTGATATGCATCAGCCGTTAGGGTTAAACATAACAACATAAAATAACAAATATAAAATGTTGGCAACTCAATGCAAAAATAGTTTGCAATTTAAATCTCCCCCTTAACTTAATCCTATCTTCTCCCCATTTGATCACATCAAAAAAATATTAAGGGTAAAATCAACTTAAAAAAAAAATTTAAACAAACTAAATTCTTTCCAAAAGTTTGTGTAACTTGTCTGAGTGTTGAAAAAAAAAATTCAAAGGCAAAAAAAAAAGAGAGTAATGTTAAAGCAAAAAAAAAATTGTATCTAATCACCCAAAATTTTTGAAGGTTTTTGAGAACATCTTAAAGTTAATGGTTAGTGTCTAGTAAATTCGGTTTTTTCAAAAACCGATTTAAAGTATTTTTAAAATTAAACTTCATATTTACGATAAAATATTTGTAAAATTTATTTTTTATCTAAAAATACTCAAATTTTTATGCAAGTCAGAAAATTGGTAGATTCATCTCCATAAAAATTTCCAAGTAAAATAAATTTCCTAAGTATAAGAAAGTAATTTTTATTTCAGAATTGATAATTTTTACAAAGATAATTTATAAAATTAGATATTGACATTCAAAATATCTAAAAAATTTTCACAACCTTAAAATTTTAACATATAGATTCTAAAATTAAGATTTTTCAAAAATAATTTTTTAAATAATTTTCAAAATTAAAATAAATTTAATTTTTGAATGAAAATTCATAAAAATATATTTAATAGTCAAAAATTCTGAAAATATTTTTGTGGATAGATAAAAATGACGTTTGTCACAAAAAAATTTAAAACTAAATTTTCTATAGTAAATAAATATTCAAAAAAAAATTTCAAAAGACTGACAAACAAGGCATTGATTAAGAATTAACAAAAAAATTAATTATTAGTAAAAAATCTAACAATTTAGTATAGTATTAGAGATCCAAAGTAAATTCCTAGGATTTATTAAATATTTCAAAGGAATATAATTTTTGGACACTTTTACAATTTGACTCTTGTGATTTCTCAAATACCAATTAAAATTTTTAAAATATTGATTTTTTTATTTTGAAAATAATTTAAATTTCTACAAACATAGTTATTTTTCAATTTCTTTATTTAGGCCATCAATTTTTCATTTTCTAATTTTAGTTTATCATATATTTTTAAAAAGTATGCAGAGGCTAATTTTCTTTTTAACTCTGTATTCTTTGTTTTTAATTTATACAATAATCTAGTCATGTTTTTAATTCCAAAATAATGCTGATCAGGAGATAGAAGACAACCCTCACTTACCACGTCATGTTGGAAGTCAGAAGCTCCCCCTTCGTTGCTACTTTCTTATAATGTGACTCCCCCTTCATCGATGCTTTCTTGTTGGTGGGTGGCTATCAGTGCTAGTCCGACATGTTCCTTGAGATCAAACTCATCCAATGAAGACTTGTCCCGTGTGACCTTCAAGTTCTTGTATTTTGACTTGTTTACCTTAGCCTTGGGCAATTCTCCTTAATGTGCTATTCTTCATCACAATTGAAGCAATGCATCTTTCTTTGCTTTGGGGAAATGTTTCTTACCCTGCACTTTATTAAACCTTTTAGATTTAAAATATTTAGTCAGTTTTTTATCATATATGTCGTTTCTTCTTCATCCGCAGAAGATACTTCTTCGTGTTAGGCCTTCCTTGAGTGTAGGGTAATGTTGTCCACTTTTCACTACTAGAAAAAATGCATTTAACAACAGTGAATCACTGTTGTCGTATGCCAAATACCACTGTTGTTAAAGGCCATGTTGTTAAAGGGGGGGTCTACGACAACAGTGAATCACTGTTGATTCACTGTTGTCGTTTGGTCTACGACAACAGTTTTCCACTGTTGTCGTATATCACATTCGACAACATTTTGACAACAGTTTTTCACTGTTGTCTTTTATTATATTCGACAACAGTTGTATAACCGTTGTCGTATATCAATAACAACAGTTTATCACTGTTGTCGTTTAGGGTTTTCACTGTTGTCGTTTAAATGAGTTTTAACAACGGTGTTTAAATGTTGTCGTATGCCATATTCACCGTTGTCGTTTATCTACAACAACAGGTTAGCTTTAAAAAAACCTGTTGTGTGTTTGTACTGTTCCACAACAGTTTCATACCAATTTGACAACAAAGATATTTCCATTATATTTTCAATTAAATGACAATAATTTAACCTCGAAACAAAAACTATATATATCAAATATCATCAACATATTTACAATAAAGATCCACCACAACCTTTCTACTGATGAAACCATAAAAGTATCTTCTGTCCAAAAACCTTTCTACAGACGAAACAACTAAAGTATCTTCTGACCCAAATTACAAGAGTTCAAATTATATATAATTTTGACCCAACTAAACTTACAATGAAGTTCAAATCACAAAAATTATAGCTTGGAAGGTCAGATTAATGGTCTTCGAACATGATCACGAACAAGTCCCTGCAGCTGGAAAAAAAAGAACAAACACTCTAATTAGTTATTCTATTAAATGCATATGTCCAATAAAAAATGATCCATGAAGATATGTATCAACAAACAACAAAATAATAAACTAACAAACAAACAAACAAAAAGATATGCATGTATCAACACTTGCAATTATAAGGAAGAAACCACCGATTGTTTAATGATTGCTTTTCAATTTGGAAGAAACCACCGATTGTCCTAAAAAAAATCAAAATCAGGATAGCATCATACTGATTTCAGTTACGTAAAGCTCTCAATTCTTTACAACCTCAAGACTGGTTTCAGTTACGTAGGACTTCCTCTCATCCATGGTTGAACTAGACTATAAACATGCAAATGCATTGGTAGAAAAATAGAAAAACATGAATATTACTTATATCACCATGTGTTAGTATTTGAGTATTAAATAAAAATCCTCATATGCAGCAATTATGAGAAAGGAAGAAAAAGACCATTGGTAGAGGTAATATTTACATGAAAACTGTGAAGCTCTTCAGCTTCTTCAAGTGCGATTTGCTTTTCGTATTCTCTCCTGGACTGAAGTGCGAAAAAGAGATTAGTGGCAACCTTAAAGAAGAGAAGGATAGCATCATAAATAAATATAGAGTGGAACTGATTTGTCCTGTTGCATAAATCAGGAAAGCAAACTTTCAATAGCTTCTACATTCTGAGAAATTAAGCAACTAAAGCTATTAACTATTTGATCCATAATAATCAACTAACATTTAGATATTAGGATACAAAACATGAGAGAGAGGACATGTAATGATCGATGAAGTAACAAAGAAATCATATTAACTCAATGTGAAAGGGGATAAATTTTATAATAAAATATTGTTAGTAAGAGTTCCATTCTGTAAAAGAGAAACACACCACCATACATAGAAGGGAACATTTTGGTCATGCTCACCGTGGCCAAATTATCTAAAAACTCTGTCTCATCCTCGTCAAGGGCTTTTGGTGGTCCTATACATACAAAGAACACAAATGCATTACACATGAAAAAAGTGAGGCCTTTCGAAACATCGTTTAAGGAAGAAAAACACTCAATATCGACCCACTTGGAATTGGATATGGCAAAGGTGCTAATTTGTCCACTGCTTCATCAATGGAAACTCAAATGCAATTCTTGGGAAATGGATCATTAAAAAGAAATATTATTTTAAAACTTATCATTTCCATAAAATTGCAGCTTTGATAAGTATTTGATACATAGCTCACAAAATGGATTCCTATAAGTATTTGACAAATAACCAATCAACAGAAAAGAATATCATTCAGGAGTTAGCCATATGCAACATTTAAGTAAAAAAAACCTAACTTTCATTGTATCCTTGTCCTGCATGAGAATGAATCATGTCACCGTTATAAAGTAGCTACTTCATAAGTTGGAGGATGAAAATTTGTAATGAAAACAAACTCTCTTGAAAAGGAAAAGCCAACAATGTTTCATCTTATAATTGTACTAATTAGTTTCTTCAACATATCTAAACCTTAGATATCTCCATGCACAATGAACCTAATGGACTCATATTTAAGCTTGATTCGTATTGTTTGAAAAACTGAAAATAGTTGAACAGATATCTCATACACCATACATAACGTGCACAAGTTTACAGTAAAAGAGAAGTCTTTTTTCTTTTATGAAGGAAAGTTCATCCAGGTTTTATTTTGTAAAATTTCATGTCTTTATTTTGTGGACATCAAAAATGCACGAAGAAAGTTAAGTAGAACAATTACTAGATATAACTCCCAATATTTCTAGTAAAGTTCTTATTAACATTTAAGCAAAACTCTTTTTAACAAAAGAAAGCTATAATTTAATCCAACAGAAACTAACCCACTGTGATCCAATCACAACACTTAGCTAGAGCATAACTAAATCATCAATTTCATCCAGAATCTATTCTAAACTAACTTCCATTTTGCACCCCACAATTCAAACCAAAACAAGATTTCTACAAGCTATGAACAACAGCTTAACCAACAATTTCTCCCATGGACATAGACATAAACCAAACACAGACCACACTCATGTCACCCATCCAAACCAATCATCAAGTCCGTCTAAAACTTCAGACCAAGGCAAAATGCACAGAAACCACCACAACACCATCTCTACAACTGAAAAGCTATCAAGAAATAAAATCGGATTAAAGATCTGTTACAAATTTCTAATTCTAGCAACCCAAACACCCAACCAAGCATCCCAACAGATTTGAACATAAGAAATCCAACTCTAACGGAAAGCAATTCTTACCTCTGCTCGGCGCACAGCAACAGCGAAGAAGGAAGAAGAGGAAAGGAAACACCCAAAACCACACAGAGTCCTTGCGATGCGCAACACCACCCCTTGTAAATTCGACGCCAGTGCTTGGGTGGCGCCGCTTGATCGAGTCAGATTTTAGGAAGAAGGCGGCGCCGACCTCGCTTGCGTGCAGAGGAGAAATCGCGAGGGAGGAGGCATGTGATTTGGGCTTCTCAGTAGAGGAGGGTGCGCTCGGCGGCTTCCTTCGCCGGATCGCCGACATCGCCGTGCGCGATAGGGGTTGATCGACTCCTGCGAAAAAAGAGAGCAAGGGAGAGAGAGAGAGAGATCGGCCGCAGAAGACTGAAGGGAATGGGGGAGGAGAGGGAGTCGGCGATGAGGGGCTGTGTCGGACCACCAAGGAGGAAGGGAACTTGCTAGAGGGGAGGTGGCTGGCTTGGCCGGCTGTCGCGCGAGGAAGGGTTGGCGTCGGCGCTTTAGGGCACGAGGAAGAAAAAGGCATAGGGAGGGAAGATAGTAAATAGAAGGGTTTATATAATATATATAATTAAACCGTTGATATCCACCGTTGATATCCACCGTTGATTTTGTTTATTGATTGAACATCACAACAATACAACAACAACAGTTTAATATAACTGTTGTATATTGTCATAATAAACAACAGTTTCTCACATCAGTTGTTATAAATCCAGCCTATAGACAACGGTTATTTTATAACTGTTGTCGTTGAGTATACATACGACAACACTCATGTTATTACTGTTGTCTTTTTACGTATAAGACGAACAACAACAACGGTTAATACTAAAACTGTTGTTAAATTGACATAAGACAACACTTTTTCAAAAAACCGTTGTCTATTATGTGTTGTTGAATGCAAAAATTCTAGTAGTGTTTGTATTCTTTCCTGTGCACCGAGATTCATAAAGTTCTAAAGTGAAAATAATTATTCTAAGGTACTTACTTCAAGGTCCTTAGATATGTAATACACGTCGATTATGGATGTCCAGTCTGGAGTCCTCGGGAAGGCGTTGAGAGCATACCTTTGTGCGTCGCAATTTGATACAGTTTCTTCGAGGTTATTGAGTCCCGTGATTAGCTCTTTCAGTTTGGCGTGTAGTTGAGCTACAGACTCTCCTTCTTCTATTCGGCGATTGCTGAGTTGATTTTGAAGCATATCATGTTTTACCAATTTAGCTTTAGAGGTACCTTCGTGGAGCTCCTGGAACATTTCCTAAAGTTCCTTTGCTGATTTGTAGGTTCTGATGCGGTTGACTTCTTGCGCTGGTAGAACGGTTAGCAGATAAAATTATGCTTTCTCATTTACCACAAAGTTCGTTTACTCCTTTATCCATAGGTGTTCTTCTTTATCCTTACCGTCGTCATCTTTGGGAGCTACAAAACCATTCTTCATTATTAAAAGAAGTTCAAAGTCAGTTTTGAAAAATACTTACATTCACTTTTTCCACATAGCGAATTCCCCCTCGAATTTTGGAGGATAGATGACCGATCCAACCATTTTACTATTGCTTCATATGATAATTAGTCCTTCTGGAGCATCCTTGCTTTGATTCCACTTGTTGGGATTGTACGACTGGCAAGAGGGAGTGAATTGCCCTTGAAAAATGAAATCAAGATCTTTTGTATTTCTTTACAAAAATAAGGTTAGTTAAAGATAACAAAATAAGCATACATAAGCAAGTTAACTAAATCAAAAGACAAGAGGCACAAACAATTTACTTAGTTTGTAACTAGAAAGATTGCTAATCCAAGGTAAATAAAAGCTCACCTCTAGATGGCCTCCATATGGGCGAAGAAGCCTCTTACACAATTGAAACTCAGAAAGATAGAGAAAACTAGAAAGAAATTCGTTACAATTGGATTGATCAAATGAATTCAATTCAGGGGTCTATTTATAGCCCGAGTGAAAACTTATCACAATGCTGACATGGTGCTTCTCGAGCGTCTAAGTGCACACGGGTGTTTGACACGTGGTCAATGCTTATCCACGTAGCAACGACCACAAAATTGTTACTTTCTGAATAATGTATGGTCACACGGGCGCCCGAGCCGTTTCAGGCGCCCCCATACAAGGGCACCTGAATTTGACTCGAGCGCCTAGGTTGACTGGTCAATAACTCGTTAACCAGTCTTCTAGCATTGGGCTTCTAGGTGATCTCAGGCCTTCTAGAGTTGGCCTTATCTGAACTCTTCTTCGTCCTTCTCCTCGAGCAAGCTTCCTCCCAGTTTATTGTCCCTCATATGTTGTGTGCGTCCTTCTTGCTCCACCGACGTACTCTTCCATAGACCTCTGCGTCCCTCAAATGCATCTAGCCCGTCGACTCTCTTCCCCTGCCATCTTTCTCATTCGCTGCATCTTTCGCTCGACTTCCTATACTCCTAAGCTCCTACATACTTAGACATAAGGATTAGATACCAACAAAACTTAACTTGACTCGGTTAACCACATTAAAATTCACCCGGGGTAGTGACACTAATTACTCTTGGTTCAAACCTACTTGATATCTCTCTACAACTTTGAAAGACAAACTAAGATCAAATTCGAGCTCTCGTTAATCCCTGAAATACATTTCAAGTATTAGATGGTTAATATGATGTCTTGAGTTAAAATACTTTGTTAAACCAAAACTAGGTGTTGTTGTGGTAATATCATAACCTCATTTGTTTTTGTTTTTTTTTTGTGCAGGAAATTCTGCAACACAACATTTCCTTTTCTTAAAGAATGTTAAGTCATTTCAAATTAAATTCTAATATTTCATCTGACAAAATTCTAAATGTTGTTTTTAATATAGGGAATATGTTATGTTTGTTGGACATAATCCGGGTATTTATGAAACCTAAATAGATGCTTCAAGTCAAGTTATTGGATTTAAGGGCGTCATATATTAATCTTACAAAAGTTGAGAGGAGGCACAAAAAGCATTTCAAACGCACTTAAATATAAAATTTTCACCAACTTCCATTTCATCATGTGCAACTTCAACATTGAGATCAAATTCGAATCCTGAGAAAAAACTTTTGAAGTTTGAAAAAAGAACTAAGATTAAGGATACATTGAAAATGATAGAGCAACTTTTAGATTTATTAGAAATTAGTGATAGTGATTGGCTATGTTATGTTGTTTCAAGTTGTTATTTAAGTTAAATTAAAAAACATATTTTATCTGAGTTCTAGTTGTTGTTTGATTTTCAATTGGTGTATGTTGAGGCAATCTCAATGGTCCGAAGTGACCATGTGCTTTGATATTTGGGCAAAGGATTTAAGTTAGGTTCATCCTTGTATTTGATATGTGTACTTGAGTGTGCAGGTTTGTAAGATACACATATGACTCAGCTTGATGACTTCAGATCTGATAAAGGATGGTGCATCCGAGAGACTGTGGACAAGGGAACAATGATGAGTCGAGGGAAGTGCACTTCGAGGCATACGCAAAGGATGACTTGTGGACGAGCCGCGGGCTTGTATGCATCCGATGTAGATCCGACCACGGTTCGGAACTGACGGTTCGACGGTTCGGAACCGCCGGTTCGATGGTTCGTGGGAGGTCGACCCTTAACCTTAACCGGCCAAGACAGTTACGGTTCACGGTTCGGAACCGCCGGTTCACGGTCCGGTTCATGATTCGCCACGGTTTGGCACGGTTCAAGATTATTATATTAAAAAAATTAAAAATAAAAATAAAAAAAAATAAATTTTATTAAAAAAGGGCTTGCACTTATATAAGTTGCCTACATATCCCCTTAGGGTATAGGGGAATCAAAGCCCACGTAGTTCTTTTACATTTTTACCCTTTTACATTTTTACATTTCTCACTCACTTGCATTTCCTCCCGTTCCCGTTGTATTTGTTCCTTCGGTATCAAATTCTTCAGCTTCGTCTTCTGAAAGTTGCATTCCTTGGATTCGCTTCTCGGCTCTGGTCCAATCATCAAGTAATGCTTGAGCTTCCAATGAGTCGGGAGACATGGTTGATCGTCGTTCATCTAATATGTTGCCGCCGACACTGAACGTCTACTCCACAGCAACAGTCGACACTGGAGAAGCTAAAATTTCTTTTACGATCACGGAGAGAACGGGAAAGCTTTGAGCCTTCTGTGACCACCACTTCAAGATGTCGAAGTCTTCGCTATCTGCTTCATTAAAATCAAAAGAAGTCGTAAAATAATTCTCAAGTTCCTGTGTGGAACTTGAGGATCCTCGTGGACGTTTTGTCCGTTCTTTTAATAAAAGTTAGGCTTTTGTAAGTTTTAAATTAGTAGTAGTAGGTTGTTGTGTTTCAGAAATATTAGTTTGTGTTCCATATTTAACATAATATTGACTATAAAAATCATATAAATAATTTTTAAAATTATATACAATATTAGCTGGATTCGGAGAGGAAGAATCTTTAATAGGAATTAATGCGTCATAATATAAAGTTAACATTTCTTGTAAAACTTCTAATTTAAATCTAGGATCTAAAGCAAATGCAATTAAATAAATTTCAGTAATTAAATAAAAATATTTTTCCCATTTAGTTTTCATAGCTATTATACATAAAGTTAAAACTTCATCATTTACATGTTCATTTAATATTAATACTATACTACAAAAATTTACTAAAATTAAATGAGCAGTAGGATAATAAACACCAGAAAGTTGTTCAGTTGCATCGTTAAAATCTTTTAAAATTTCACAAATACTACTACAAATATTCCATTGTTGTGAAAATAAATATATATTAGTATTACTATTTTGTGCAAAAAATAAACATAATAAATCTTTATATTGAAAAGAATCTTGTAATAATTAATATGTTGAATTCCAACGTGTTGGAACATCACGTGGAAATTTTTTTGGTCGCATTCCATTAGCTTTACAAAATCTATCCCATTGTTTCATCATAGATGGATGAGACCATAAGTATGAAATTGCGGTTCTAATTGGTTGAATATAATTTTGTAAAAGTTTTAATCCATCTTGAACACATAAGTTTAAAATATGGCATACACAACGAATATGAAAAAATAAACCACCAATAAACGGTTGACAAATAAATTTTAATTCATCTATTGAAGCGGTATTAGAACTAGCATTGCCTAATGATATTGAAAATATTTGATGAGTCAATCCATATTCTTCTAAAACTATGTGTAATAATTGTGCAATGTTATGAGCAGTGTATGATTCATCAAAAACTCTATAAGCTAATAATCTCTTTTGAAGGATCCAAGAGTTATCAATCCAATGGCATGTTATACCCATATAAGAATGAGTTTGCCAATGATCACTCCAAATATCGGAACATAAAGAAACTTTATTATTTAATTTACAAAATTCTTCAATTAAATTCTTTTTTCCTTGTTTTACTAATCTTTTAATTGTACGAGTTAGTGTAGTCCTAGGTACATGTTTAGCAGCAGGATTAAGAGATTCTTTACACAAATCTTCAAATGTGCATTTAGCTCCAAAACTAAAAGAAAGATGTTCTACGGAAACAAATTTAGCTAATGATTCTCTTAATTTATTATCTGAATATAAAAATAAACCAGAATCAGTACTACTACCGCTAGAAAATCTAGATAATTGTGTTTGAGAGCGGTCAAGCCCATATTCCGTCGGGTGCTTCGTTTCTACATGTCGTTTTAACGACCCATAGCCGCCGCCGGCTTGGAATTTGTAGGAAGCATTACAATGCTTGCATTTTACACGCATTTCTCCCGACGGAAGTGTGACCTTCTCAAAATGTTTAGTGAAAGTAGACGATTTTAAAGGAGGATTATCCCGAACCTTAGAAGTAATCGCATCGGTACTTCCTTGCGTTTCGGGGATCGGAGGGCGTTGGGGCTGAGCCTCGGTCTCATCATCGGTAGATTGAATTTGAAGGTTGGGATCCTCGTATGCAATTTCTTTTCCCCTCCGAGATCGAGATGATGAAGCTCCGTGACCTCCTTCCATTATCGTCGATGAAGAACGCGGAGAGATGTTGAGAGTTAGAGAGTTGAGAATGAGAGATTGAGAGAAGAGAAGTTGTTTTGTGAGTGAAAATGATGAAATGAGCTCCCTATTTATAGAGTTCGGATCATAACGGTCACTAAATCGTAGCCATTGATCAAAAAATGACCAAATGATCTCATCCGTCCAAAAAAAATAATCAAAAACTGCCCAACGGCACTGAACCGGCGGTTCAGTGCCGTTGGAACCGACGGTTATGGTTCCAAGGGCCTGGAACCGGAACCGGCCCGACATCCTGCCGGGCCGGTTCCGGTTTGGCCCGACAAACCGGGTCAACGAGCCAACCGGCCCGTTGACCCGGGCCGGTTCCGGGCTGGACCCGGCCCGGGGTCGGGTCTAATCCGATGGGTGAGAACCAATGCGAACAAGGCTTGAAGGCAACATGTCAAAGCTGCGAGGAAGGATCAAGTGAGTCGTGAGGGTCCGAGTACGAGTGAAATGTACTCGAGAAGGGAAACCCTAGGTTTAGTATTTTACCAGTCGACTGATATGAGATCAGTCAAGTGGTTGTGATCATAGGAAGATCAGTCGACTGATCTTTTTGTGCAATTGACTCGTGTTGACTAAATTCAAACGTTTGTCTGTAACATTCGAATTTGATAGTTGTCAATTGACTGGTGTTGGCACCAATCGATTGGTAACAGCTGGATCATCAAACGAGTTCTATTTAAGAACTCGGTTTGCTTAAGCAAGGTTGACGGAATAAACTTGGTTAAAACTTATTACTAGTCTACTTGTGCTCTAGAGTTCTTATGCGAGTTTGTGGTGAGGTTTCTGTTGGTTCCTGAAGTACCACATCGAACATTGTTTTGATAAGTGGTAAAGGGTTCAAGTTAAGCTGATATTTTGTACTAATGGAATTGTAGAGATTGCAGGAAAATCCTAGGTAAGCTAGGCAAGAAGTCTTGACCTGCAGAGTTAAGCACGAAGTCCTGGTCGGGGATCGGGCAACGAAGACTTGGCGAGTGAAGTTGATCATGAAGACTTGGTTCGGGGGACCAAGCACAAACTTTGCCGATCGGGGATCGCGGACAGGAGTCGAGACGGGTCGAGGTCGAACGTCGTCAAGTTTCGGGTTCTCGGAGGTCGAGCAAAAGTCCAACTAGAGGTTCCAGGTGGCAACAGGTAAACTCTTCTGAGAGGAGTAGATGAGGGCGCGTCCCTCGGTGAGGGAACAGTAGGCGTCGATCCGACCTAGGGTTTCGGATGTAACCTGAAAGTCAAGACCAAGATAGCACTGGCTGTAAATCATACATGTTTACATTATATATTATTGGATGTATGGAACTAAACCATGTTGCAGCTGAAAAAGAGAAAGCAGCTTAACTTGGGTGCCTGAATGAGGCTCAGGTGCCTGAAAGCTAGCAGATGGTGGCTGAGCTGGCGCAACGGTCAGACTGACGTGGTGAGTGCTGAGTGGAGGATCCACGTCAGCACTCAGGCGCCTGACCAGGATAGAATTTGACCGGGCAGCAGATAGAGTTTCCGCCCGATCTGCTGCGGCTGGGGTGCCTGAATGGCCATTCATGTGCCTGAGTAACTACTATAAAAAGGGGTCGTGTGTAGCAGTTCAGCACATCAATTCAATCACTACGATCACTTTCTTCTTCTGTATACTGTGCGACCGAAGTTCAGACAAAGCCGAAACGTCGTTCGACTCTCCAAACGAAGATCTGTCCTCACATTTTAGGAGTCGATATTATTCTTCATTTTTTATTGCACACTTCAGTTTGTAACTTGTAAACATTCTTGCGATTTTTAGTGACACCCAAAGTAAACGATCAAGGATCGTGGTCCTTGCAGTAGGAGTCGGTCAAGACTCCGAAGCAAGTAAAACCAACTTGAGTTAGCGATCATGATTCGTTGTTTATTTTCGCTGCTCTCTCTCTAACTCCTATGTTTATTCTCAAAGCTTCCACTGCGTACTTTGCTTAGTTTATTTAAGTGTTAAATCCAAAGGTTTTGTTAAGCGATATTCACCCCCTCCTCTATCGCTCAATCTCGATCCTACTGTTTCTCCACCTACAAGGAGGTTGAGCATAGTCGGAGATTTTTCGGGAGTCATCCATTGACAGATCGAGATCGTACACCTTACAAACAACCGTTGAGTAGGAGCACCATCTCCGAACTATGTAACTCGACGTGTGTTTACTGTTTGATTTCCTTTTGTTAGTTTAGTTTATTTTGTATTCCGTTGCATACTAATAAAGTATAAGAAGAACTGTAATTAGTGGGTGATCGGCTATTCACTCCCCCTCCCCTTCTAGTTGGGTCCTAGATCTCCAACAGTGATCTAATATATTGTGATTTGAGTTTTAAGTTGATGTTTATGTTTCAAGTCATATATTGTCATCTAATATGTTGTTTGAGTGTGTTTGTGTCTGCTTTTGTGTTTGACATTTAGATATTATCTTTGTCCACGAGAATATATATACTTAAACCTACACCTGAGTTTAGATCTTTGATTTATTGCTGCCTGTTTCAGTCACATAAATCAAAGGATCTATGGCATTAGCATTTACAATGGTAATCTTATTATTGTTAATTAATTGATAAGTTTAAGAGGGTAGTGACAGTATTTTCTTGCGTCTTGGAATTGTTGGATTCCGTGACGGTTCTAGGTCGCGCATGGGAAACCTCTCCATATCCACGGATTAAAATTTTTATTTCGAATGGAGAACAATCTCCCAAACAACCGTCTCATCATCGTGCTAACCGATTCGAGCGACTACTTGAACAAACGTGTTGTTCTAGCAATCAATCTCGTCCAACCGATTAGCCGTGGAATAGACGATGAGTGGATCGCCGGTTTTTGTGTGTATCATCGGAGTCCAAGATAATTAATTAACACAATTAATTAAACAATAATTAACATGTAACTAATTATCAACACATGAAATAATAGTAAGATCAAAGGAACCATGAGAGAAGATATATCTTCCCGTTTATCTCGCAATCTTTTACTGTATGACCCCACCTCTTCTTGGACGTCGTGTGGGCGACGATCTACCAAGAACCGAAGTCACCAAAGCCACCAACACCTCCTTCTTCAAGACCACCGAAACCCTAGGACTAGGTTGCCGCCGGCCAACTCCTTCTCCTCCTCCCTTGCGTCGTCGGCCACTCCAAAGTTCCAAGGTGTGCCGGCCACAAGGAAGCCAAGAAGAGGAAGTGAAGGAAGATGAAGAAGAGGGAGAAGAGAAAGAATTCTCTTCCTCACAAACACCCTAGCTGTCGGCCACCACCTTTCTTCTTCCTCCTCACCGCTGACGCCTACAAGGAGCTTCTCCTTGCCGCCGACCACCCTTTCTCTTCCTTTGTCGTGCTCGCTCAAGAGAGGGGGAAGGAAGGAAGAGAAGAAGAAGAAGAAGAAGTTCCTACAAACGTGAGCCCCTTCACTACCTTTCTACCGACGCCGCCCAACCCTAGGAGAGAGGGAGAGGAAGAGAGAATAGGAGAGAGATGGTGGATCGGAGTAAATCGATAGAGGGGGGGTGAATATCGATCTTAATTTTTTTTGATAAGTAGAGTGATTACGCAGCGGAAAACAAGAAAACAATCGCTAACACAAGTTCATTTTACTTGGTTCGGAGTCGCGGTCGACTCCTACTCCAAGATCCACGGTCCTTGACCGTTTACGTTGGGCAATTCTATATTCGTAAAGATCATTTACAGGTTCGAGTACAGATATAGAATTGAAATTGAAAGTACAACACTTTTCATAATTTAAATGTTACCGACGCCCGAGGTGGATGGAAGTTCAGAGCAGCGGGTCGTCATCGACGCTTGAATCACGAGGTCGGAGCTTGTCGGAGCGTAGCGCTTGAACGAAAGTGTTGAGAGCGATGTGAGCGAGATGTATTAAAGCCTTGGGGGTGAACCCCCTTTTATAGTCGACTCCTGGGCGCCTGTGTTGAAAGGGCGCCTGACACGTGGCCTCTCCTGCGCGAACACTGATCCGCAAGCTCGGTCTACGCTTATCCCCTTCATTGAGGAGCCTGAGCTGTCTGGGGTGCTTGAGCTGTCTGGGGCGCCTGAGCTGTCTGGGGCGCCTAGCTTGACTTGGTCCATAGGCTTTGTGGTAGTTTGCTTCGATGGTCTCGGTTTGGCCTTGCACTGGGGCGCTTGTAACCTTACAGGCTCCTAGCCCAGTGAGGCGCCTACTTCCAATGAGGCGCCTGAGCTGCATAAACACTGTCCGTTCGTTTCCTGCAATCAGGGTTAGTTCCAAAACACACAAAGCAAATATGTTAGACATTATTTACAACCTAAGCTATTTTGGTTTTGACTTTGGATCTTCCAAATGGAACCCTAGGTCGAACCGACGCCTAATGTTCCCTCTACGGGGAACGCATCCTCACCTACTCCTCTCAGGAGAATTTATCTTTTTGCCAACCGGCTCCTCCGGTTGGACTTTTGCCCAGCTTCACTCACCAGGTCTTCGGTGCCCAGTCCTCGACTAGGTCTTAGTGCCCAACTTCACTCACCAGGTCTTCGGTGCCCAGTCCTCGACCAGGTCTTCGGTGCCCAACTTCACTCACCAGGTCTTAGTGTCCAGCTTCATTCACCAGGTCTTATTGCCCAACTTTAGGTCAGGACTTAGTTGCCCAGCCCGTGACCATGACTTAGTGCCCACTTCAATGAACCAGGACTTAGTGCCTAGTGTACCTAGGACTTTCCTGCACACTCAATCAGCTTGTTAGATCACAACCAAATCTTAACTTCTGAACCCTTTGCCATTATCAAAATAAAGGTTTGACTTTGGTGCCAACAAGAGAGGCCTAGGGTTTGTTGTGTGATGGATGGCTTGGTCTCATGACTCCATGGGTATATATAGGGCTACAATAGGGACCATGAGGAGGAGTTGGATCTTGGCTACCCAATGGATCAAGGCCTGATCCATTAATGATGATCCATTCCACTAGAGGATCACCATTGATCTACCTCACCAACCCCCATATTTAAATATGGGCTCCACCTATTATGAGTATAAGATTTTCACGTGTTTAAGATATCGAATGTCTGTTAATTAATTAAATTACTAATAATTTAATTAATTAACATCTAACTCCTTCAGTAGTACCACTTAACCTTATCATCATGTCGGACCAAGTCCACCTGCAGGATTTAATATAATGAACTTTATGAGCTCCTCAAGAGGGCATCATCAACCCGACTCACCAAGACACGGTTTTCGTCTATAATTAATGACACATCATGTAAATAATATTATTTCTCAACTTACCGGGTCTATCGATTTAACCAATAAATCTCACCCATTGGTAAATCAAAGAAATAAATATTAACTACATGTGCCCGTTATTATATCTGAATTAAGAGAATGCACTCCATAATAACTGAGATCTGATTCAATGATAAAGTCAGTATAAATTGAATCACCTATATGTCGGTCTTGTTCAATACACACAAAGTGCACTAGTGTAATTCTATAGTTAAGATAATCCAACATAAAAGTCCACTACAACCATCCCGATGGTTTGTCCGAATCCATCTCGGTTGTGAGCCTCTATTTATACTCTACAATGGACTGATAACATGATCTTCTGTGCGACACCACACACCTTATTATCTACAATGTAAAGTATTAGACAATAAGCACATAAATAATAAATATGCAAACAGTAATCATGTGATTCTCATTTCAAAAATTTAGATGTCTATATAAAAGCAAGACTTTTAGTAATCATGTGTTCAATACTAAATGACTTTGTTGTCCCCGGCAACGGCGCCAAAAATTTGATAAGCCCAAATATGTGTCACGAATGTGGGCCTCAAATTTAAATGTATATGAATGAAATGCTGGAAACCCTTTTTACAATCAAAATATGAAAATGTAATATAGGAGCCACAGGTCGTATTTTTCTCGGGGCTAGTTGACGTTGTGCGATTCGTACTTGTATTTATGTGTCATTTGTGTTTGCGGGTTTCAAATAAAATCGGACTTGGTTTCAAATAGAAATGGAAAAGCAATGAAGAGCAAAACCACTCAATTAAGGGAGCTACACAAGGAGTTGGCACATAATGATTCAACCAATGGACCACTTAATCACTTAATGTTAATTTGCAAATTCAGGAAACCGAAGCTGAAATCAAATCGATCCTAATCCTGATCGACACTAATTCAGATCTTTGCTTCAGTGATTGCCATTCAAAACTAGCCAATGCTAAACAAATTTTCCCTTAATGAAAAAAATATGAAACTCATTGATACCACTTGCCGAAATGATACTACCTTTTTGCAGGAATTTTAGTTACAGCTCAGAAACCGTTTGAATGCAATTAGGACTGAAATCAGGGCTAGAGTACACTAAGAATTGAGTTAAACTCGGGTCCAATCAGTGCTGAATTCTCCCATTGATACAAAGGGCAGAATTTGAGTTAACTTGCCACCAAAATGCATGAACTGATGTGCCGAATTCAGATAGGGAAATGCCAAGCTAATGCTGACAATTTAGCAATAAAACCAATTGACCAAGCTTGGAAACAAAACTATCAGTGAGCATGACCTACTAAAACAAATGAAGCACTGCCACAATCAAGCAAGGGGCTGATCAGTTGGGAAATGTTCTTGATGCAGAAATAAGTTGCAAGAGTGCAGAATTGAGGTTCGAAACTCCAGAATTCGAATGCAGAAACAAATGGATACAAGGTCGAACAAAATCACTGAATTCAATTTCAAAGGAAGTCTAATGCAGAGCTAAACTGGTACAAAACATTGCTAAACAGGTTTGATACGCAAAGGAAAATTCTTGTGCCCAAAAACTGCTACTTTTATGTCAAGGGCTAGAACTAACAGTTCAGAATCTGCACTGAATAATGCAGCTTGGAAGGAAAAAATGGTGAAACAATTCACAGGATCAGATGAAGAACACCAAATCTAAAACTGCTCAATTCAAATTCAATCCGAAGACAGAAATGGACAAGCAGGAATGCAGAAATACAGAAACGTGGACTGCAGAAATTAAGAACTGAAAATAGAGAGCTGAGATTGACAAACAAGCTGCAGGAATTGCAGCCACTGCTCAGACGAGATTGAGAAGATCAAGATTCACTAACACACAATTCAGATCTGCAGCTGAAACTTACAAAAACCAGGGTTGATACACAAACTGTGAGTGGCACGGAACAAACTGAACAACATTAAGAAAACAAAGTTGGAATCAGAAACGATGCTGATGCTAAGTAAGCTAATCTAAGGCATTAACACACTAACAGCTATCTCTAATTCAAAAATTAAACTTGGCACAAACTGAAGTGAAAGAAGCTGCAACATCAGTAATAAAACTGGCACGCAGATTGCAAACTGGTTGCTACACGCAGCTACACAAAACTGCAGAATTGAGACTAAATTCAAAACAAACTTAAATCAAATTCAATGTCAACTAAACAAGCATCTATCTACTACAAGTGCAGGAATTTACAGCTGATAATTGCAAAACCAATCCAACAAAACTGGTACGAAAATTCTAAACTGAAACTAAATTGCAGAGATCGAAAGCTACAACTAATGATTGAAATTAACTACGGAAAACTAATCCTCAACCCTTCCCGAGATCAAATGCTTCTTGGTCGTCAAGCAAGACTGAGCCTCGAACCCGCAAGCTCAAAAAACCATTGAAGAACAGCTCAACAATTCAAATCCAACTCTCACTCTGAACCAATCTAAATTCCAATCGATTTCCTCAATCTGGCATTGTCCAAGTGCGCGGATGGTGTGGGGATGATGCCGAACACTCCAGGGAACCCCTCTGAATCGCTCGGGTGGATGAAGGATGGAGCAAAACCGAGATTGAAGCTGTAAATGACAGAGCTGCGGAGACCTCACAACAACTCTATTTTGGCCAATTCGGAGCTGGAAATTCACCGTGAGCCTTCCCAATAGCCTAGAAATTGATCTATTAGAAGGATTGAGGGGTCGCGCCCCTTTGGATGAAGAAATCTAGCTAAAAACAGTGAAGAAAAATGAGGAAGAAGATGACTGCAGCGGAGACGCGACGGGGAAGAGCTGCTGCGCATTTCTGATTAAATAGAAACAAATGGACGGCTCAGATTGCTTTGATGAAATCCAATGGTAGATCTTGATCTGATTTGAGCCAAACTTTTATGATGATGATCTGGGGTCAGGATCTGCCTTGTGGTAGCTCGGATCCTCCAGATATGCAACGGATGGTCCAGATCAACTCTATCTATGAATGGACGCTCTAGAACCCTCCTTGCTTGATCCAACGGTTGATTTAGCTCTGATTGGGATGAAACCTTCAGATCTTGATCATAGAGCTTGATCAACCCTAACCCTAGCTCGGATTGCTTCAGATCGTCCCGGATGGCTCAGATCTAGCCGCTCTTGAATCGGACGACCCGGATTAATCGTAGGCTTGATAATTCGATCCGGCTCACATCCGACTCAAGTTTGACCCAGTATGCCCTAGGTCTAGGATCCTTTCATGCCTACAAAAATATATCAGAAGATTAGTGGCCAAATAATCCAAAAATATATAATTTTGCAATTAAGTCCAAAATAAGATAAAGTTCCAAAACCTAGGGTAAAATCATAATTAAGCAATAAAAACATGGGTCAAACATGGATTTTAGCAATTAAAATAATCAATAAAATGGTGCTTATCATGACACCACACACCTTATTATCTACAATGTAAAGTATTAGATAATAAGCACATAAATAATAAATATGCAAACAGTAATCATGTGATTCTTATTTCAAAAATTTAGATGTCTATATAAAAGCAAGACTTTTAGTAATCATGTGTTCAATACTAAATGACTTTGTTGTCCTCATAATCGATACCCTCTTTCTGAGTATACCCTTTTGCAACAAGCCTAGCTTTGAAGGTCTCAACCTTCACGTCTGATCCTCTCTTTCTCTTGTAGATCCACTTGCATCCAATGGCTTTTACACCATTTGGTGGGTCTACTAGCTCCTAGACATGATTAGAATCCATAGATTCTATCTCAGAATTCATTGTCATTTGCCAAGATACTGCATTTTTATCTTGGAGTGTCTCGTCATATGTCCAAGTATCAGGTTCATGTTCGCCAGGGATCAAGTCCGAAGACTCTCCCAAAAACATGAATTTAACAGTTTGTCTAACAACCCTTCCACTATGACGAGGTACCACCTATGTATCTTCTGTGACACGCGGTGCAATCACTTGTGGTATGTCCTCCTGTACCGTTGGTACTAAAGTCGAAACTTTCCCTCTTAATTCCTCAAGAATAATTCTACTTATGGGCTTATGGTTCATCACATAGTCTTCCTCTAAAAATCGAGCATTCATGCTAATGATCACCTTCTTATCTTTAGGACTATAGAATAAACTATCTTTCGTTCCTCTAGGATAGCCTACGAACAAGCATACTTCTGTACGAGATTCCAACTTATCAGCATCTCCCTTCAGCACATGTGCTAGACTA